>OY997266.1:44950205-45484028 GCA_963921465.1 Triticum timopheevii | reverse complement strand
GCGCTCTCTCACATACTTATCTGCATTGCAATTTGTTAGAAAATTTCACTTATTTTTTCCTCCTGAGATTGCAGAGCAAAATCAAAGTATACTACGGGCATACACATGTACTACCTCTAGCTCTATGGAATGGGAAGAGTCAGGAAACGAAAGCGTTCTATTAGTTGATGCGCAGCTTTAGAAACCGTATAAGTGGCTAACTGATGCATGCCACCTAGCTTAGGTGTATCAGGCTGTGGAAAGTCTGACTTCCCGGGCTACATGGATAGACCCAATGGTCACACAGCGAAGCGGCTGCCCCTCGGTAGAAAGCCAAGAATGAGATCTGGCAGAAGGTCTCATAGCGTCGTACCGACAGATTTGCTTAAGCGGTGGTTGAGGTTGAGTGCGGCACACTGCCGAGGGGAATCTCGGAAGAAGGTTTACCGAGCGGCAGTTGAAGAGTTCCATATAGATAGAATGTGATCCGACTTGCGGTCCTTCAACATAGGAAACATCAAATGTACCTTAATTGATCTACTACTCTTGTTCATAAATATATGTCAGTCCGCCATGTAGACCCGGGCAGGGAGATGGCAAAATTTGTAATTTGGTTTGTTCAGGCAAAAAGCATTATCCCCAATTACAATACACAAAATGAATCTAGCTATTTTATCTTCTTACTTTTAAGACATGTCAGTGTGCACACGAGTGTGAGTCTCAGTGACAAAGATTGAACTCACCTAACATCATTAAACAAGCGACCTTGGATACTGTTGAGGTCGGATTGAGTATTTCAACTATGTGTGCTTTCATATAGAACACTATAGAATCTCGCACATATTGAAAGTTGATGAACATTTTAGTCTAAAAAAAAGAATAACAAACCTTTCCAGTGTTTGTTCTATACATCGAAGATAACCGCAATACATGTTCTGCTACTTCGAGCGATGTTAAGGCAAAACTGAATGGACTGCCACTAGTGCAGAACCGTGCTATGAAGACACACACACATAGCACACACTTAGAGTCAAACTCTGTGTGACGAAGGCATCACACTCATTATAAAAACTAGATGATATGGTGTGTTGGCGCGGAAACATCTCAAGTCAGATTGTCAGATTAATATTTGAAATTCTATTTTCCATTTCCATAAACATATCTCCAAAAAGTCTTGTAGCATTATAGAGTTTCTCGATAAAAATGCTTTTGTATTTACGAATAGATGACACACTAGCCAATACTTGAACCCACGTATTGCCTTCTTCAATTCATATATAACACTCTTTAATTCATCCTAACGGTCAATATCTACCACCAATTATAGTCAACATTCAATACCACATGAACAAGATTACATGCTAATGACGTGACTTTGTCTAATATGCGTGATGTGGATAATTACGTAACTAATTATGATGGGGGAATGCATGACTTGGTGAGGTGGGAGAATGCATGTTTTAAGAATTAAATATGGTGGATGTGGTGCATGGATAAAAACTAGTGCTAGTGGATACTGACATGGCACACTTGATGAGGTGAAAGGCTGCATGTTGTGAGAATTTCTTGTAGTGGACTTTTTAAGAATAGAGGATATAATCATCTATCCTGAAATGAAACATGTGCGATGGCTGACCCATAGGGCATGATTTAGAAAGGACTATGGTGTGCCATATTGGCGAAAAACGGTTGGTATGAACGAATTTTCTGCGATGATAAGAGCATTGCAGGCGTCACGTAATCTTTACACAGTGTGCAAGTTCTCCACATGGTATGCTAAATAAAAAATATGTGTTTTAACTTCGGACAATGCATGCGACTGTACGGTGAGAAATCTATCTCGTACTGGGCAGACGATTGAACTGGAGGAACTGCATGCAATGGAGATAATCATCGCACACATTTTGTTGATGCAAATCATGTGCTTTGTGACTTGTTCCGTCTCTAGAATAACAACATGCTCTTTCTGCTGAACAAAACATACCGAAAAGATCGTTGCATGTAACATTTCATAATTGAACTAGCATGCATTACAAAAGTAATTAAATATCACATTGCACATCTCACGAGGATAGAGTTTGCCACAGTCCCCCCTTGCTACGACCATGACCATAGTCAAAGATCCGCGTCCCGATCTAGATGTGAGCCATGATGGGCCACTAGAGCAGTCGCGCCCCCAGGTCAAGCCGGGGCAGGGTGTCGGCCCTTCAGATAGCGACATCCGCCCCTGAGCAGCAGAAGTGCGATGGCGTTGTAGATAGTTCCACCTGCAACGACCTGTGCAGGTTAGGGGGCAGGGAGAGATGGGGTATACGGGGAGTTGAGAAGGTTGTGGGGCATCCCGCCGTTGTTTTGCCCAACAGGGCTAACCGGCAGCGGCGCGGGAGAATGAACGGGAGGAATGTCTAGGCGGCGGCTGTTTTGGGGCTCTGCCTATGTCACCCCATGGGGATGACCGAAGGCAAGAGCGGAGGAGGGGAGTTTCAATTCTAGCTTTAATGAGCCACGGTGTAAGAATGTCAACTGAGGGGAACTTCGGCGGAAGGGGTTGTGGTCAACATTTGAAGGCTTCAATATAGTTTGGATGCCATGCGACTTGCAGCTCTTCGATACCGGAAAGCACATGTGTACACTAAACTTGATGTTTCTTTTTTTCATAAAGAATATTATCCTAGAACAATTGTAAATATACAAAATGAATATAGCTATTTTATCATAATACTTGTGAGGTATACGTAGGTGTGCACACGAGTCTGAGTGTGAGTGACAAAGACCGTTCTCTACTTAGCTGATCAAACATGCGAGAACTGATTACACTTCAGCTCTAGCTCAAATTAAGTTTTTCCGACTATGTGTCCTTTCCTATAAAACATTACAAAATCTCACACCTATCAAAAAGCTGATTGTTATTTTAGTATAAAGCGGAAGGAATACAAACCATTGTACTTCTCATTCTATACATCAAAGATAGAAGTACATATTTTGGTACTTCGTTTTACTTTTAGGCTAATGGCCATTGCCCCCCCCCCCCCCCCCCCCCCTCCTCCCTCCTAGACCATTTAATTCGCGAGGCCATCAATGACAATCTCCTCTTGCTGAGGAGTGCTTGGTGGTTTTGGAGGAGCTACTGGGCGAGTAGGTGTCATCCCCTACTGGGGGGGGGGGGGGGGTAGACCATGGGAAGGTCTGATACACACACCCGCCAGCATCGGCCTCCCGATAGAGCTCGTGGAACGTGGCAAATGGGATGGATCGATGATGGAGCAGACCATATCCCAAGGCCGACAAGAACCTGCAAGTTACAACCACGGCGTTACTGTAATTACCCAATTGTCCAATATACATGACAGATTTTATTTTTTGCGAGGTAATATAAATGCCTAGTTTCACAAGTTCTTTTTTACGAGAATTGTACAGTTAGTTACCTCGCTAGCTTTTCGGGGATGATCAGATTATGGAGTCGACACCTAATTTAAGACCGTGGTAACTTCTCCTTGACTTATGAGCTCTGCAATGTGGTCCAAAAAGTATCCACGAAAGGTTTTAAGATGATAACTATGTGTGAATCATTAGGTTAACATATTACCAGCTTGATAAATTTTAAGCTCGACAAGAAGTCATCAAGACATGTTGATGTGGGAAATAGATTACAGCGGATAACTATCAGTGAGCGAGCTAGCAAGTCATGCAATATTCCCTGCTAACTAGTCTGCCCAAACAAGGGTTGTAGAAGCTCTCGTTGTTATGAACTCAGAGGTGCAAATAGATCGTGAAAAGGACAAAAGATTTTAATATTTTGAGATTTTAGACATCAACATTTTGTTTTTTGGATCTAAATGCACCATGCATGCAAGTCAACATCTTTTAACCATGCCTAGAACGACAGTTATATAGTATTGTCCCTTACTTAAATGTATTTTCGGGAAGGAGCAAATTACAAACATGACCGCACATCTAGTACACCTATTAATTGTGCAAGTACAAAGAATTGTTGAAGCTTCTCTCCCAGAGAGAGGTGTTGTGAGTTGGATAGGCATCCACAGTATATAAATATAACATATGACAAAGTTGTCGTGGATATCTACATTACTAATTGCCAGAAAGTTTCACTTCTCTTGTCTTTCTGAGATTGTAGAGCAAAAATGAAGTATACGACGGGCCTACGCATGAACCTTTAGCTCACTGGAATTGGGAGGCATCAGGAATCCTAAACGTGCCATCGGTTCATATGTATCGTTAGAAACTGTATGTATGTGGCCAACTGCTGCATACCCCTTAGCATAGGTGTAGTAGGCTGTGGAAAGTCCGACTTCCCAGACTACAATGATAGGCCCAGGGGCCTCAAGGTCAACCCGCTGCAGCCGTGTAGAAAACCGAGTGAGAATCCACAGCAGGATTTGGCTCTCACTGTCTCTTTTTCCGTCGCCTAGACCTACAAAGGGATATACATACAGATTTGTTGCAGCGGTGGTTCAGGTTGAGAGCAGCACGCCGATGGAGTTGAAGTCTTCCACGTAGTTCGGATGCGATCCGATTCGACTTGTAGCCCTTCGACACAGGAAACATCATATGTACCGATGTACCCTAATTACTCTATTAGTGTTGTTTATACCTGAGAGTAGGGAGTTGGCAAAATTGAAATTTGGCTTGTTCAAGAAAAGCATTATCCTAATTAAGTACACAAAATGAATCTGGCTATTTCATCATATTACTTGCGAGGTTCCCTTAGGGCCCCCCTCACCTTCCAATTCTTTCTCTTGGAAGCTTCATAGATGAGCGGGCCAACGTCTTTAGGCTTTCGCCCAAGAAGCCAAGGAGAGTCCCAAAAGGGGGTCCTCGCACCGTTACGAACGGTGATGGTGATGGAAGCATAGAAAAGTTGAGATCCTCCTCATTACATTGGTTTCCCATCCCCACCCACATCTTGGTGGGCTCCTTCCATTCATACCACGACCATCGCAAACGCAGAGCCCTCGTAAACTTGTCTGTGTTGAGGACCCCAAGACCCCCGTACTCAAGTGGCCGGCAAACATACTCCCAATTCACCTTGCATTTTCCCCCCGTTTTCTTGTCCGAACCGGACCAAAGGAAAGCTCTCTTGAGCTTGTTGACGTTGTGAAGGCTGGTTGGTGGGATGACCAACGAGTCAACCCCCCCCCCCCCCCCCCCACACACACACACACATACACGAACGTCTCGGTCGAGCACATCACACAATTTTTTGCTCTATGGATGATTCTAAATGAGGTCCATTATGACGAGCTCAACGAGGATGATATCCTTTGGAAACACACGACATGTGGGCAATACTCGGCGGCCTCCGCGTACAGGGCTGAGTTCATAGGGTTGGTCCTTTCTCCCTTGGACAAAATGGTTTGGAAGGTTTGGGCACCCCCAAAGGTCAATTTTTTGCTTGGTTAGCCCTTCAAGACAGTATTTGGACGGCAGATAGATTGGCAAATCGTGGGTGTCCAAATTGCGATCTCTGCCCTCTATAGGGACGGTGCAAGAAAGCAGGCCTCACCTCTTCTAGCTACGAGTGCCGCTACACCCAGCGTCTTTGGTCTTTTGGTCATTGAGAAATTTCTCATGCACGGCTTTGATACTTCCGCTTGGCCCTTGTTCGACTCGGTGGAGGAATGGTGGGTAAGCACATGCGTCGATGGCATGCTAAACCACCAAGCCAAGGCCTTCCTCACCACGCTCATCACATGGACAATTTGGAACGAGCGCAATGCAAGAGTGTTTAAACACAAGAGTGCTCCACAGCCAATTTTGCTCTCCTCCATCTCTACCGAGGCAAACCTCTAGGTCGTCACCGGTGCAAAGAAGCTAGGGTCTTCTATTTCGCGCGAGTAATCCACATGCCCTGTTTTTTTGGGTGTCTTGTAACAAACTCTAGTATATCTTAATTAATGTATGAGGCAAAGCTTTTGCCTCCATTTCAAAAATATATATTACTTGCGAGGTATGTAGGGGTGCACACGAGTCTGAGTCTGAGTGACCAAGATTGAGGTCAGCATAGGTCGTAAAAGAAGCCACCTCGGATACTCCTGAGCTTGGATTAAGTTTTTCAGCTATGTGTGCATTCATATAAAATATTACAAAATATCACACCTATGAAAGCTGCTGGACATTTCAGTCTAAAACAAAAGTAAAAACAAACCTTTCTAGTTTTCATTCTATACAACAGAGCTAACCTCAAGTACATATTGTGTTCTATGTCAAGGCAAAACTGAATGGACTAGCGGCATCTTAAACTCGGATCAATTTTCAATTAAACAACAAAGCAGAGTTATATTCAACACATCTATTTTTTAGTCTACCACAAGTCAAGCTAGAAAAGGAGTCGATCTGACTTGTCAGTCTCAAGCTTTTCTTGCGGGCCTACGTACGTACCACCTAAGGTGCTAGTAGCCTTTTTTCTTTGTGGGGAAACATTTGATCTTCAATTTTAATCATGGCAGTACAATGAATATCAGAAATGATAAAAATTACATCATGATTCATAGACCACCTAGCGACGACTATAAACACTTTAGTGAGCCGAAGTCGCGCCGCCGTCATCACCTAGAGAGTTATCATTGTAGATTCGGCAGTGGGCACTTAGCGTTGTTTCCCTTCTGAAGAGCGTTGTCATGGGGTTTAGGTGTCCTAGGGTATGTCATGGCATTATAGTCCGGCCTACATGTGTCAAAATCGTGCAAGGCGGTGTCAGCATGTGGGTATCCTGGGCTCCATTATAAGTAGATGAGTAGAATGCACCTGTAACCATAGAAAAATGAAAGATGCAGGAATTTACAAAGCACTCCACACTCTGGTAGTTGCAAATTTTGTTTTTGATTCAGTTACGCCAATACATATGCCATACCTATCTATTCTTCCCTCCTATCCTTGGAATCATTAGGGATCTATGATGCTCTACACAAGCGAGGAGAGCTCATGGAGCACTATTTATGTCACACATTTACACCAGATCACGACAGGTCATGGCAGAGATCAATGGAGTGCCACATGTCTTTCTTAATATGGTAGGGCTTGGGAGGTTACTGGCATCCCATGTTCTGTCACATCCAAAATTCAAGCCCATCAGGAGAGAGTTGGGCAAGTCTCGAAATAAGTCGTGCAAGCCATGCTTGGCATGCATGTGGTCACCGAATGCATTGGTTCGGAAAGAATTCCACTTGCCAAAACCAGGTTCATCTTAGGTCGGTTTGATCAACTGAATTGCCGCGAAGTGGAGATCAGCAATGGATCTATCAAAGAAACAAGAAGGATCGTTGATCCGGTCTTGTGGAACATATCCTGGTAGAAGTAGTTTTTAGCACATGACCGACCTAATAATTAGCAACTACTAAATAAATTTAAAATTAAAACACATTTCATGATGAATCTAATAATGATGATTTTGTATTACAAATAAATTGTATTTTTTCTCTAAACTACATGAAAGTTCGAGAACATTGATTTTTTGATAAAGTGCTTATAGTATCGAGCACAGGGAGTAAATAGCAACTGCTAGTTGTTGTTAGAATTTGTCTCATACCTTAACAACTGCATGTTGTAGTCTAATCTACCTCAAAAGAATGTTACTGCTCTTTGTATGAATACCCTCATATCAATGAGAATCACTGAGAGTCATTCGAATACTTTTCATTCTTCACATAACTCACACGAAGGATGGTGGAGTATGATAGGTAATGGGTGCACCAAGTCAAAACGATTTGAGACTTCGATGTGCCGAATTTTTGTTCCACTTGCACATATATGAACTTTAAAATCGACGTGACAGAGTGTATTGGGGCAGGCGTGGTGGTTGGTGCAGTGTATCGGTCCATTACAAAACATTTTTGTAAGGAAAAATTATTGTGTGTAGAGCAATTACTAATTAAGGAAACTATATTAATCGACATTATGTATAGACAATCTGATGAAATATTCTCATGTTTCCTTAATTGGATCAATATAATGTAGATTATTCCGCAAAAGCATATTGAAGAACATTTTACAAAGTTTGGCTTCCAAAAAAACATATGTGTATTATATTTGAAATAGAATAGTATTCAGTAGCTAGTCATGTGAACCTCATCCATCCCGGTCCATAAATCCCTTAGCTGCCTGAAATTTCTGTCTAGACGCCATCATGTTCACTTGGCTCTCCTGACAAGAACTTCGTACTCATCCATTGCATTACTTCCTCCTCACTGGCTCTTAGATGACATACAATGTGGTAGGTCCAACATAGAAAGAGTAAATAGTAACAGATTGAGATTCATAAACCGCTCACTCCTATATAGTTCCATATAATTTCTTTTATGTAGCCTTCCAAGATTACACTTCTATCATGCTCAATATTTATCAAGGCTTTCTTTAGCATCTACTTGTGAGCAGAGCTGAGGATTCACAAACTGTGTCATATACTTGCAGACATGTGACTCGATTAGCATACATAGAAGTCAAGTCGATGACAAAAATTAATCACACAATAGACCGCCGCAAATCGTGGATAATATGCAGGAGTGAACTGCGCACTGCAAGAATGTCAGGTAACAAGTCGGTTAGCATTACAGTGTTGGGGTGCAAAGCGGGGTGGGCTAGTTCAGCTCGGCATGCGAGAACTCAGCCATGGACTCGGCTCGTCGTAGCACACCCAACTCAAGAACTAGCCTGCCTTGTCTGGGTCAACAAATCAGCAAAATGAAACTTAATATTTCTTCATTATAGAGAAACTCATGTCATTGGTAGAATAAATAAAAGTTGTGATGCGTGCATACATATATAGACACTACGGCTTTGAATCATTGGTCCACAATATTAACTAATCAATCAGTTCCTTTCGGGTTGACCTAACTTGAGATCGATGTATAGTCACAAAAGCAAGGTATGGTTTAATCAGCGTGCTGTCTATTAAATTAGTGGTTTACAACACAACCAGCTACCATAAGTTTTCCATCCTTGTGCCAGGATCAACCAACAATAAGTGAAAACATCATGTCACTCAGAGAAAAGTGATGACATCATGTCAATCAAAGAAAAGTGACCACATCACCCCAAGATTACTTGCATAGTGGGTTGGTGCATCGTTGAGAGAAAATAATATCAATGGTGTCATAAGTGCCACACTCGTATCTGACTCGCTCAATATATAGAACATTGTTTCTACAAAGTGTCCCATTTGTTTCCTCCGAACCATAGACCGGTAGCTCACAATAGAGCCACGAGGGGAGCTAGCTCAGGTTGTCCCAATAACATTTTAGACATATAGTTAGTTTTCCACGCGTAGAGGAAAATGGAAGTCATGGATCAGAAAATTGCGAGTCAGCGGTAACATGGGCTTCAGAGGCATCAGGAATTCCACGCTGTGCAGTGCACACTAATAACAACGCTCAAGCTGTGTTACAAGTACCAGTTGGTGCGTGGATCAGCCACGTGGTGACCTGGACCACCTTACCAACATGCATGTTCACTCATCGTCCACCTTCACACATGCAGCTTCGTATCGCACCTGTGGAAGCACAGAAATAGTACTCCCTTCATTTCCTTATACAAGACCACTATGAAAAATACATTTTGCATCTATACAAGGCCACTAACAGTAATTGAGACAAAAATTAATGATGTTTCCTCGTATTACTCCCTCCGTTCCTAAATAATTGTCTTTTTAGAGATTCCAAATGGGCAACCACATATAGATGTATATAGACATAGTTTAGAGTGTAGGTTCATTCATTTTGCTCCGTATGTAGTCACTTGTTGAAATCTCTAGAAGGACAATTATTTAGGAATGGAGGCAGTAGCAACTTGTTTAATACTTGCATGCATGTAGTCATAATGACACTGTGCTACTTTTTTCTCATTCCTTCCTTGCATGCATGCGACCATATTAACGATCCCGGATAACGAAAAGAAAAAGTTGGTTTGCAACACAATCATTAAATTTTACCTTGCTACCTGTAATTTGAGTTTGTGGCCTTGTATAAGGAAATGGAGGGAGTGTCATACGTATACTGCATTGTAAGAGGTTGAAAAGCTTTGGGATGCAACTCAAATTCTGTATTCACATCAGCGGGTTACATATACACAGAGTGTGTGCAGCGCACGATGTCAAACTAATCCCTACAATCTAGCTATGAGCTGATAGTGTAAGTGGAAAGAAGAATTAGCAATGCACCGTAGTGCTGCCTCTCGTATCACTCAGCTTATATAGTTACAGGTTCCAACCTTTGTACAAATATATCGTGCACAAGTGGAAGACGTGCGCTAGTGCACTTACAGGTCTCACTACTAGAATCTGGTTTATGCACGCTGCAATTCCTGTGGGTTGGTCTGACGCGGCTACTATTGCCATCATCTAAAACAGGATACAGTCAATGAAGATGTTCAAGCCCTGAGGAATGATCCCCTAGCAATTGGCCAAGTCAACAAATCAAGCCATCTTCATATCTGGTGCAAGAGCCGATATGCCAATGATGCCGGATCACATAAAGCATGAAGTCAACAAATCAGTTTTAGTCACACGTGCAGAGAGGCAGCACATGTCTCGAGTCCTAACAATCCTTTTGTGCTCACGTGAAGCATCAGTCAAAGAGACGCTAGCTATCCAGCCGGAGCACCCCAAGTCCCTGGGCACATCCTTGCTGCTGGTTCCCATGAGAAGGGCAAAGTCTTTTGATCAGATCCGCCGTAATGTTGTCCACGCGTAAAATCCATTGTTGTTCTAGCTCCAGCAAACCTCAAGACCCGAGGAGATCGGCACCCGCATGCCCTGCAAAAAGAAAAGAAAAACAGGCTAGTCGGCCATTCCTCCACGACCGACTTCAACCAGGGCCTGCATTACTAATTAGCACTGATAAACTTAGTATTTTTTTGCAGGGTGATACAATTACTATTTTTCTACGGAAAAACCAACTCCCGAACATGCAAGGTTACTTGGGCTCGTCCCGAACATGCTTTCTGCCCTTGGATCACTAGCACGAATCTTAGACCAGCAAAACTGCCACGTCATACCTTTCTTTCGTTCGGAAAATAAAAGCCTCATCCCGAACGCCTCCTCTCTAATCTCATCACTTTGTCCTACCGCACAGGGCACACACACGAGCACGGCGAAGGACGAGCGAGGCCAGACGGTGGCGATGAAGAAAGTCAGACAGGAGACAGGCGGTGGAGAAAGTCATATCGAGAAACAACCTGGTCGCGCGATGGAGAAGGGCGGGCTGCGCCCTCCTCAGGGTGTCATCGACGAAGACGAGTGGGTCGTCGATGAAGGCGTCAGGGAGCGGAGGCTGCGCCACGAGGTCACAATGCGCGCAACCTTGAGGTGCAACACGCCGCGACCGCCAAGCTGCAAGGCGGAAGTCAGCACCTCGCCGACCGCCTCCATGTCGAGCGAGGTTGGCGGTGGAGGCGGCGACTAGCTGGCGGATGGTTCAATTTGATAGCCCCGCCAGCCACCCCCGCGCCGCTGTTGGGTTCGTCCTCCATCCACCTGCTCCAGATCCGCTTGGTGACCTATCCCCCGGCAGCCGTCCATCCTAGTTGCCGCGGAATTGAAAGCCTGACGAGGGGATGGGCAACCAGGTCGCTGTGAGGAGTTAGGTGACCGACACCGTCCGCTTGGAGCTACTCTCGTGATCATGCGACGCCGCTCGGCCTCCATTCCAGTAAAGCCCGTGGACTTTTTTTAGTTATCTTAGTTTTCGGGTATGTTTTCCATCATGTTTTAAACTGGTTGACAATGAGCTCAACATAGCATATTTTTGTTGAAAAATATTTTTGAACATGGCAATTGAGTAGAACTTGATACTGAGTACCACATGGTAACCTGGTGAACAATGGTACATTTTCGTATACTAGTTCACTGAAATTACTATTTTAATGCAAGTGTTAATCTAGAACATGGCAAAGAAAATATTCATCCCCTGTACCTCAGATTGAGCTCGATTACATAGGGGCACAGTGTACAAGGCCTGGCAATTGACCCTCCCCTACAGGTAGCATCCTGCTCAACCCCCTTTTTTCAGTTCATTATCTTCAAAAATTGCCATGTCTTTTATCCAGTGTAGTCACAACAGAGTTTTGTAACTATAGTATCACTTCTTAGTTCTTTTTGTGTAACCGATTCAGTGAATGCATGGCAACTAAAGGCATATATGTTGCCATGGCAACTAAAATAATATGAACTTCTGTTAAGTTTTATAGGTGTGTTGCCATGGGAACTAAAGCTATTAGTTTTGGCCATGACGGAGATTTATTCGTTGTGTTTTTGCCATATGTATTTGGATACAGAATCCTCTCACAGTTTGAAGTTGACCAGGTTTCACATGTAGGAAAAATGCCCAGTCAAAATAATATTGGATTCAACAACTGATTGTCCTCATCTCCATTTGATCCTGCATTTCAGTGCTAAGTAATCGCTAAATGCTATGCCATACAGACTGTTAAGACATTCTTTTAAGACAACAAAATTGCACATATATTCTTTAAAGTCAGCCATTTGTGATTCGGTTGTGGAAGACAATAGAGTGAGTTCCCAGCACAACCTACTTCTCAAACGAATTGCCAAAAAAAAAACTAAACAAACTGTGCTCATTACATGTTTATGAAATTTACTCAAATGATCACGGTTACAAAATCACATTGAGATGTCCACCGAAATGTACATTGCTGTTGCGCTGTAGAATTAGAATTCCAAATTCTCAAGCTCGGATCATGTGCAGTAGAGCTGCCGAAGCAAACTCCCCAGATAAAGATAGATAGATAGGCAAGCAACATAGAAGAAGAATCTGCAGCTGATAGACTGGAGCCAAGCTACTTGAATCTCTCATACGCCCCTACGATAGGCAACAATTTAAGAACAATAAAGAGAAGAAACCAATTGCACTTTCTCTTAACTTTTGTAAACTTTGATTCCTTTTGTCTGAAATGCTTCTGTGATAGGGGAATCGATACACAAATAACTTACTATTGGTATTAACTTTTTGAAACCATAAGTGTCAAATTGTAAATATAAATTCCACTATGTTCGATTGTTTAATTTCATACAAGTTTTACAGTAGTTGGCATTATTTACAGCTGTTCGTTTGCCTCAATCTGACAGCACACACATACGTAGTACTTGGTAGTACCCGGACGAAAGTATTCGAAAGTACTGGCCAGTACTAATGACAATGTGGGGACACCTTTTCATCTAGGGGCATTTTAGTCATAGTAAAAATTAATTTGCACGCCCATCTCGTCCAATGCTAAGCCGCAGCTCCTCTCGTCCAATGGGAAACCGCCGCCATCGTCCTTCCCCTCACCCATCACCATTACAACTGCGACATCTCCTCCCTCTCCTGCATTCCAAGTCCACCGCAGCCTTCTCCTCCTTCTCGCGGCTGCAACTTAGCTCTTCTCCTCTTCCACATCCCACCCCCCTCTTCCATCCACGCAAGAGCATCGATGGAGGAGCAGATCGCCGGAGGCGAGAACGCCTACTTCGTGGACATCGCCGGCGGCGACCAGGTCAAGATGGCCAGGTTGACGGAGATCCATTCTTGGTTTAACAACACAAGGCAGATGAACTGGATGTCAATGGCCACTTTTAGGGAAATGACATTCAGGGAGAAGAAAAAGCCTCCCCCCCCCCCCCCCCGCCCGCACAACCGATGCACAAGATCGAGATCCTCCTCTTGGCGATGGAGCAGGCAAATTCGTCCAACCCGTGGGACAGGCGGAGGTGGTGGGCATTCAGATCCAGGGTAGAGCATCCACTGGATCAGGAACCCACGGTGCATGAGGTGCCATTGCAGATTGTGGAGCCACCAACCGAGTGGGAGACTCCGAAGCGCAAGAGGAGGAGGACAGTGGTCGCGACCTCGCTTCCCGCCATTCTCCACGCTTCCCTGGCAGCTCTCCTTGTCTGAACGGCAGTGGTGCAGTTGTTTAGAGTAAGCTTCCCCACTCCTAATCTTCCTACTGCTAGTGCTTACAGTCGTGGTGGTAGTGATGATAATAGTTCACTGAGGGAATGGTAGATGGCATTTTATTCTCAATAAATTGTATGAAGATTTCAGTACATGCTGCTTGAGTGCGGGATTCTGATGTATATGAACCCTAGGCTAAATTTATATATGGTTGTAGTGGTACAATTTGATGTTCACAGGCACTTCTACTCCAATCCATAGCCTGTGGATGCCAGCGTAATTAGTTGCAAAAATAAATTATGTTTGACTACTTCGAGTTCAGTACACAGTGCTACACTATGGGTACACACTAAAAAATTTGAATATTGCAAGTTTAGTCGAGAGTTGAAGATTATGAAATATTTCAGTATTGAAATTTCAGTACAGATAGGTTCACACTGAAATTTTTGAGTGGTGCAATTTCAGTACACACGGGTAGCCATTGAAATATTTCATTACCGCAAGTTCAGTACACAATTGTAGCTTCTGAAATATTTCGGCAGTGCAGGTTCATTACACGCACGTAGCCACTGAAATATTTCAGTGGTGCACTTTCAGTACACGCGTGTAGCCACTGAAATATTTCAGTGTTCCACTTTCTGTACACGCACGTAGCCACTGAAATATTTCAGTGGTGCTATTTCCGTACACGCACGTAGGCACTGAAATATTTCACTCCTGCTGTTTCAGTACACGCACGTAGCCACTGAAATATTTCAGTAGTGCACTTCCAGTAGAGAGATGTAGACACTGAAATGTTTAGGGCTTCTGTCATGATTCAAAAATAACTATACATAAGCACTGAAATAATTTATGTAGGGATGTTGGCTTACTCATGTTGCCGTGTTGTATAACATTTTGCTTCACTTCCTGTAAGTGATTCTTGCATGTGCTATGGCCTACATGCTGTTTAGTCTCATCACAACAGTGATTTTGCATCTTTCAAAGGTCTTATTAATTCAACATTGACTTCTATGAACTTTGTATTCAAATTGGTATCCTACAGTTGTTGTGACTGATTTCCTTGGCATCTTCAAATTACCGTGCTGTCAGTTTTCCAATACCAACTGTATTCAATCTGAAATTTTCGGTTACTTATATGCTACACGTGGAAGCATGGATAGGTTGCTGGAGATGTTGGGCCTCACAATAAAAGTCCCTTGATCAACCTCAACATCACAAGTTGTTTTGCATTTCTAGTTGTCTCAGTATTTCATGTGATGTATTTGAATACCAGAAGTTGTTATGCATTACAATTTCACTCAGATAATCGTAGTACATGAAGTATGTGATTTGTGTTATCTGTTTTGTATTCTGTTGTGTTTGCATGTGTGTGTGGGATCATAATCTAATACGTTTCTGATTCCTGTTTTTCATGGCCTTGATGCTAAGTTAAGTACATGCTGGTCACAGTGATCAGAGGGAAGGGTGGTGATGGTGGGAAATATTTTAGGGTTTTATCGTCGTGAAAACCCTAGAAAATCAATAAAACGTCGAAAATCAGTGGAATTAGTCATGGATGCTTCTCATGTTGGTACAAGGGTGTCGAGAAAAACCCGTCCTGACCCAAACGGACCCTTGCTTCCTACCTAAATGGCCGCCGGTGAAGGAGGTGAATTTTTGGCCATCTTAAGAATGGCACCAAATTTTTCCAGCAAGTGGGCATGGCCACCCCAGTCGATCCACAACGTGCACTTGTTGTGTCACCTCCGAGAAGTATTTTAAGCATTTTATCGTTGTGAAAAGCTTAGGAAATCCATACAAATGCCGACAACCTTAGCAAACTAGTCATGCTTCCTTCTCATGTTGATACAATGGTGTAGAAATTTTTTGGGTCCATTCACATCATCTCCGGCAAGTTTGTTTGTACGTTGTGTGTGTGTGAATGACATGTGGGATCCAGGGATCCACATGTTAAAACCCCATAGGAAAAAATGTGTGATTAATAAACTGACCAGAGGAGTTTCGAACCAGGGGCATTAGCATGTGATCGGGCGGGTGTAACCGCTGGGCTGATGTTGTATTTTGCATGAATTATGTGCCCCCTGATTTAAGAAATTCATTTACCACTCCGCTTTCCTTGTCTCTGAGAAGTGGGACCCATCTATCATTACTAATCACTGTTGGCGTCCACGTGTCAGCAGTTTGAACGGCGGCGCGGGGCAAATTGCACGAGGTGTGCACGACGCAACAAGTCCACGCGTGGAATATGGTAGGCCCTGGTAGGTGATACGTCTCCATCGTATCTATAATTTTTGATTGTTCCATGCCAATATTATACAACTTTCATACACTTTTGGCAACTTTCTATACTATTTTTGGGACTAACATATTGATCCAGTGCCAAGTGCCAGTTCTTGTTTGTTGCATGTTTTATGTTTCGCAGAAAACCAATATCAAACGGAGTCCAACGGGATAAAAACGTACGGAGAATATTTGTGAGATTTGGGAAGAAGAATCAACGCGAGACGGTGCCCGAGGGGGCCACGAGGCAGGGGGGCGCGCCCCTGGCCCTCGTGGGCACCCCGTAAGGCGGTTGCTGCTCTTCTTTGGCCGCAAGAAAGCTAATGTTTGGAAAAAAATTGTGGCGAAGGTATCAATCCAATTGGAGTTACGGATCTCCGGATATATAAGAGACGGTGAAAGGGCGGAATCTGGGAGCGCAGAAACAGAGAGAGACAGAGAGACAGATCCAATCTCGGAGGGGCTCTTGCCCCTCCCACGCCGTGGAGACCATGGACCATAGGGGAAACCCTTCTCCCATTTAGGGAGAAGGTCGAGGAAGAAGAAGGAGGTGGGGGCTCTCTCCCCCTCACTTCCGGTGGCGCCGGAACGCCGCCGGGGGCCATCATCATCACCGCGATCTACACCTACACCTCCGCGATCTTCACCAACATCTCCATCACCTTCCTCCCCTCTATGCAGTGGTGTAACCAGTTTTTACCCGTTGTAATCTCTACTTAAACATGGTGCTCAACGCTATATATTATTTCCCAATGATGTATGTTTTATTATTGATGATCGTGATTGGTTTGAGTTGCATGTTTTATTATTGGTGTTGTCCTATGGTGCTCTCCATGTCGCGCAAGCGTGAGGGATTCCCGCTGTAGGGTGTTGCAATACGTTCATGATTCGCTTATAGTGGGTTTCTTGATTGACAGAAGCATAAACCCGAGTAAGGGGGTTGTTGCGTATTGGATAAAGAGGACTTGATGCTTTAATGCTATGGTTGGGTTTTACCTTAATGATCTTTAGTAGTTGCGGATGCTTGCTAGAGTTCCAATCATAAGTGCATATGATCCAAGAAGAGAAAGTATGTTAGCTTATGCCTCTACCTCAAATAAAATTGCAATAGTGGTTACCGGTCTAGTTATCGATTGCCTAGGGACAAATAACTTTCTCGTGACAAAAGCTCTCTACTAAAACTAACTTAGTTGCTTCTTCATCTAAATAGCCACTAGCTTTTATTTACATGCTCTTTATTATCTTGCAAACCTGTCCAACAACACCTACAAAGTACTTCTAGTTTCATACTTGTTTTAGATAAAGCGAACATCAAGCATGCGTAGAGTTGTATCGGTGGTTGATAGAACTTGAGGGAATATTTGTTCTACCTTTAGCTCCTCGTTGGTTTCGACACTCTTACTTATCGAAAGAGGCTACAATTGATCCCCTATACTTGTGGGTTATCAAGACCTTTTTCTCTTGAAGTTTTGTGTGGATGAAGTGTTTGATCGAGGAGGTCTCGATATGAGGAAAAGCAAGAGAGGAAAGAGCTCAATCTTGGGGATGCCCAAGGCACCCCAAGTAAATATTCAAGGAGACTCAACCGTCTAAGCTTGGGGATGCCCCGAAAGGCATCCCCTCTTTCTTCAACAAGTATCGATATGTTTTCGGATTCGTTTTGTTCATGCGATATGTGTAAATCTTGGAGCGTCTTTTGCATTTAGTTTTTGCTTTTCTTTTATGCACCATTCTAGTACGAGATAGTCCATCATTGATTTATAGATTGCTCTTTGCACTTCACTTAAATATTTTGAGTAAGGCTTTATAGAATGCTTCACGTGCTTCACTTATATCATTCGAAGTTTGGATTGCCTGTTTCTCTTCACATAGAAAACCGCCATTTGTAAAATGCTCTTTTGTTTCACTTATATTTGCTATAGTGTGGACATATATTTTGTAGAAATAATTAAACTCTCTTGCTTCACTTATATCTATTTAGAGAGATGACAGGAATTGGTCATTCACATGGTTAGTCATAAAATCCTACATAAAACTTGTAGATCACTGAATATGATATGTTTGATTCCTTGCAATAGTTTTGCGATATAGAGATGATAATATGTGGGAGGTTCTAGTAAATGGTTTTGTTTAGTAAGGATATTGGTGTTAAGGTTTGTGATTCCCGAAGCATGCATGTATGGTCTCCTAACTATGTAACCAAATTGGCGCGCATTGTATTTTGATTGTTTATCTTTGCGTGAAGGTCGGGGGTGCGCGATGGTTAACTCCTACCAACCTCCCCCCTAGGAGCATGCGTAGTGGTACTTTGCTTCAAGGGCTAATAAATTTTTGCAATAAGTATATGAGTTCTTTATGACTAATGTGAGTCCATGGATTATACGCACTCTCAACCTTCCATCATTGCTAGCCTCTTCGGTACCGTGCATTGCCCTTTCTCACCTCGAGAGTTGGTGCAAACTTCGCCGGTGCATCCAAACCCCGTGAAACGATACGCTCTATCACACATAAGCCTCCTTATATCTTCCTCAAAACAGCCACCATACCTACCTATCATGGCATTTACATAGCCATTCCGAGATATATTGCCATGCAACTTCCATCATCATCATATACATGACTTGAGCATTCATTTCATATTGCTTTGCATGATCGTAAGATAGCTAGCATGATGTTTCATGGCTTGTCCGTTTTTTCATGTCATTGCTATGCTAGATCGTTGCACATCCCGGTACACCACCGGAAGCATTAATATAGAGTCATATTTTTGTTCTAATATCGAGTTGTAAGTAAATAAAAGTGTGGTGATCATCATTATTGGAGCATTGCCCCCTCCCACCCAAAAACTGAGAGGCCGAAGAAGCCTAAATAAAAAAGGGGGGCCATAGAAGCCCGCCAAAAAAAGAATAAAAGGGGCAATGTTACTATCCTTTTCCACACTTGTGCTTTAGAGTAGCACCATGTTCTTCATATAGAGAGTCTCCTATATTGTCACTTTCATATACTAGTGGGAATTTTCATTGTAGAACTTGGCTTGTATATTCTGATGACGGGCTTCCTGAAATGCCCGAGGTCTTCATGAGCAAGCAAGTTGGATGCACACCCACTTAGTTTCAGTTTGAGCTTTCATACACTTATAGCTCTAGTGCATCCGTTGCATGGCAATACCTACTCCTCGCATTGACATCGATTGATGGGCATCTCCATAGCCCTTTGATTAGCCACGTCGATGTGAGACTTTCTTCCTTTTTGTCTTCGCCACATAAACCTCCACCATCATATTCTATTCCACCTATAGTGCTATCTATATCCATGGCTTGCGCTCATGTATTGCGTGAAGGTTGAAAAAGCTGAAGCGCGTTAAAAAGTATGAACCAATTGCTTGGCTGATACCGGGATGAGCATGAGGGGTACCTTGTGTTAAGAAAAAGGGAGCATACAAGACTATATGATTTTGTAGGGATAATGTTCTGAAGCATTGATATTTTGAAAGACGTGATTGTTTGTTGGGATGCCCTAAGTATTATTGTTTTTATGTCAAATGATAGACTATTGCCTTGAATCACTCGTGTCTTAATATTCATGCCATGATTAGATTACATGATCAAGATTATGCTAGGTAGAATTCCACATCAAAAATTATCTTTTTTATCATTTACCTACTCGAGGACTAGCAGGAATTAAGCTTGGGGATGCTGATACGTCTCCGTCATATCTATAATTTTTTTGTATTCCATGCCAATATTATACAACTTTCATATACTTTTGGAAACTTTTTATACTATTTTTGGGACTAACATATTGATCCAGTGCCCAGTACCAGTTCCTATTTGTTGCATGTTTTATTTCGCACAAAACCCATATCAAACGGAGTCCAAACGGGATAAAAACGGACGGAGAATATTTTTTGGAATATTTGTGATGTTTGGGAAGAAGAATCAACGCGAGACGGTGCCCGAGGGGGCCACGAGGCAGGGGGCGCGCCCCTGACCCTCGTGCGTACCCCGTAAGGCGGTTGCTGCTCTTCTTTGGCCGCAGGAAAGCTAATTTTCGAAAAAAAAATCGTGGCGAAGGTTTCAATCCAATCAGAGTTACCGATCTCCAGATATATAAGAAACGGTGAAAGGGCGGAATCTGGGAGCGCAGAAACAGAGAGAGACAGAGAGACAGATCCAATCTCGGAGGGGCTCTCGCCCCTCCCACGCCGTGGAGACCATGGACCATATGGTAAACCCTTCTCCCATCTAGGGAGAAGGTCAAGGAAGAAGAAGAAGGAGGGGGCTCTCTCCCCCTCGCTTCCGATGACGCCGGAACGCCGCCGGGGGCCATCATCATCACCGCGATCTACACCAACACCTCCGCCATCTTCACCAACATCTCCATCACCTTCCTCTCCTCCATGCAGCGGTGTAACCCCTCTTTTACCCACTGTAGTCTCTACTTAGACATGGTGCTCAACGCTATGCATTATTTCCCAATGATGTATGGCTATCCTATGATGTTTGAGTAGATCCGTTTTGTCCTATGGGTTAATTGATGATCGTGATTGATTTGCGTTGCATGTTTTATTATTGGTGTTGTCCTATGGTGCTCTCTGTGTCGCGCAAGCATGAGGGATTCCCGCTGTAGGGTGTTGCAATACGTTCATGATTCGCTTATAGTGGGTTGCTTGAGTGACAGAAGCATAAACCCGAGTAAGGGGGTTGTTGCGTATGGGATAAAGAGGACTTGATGCTTCAATGTTATGGTTGGGTTTTACCTTAATGATCTTTAGTAGTTGCGGATGCTTGCTAGAGTTTCAATAATAAGTGCATATGATCCAAGAAGAGAAAATATGTTAGCTTATGCCTCTCCCTCAAATAAAATTGCAATAGTGATTACCGGTCTAGTTATCGATTGCCTAGGGACAAATAACTTTCTCGTGACAAAAAGCTCTCTACTAAAACTAACTTAGTTGCTGCTTCATCTAAACAGCCCCTAGATTCTATTTACATGCTCTTTATTATCTTGCAAATCTGTCCAACAACTCCTACAAAGTACTTCTAGTTTCATACTTGTTTTAGGTAAAGCGAACATCAAGCGTGCGTAGAGTTGTATCGGTGGTCGATAGAACTTGAGGGAATATTTGTTCTACCTTTAGCTCCTTGTTGGGTTCGACACTCTTACTTATCGAAAGAGGTTACAGTTGATCCCCTATACTTGTGGGTTATCAGTAGGTGAGACAAAATCCTCCCCCTCAGCCCCTCGGTAACTCCAAGAGGCAGCATCATTGCTTTTCTTCCCCAAATCAGTGACAAAACCCTCGTCCTCTCCCACTCTAGCCATAGCACCTCGTCCTCTCCCAAACCCTCCTCCCTTCCTCACCACTCCACTCCTCCTGTCGTCGACCGCCGATGAAGCGCAGACCTGAAGATGTGGCAGACGAGCCGGAGGCAACCATCGGAGTAGAGGAGTCTGCTGCCGTGGCTACCGGCACGGTTGCAGCGGCTGAGTCTGCCATAGCAGCGACGGCTGGCAGTGCAGCAACTGCTGTGCCTCCTCCTGCTGCCATCGCAGCCGTCAAGCAAGCAGTCGACCAACCTGTGCAGTAGAAGGTCGGGGAAGAACTGGACGAGGAGAAGGCAAGGCTGAAGCGCGAGCTCTATGAAAAAATCGAGGAGGAGTTCTACGAGGCGAACGAGATGGATGAGTTTGCTGTGGAACCCAGGAAGGACAGCAACTTCGAGGAGGATGTCATCGACGAGCTCTTTGAGGTACTACTCTATTTTTATCAGAGTTATTTTTCCTTTAAGAACTCTGTTTTTCATGGCATTGAGGGTTTTCTTGTTAAGTAGATGAGCATCAATGGGCGTGCTAGTTGTAGGGAACTAGCGTAGATTTTCTTGCATATTGTAGGGATCTAGTTTGCCTTGGTGCATGAGGACAGAACCAATACCTTCACCTGATGCATCTATTTAAAAAGTAAATGGTAGGGTCAAATCAGGCAAAGCCATAACAGGAGCAGTAACCAGACAATACTTCAATGTTTCAAAGGCCTCAATAAGAGCATCTGACCAATTGAATGAATCTTTTTTTAGACAGTCGTGAAGTGGCCCAGAATTGATCCCATAGTTCTTGACAAATCTTAGGTGCTGGCCATTCTTTGATGACAACTATTTTCTGGGGGTCTGTCGATAGACCATATCATTATCGTTTTATGCCCCTAGATAGGCATAATGCATAAATTCAAGTATTGTCATCTTTGTTTTTTGCTACCTTAGTGAGGGTTTTCTCAAACTCGGGAGGTTCTTCATGCTTTCCACATAAAATCACATCGCATCGTAGCTTTTGTGATATATGATATGTTATAATTTGTGTATGAAAAAATAATACATGTTTACAATGTATTCATGCATTAATCGTGAAATGCGTGTGGAAAATTCTTGCTGGTTAGGGTGGCCTTTGGTTAGAAATAGTCAAATCGAAGTACCTCATGGAGGGGGGACAGATAGTTTCCCATTTTGCCAAGGGTGTGGGAAAAGTTCAACCTTTGATGCGATTTGGTACTAGATTTCATGTGAAGAAAAGCAGAGTGACACTCTTTTGGCTGGACAGATGGTGTGGTGAGAGGATCTTAACGAGACATATCCTAGGATGTTCACCATCTCGGACAACCCCGAGGCTAAGGTTGCGGATGTGTGGGCGAGTAACCGATGGGTTCCCCGAATTCAGAGATCACTTGGAGCCCAAGAAATGCATGAGTGGAAGGGTCCACAGAAATATTGCCGGCCATAGGGTCACCTCAGAGAGAGATGTGGTTACTTAGGGTATCGATTCATCGGGCACATTTCTTTACGGGGTCCTTATATCGGGAGATTTTTCGCATGGTAACACCATGTGATCTAAGTGGCATTCGGCGAGCGAGAATGTCGTCTACTGGCCAGGAATAGGATCCCAAGTGGGGATCAAGTTAGGAAACAACATGGGCTACGAGATGGAAAATGTGTTTGGTGCGGGAAAGACAAAACGTGTGACCATATCATTATTCAGTGCATTGTGGTGAGATTTTCTTGGGGTGTGCTTCACGAGGCCACATGGTGTAGAGGGAATGCTTGTGCTTTTTCCGGACTTATACCGGTTGATCAAAGAAACATGTGTCCAAAATCGTCGGTTGGCTTGGGTGAGGTTCACCGTGTTGTCTTGGACTTTATGGACGACACGCGATAAAGCTATTATAGAAGGAAAGTTCTCTCGTCACCTGTCTGGCTTGATGCACAAAATGGTGATCCTCTTGCAGGTATGGAAATTACTAGCAAGACCAAGGGACCAAAGAAAGATGGAGCAACTCGCATACAGCATTCTCGCAAGGTGTACTGAGCTTCAGCGTGTGGGACGGAGGTACACTGTCGGCTAGGGTAGCCACCCTCATCTTGCAGACCGTCGTATCTTTGATAGGGATCTTATTAGTCAAGCATGACTACATGAACAAGGTGAACCCACATTCCCTTGCTACTCGTCTACTTTTTTCTAAATGGTGTCTTATTTTGTTTCTCATGAGGAACTCAAAATGACACAGGAATGAAGAAAGATAAGCCTGGTTTCAGCCCCCCTAACAATACTGTTGCTTTTCTGCTTCGGTTGCTCTGACTTCTTCCATTTCTCGAGCTTGATCATCTCCCCCTCCTTCCTGGTTCTCAACCAGTAAGCAGGAGAGCTCCTCAAACAGAGAAATACTAATTATCCCATGGACATAAGAGGGAAGGAGAGGGGTGTACTTGTTGATAGAAAAACAAGAAGCTGCAGAATCCCAAATGGAACATCAAGCGAGAAAGAGGCTCATGTGGAATCGAAGGCATACAAAGACAGTAACCCATGCAATTTATGTCAAACAGAATCAGAACATGTGAATTTGCATGCATCTGCTGATCTCAAGGGGCTAAATTAGTAGAAGAGCTAGTTGTAAGTGAACAACAGGACAAGAACAAGTACCATGCTAAAATTGGATTGAACATTAAGCTGATTACACTGATATTAATATATGCCATATATATCGGTTGCTAGTTTGTTTGCAATACATTGCGAGATCACACACCAAGTTTTGGTAGAAGATTATATCATGTTCTTTCCTAATACAGTTAATGTTGCAAAATAACAATACGGCCCAGAGAAGCTAATGGATGATTACAGCATGGGCGACAATCAGTAGGTCCATGTATTCGCCTTCTTCGTTCCTCTCATGGTTTTCCAAATCTTGTCATGGTCTGAAGCATGGCAATGCGCATGCTTCTCATGTCCTCTCCAGGTTGCGCATGGAGCAGCAAGGCCGCACACAAAGCAGTAGCACTGCAGCACAGAAGAAACAAGATGCAGTGATAATCTAGTATGCAGACATGCCCATTTTCAGGCTCGAAATGTAGGATTATCAGTGTGATTAAGTGGTACCCAACAGAATGGGACGCAAAGTAAAATAAATATTTTATACTAACTTTTATATTTATTTAAATAAATTGTACAATATTATTTTCCAAAAGTACCATAATATATTTTTGATGGGTATAATTTTATGATATTTTCTCTTCCATCATTAACCACAAGATAATGTTGTTAAATATTAGTAATAGTGTGAATTCATATAATTTAAATGTATGTCCATGCAAAAAAATTCTTCAAAATTCAAATTGTATGATGTAAGAAAAAAAATATTTTGAGCGACGTAAAATATAAATAGTAAAAAAACTGCATCTATGTGAATGTGTTCATGTATAGTTTAGTATCATTAGATATCATGTTAGATATTTCCAAACCATACAGCAAAAACAAATATCTAAATAATAGTTTATAGTGTATTAGTAGGTAACATATCTATAGGAACATTTAGGGTATGATAAATGTTTTTGCAAGTTTTATTCATTAATAATTGGACAACTATGTAACAAAAATATAAAATATCATTGATTATATTTTTGCGTGTATAGAATCTAGTTACTTGATATTCTCATCTAGAATGCACTTGGTTTGACTTGGTGCATGCGAGAGCTAATGCCAGTTTCTCAAAAGCTAATTATTATGACATGCACGATGCCCATCAAAGAGAGACTAGCAACATAATTAAATTCAACTTTTGAGAAATTGGCAACACGCATGATGCGGTGGATAGTGATACATGATGTTGTTGGTAATACCCTCGGTGCAACATGCCTTGAACACAATGCCCGCTCACTTGTGTCCGTGGCATGTTGCAAGTTATCCCACTTACTGTCTTGTTCTATGATATTGTTAATAAGCAGGTCTACATGGATGTTTCACTTAACAGAAGGTGTCTGGACGTAGTAATAGATACACCCTCTGTTCAATATTTTAAACTGGCAAAACAACCGACATTAGTGAACAGAGGTAGTAAGTTATTACACCAAGCCTCTACTCATGAAGATCATGCAAATAATTAAACTTCATAAGGGAAAATAATTACCCTGCTCAATCTACAATTTGAAAACTAGTGCTTTATATACAACACGTACAATGGAACTTCAGTTTTCATAACAAAAGAATATGCTACATACAACAACGGAAAATTGTCACTATCCAAGATGGCTTGTATCAGCTTATGGAAGTGCAACCCTTAAAACAAATTCACAAATCACAGTAAGCAAACCTTGTGCATTTGACATCACAATCCATAATTAACGTTGATAATTGTTACTACTCAAATCGAGCTGGTACACCAGGTAATCTTCTTAAAAAACAAGAGTCGTAAATAACTATGGTAGTAGAGAACGTAAACTGAAACAACTTGCATAGTTATTTTGCTATGCGGAGCATGCGCGCAAGCTTTGGCCTTGCAACGGTCTCCTTATAATCACTCATCTTGTGCACTTGGGGTTCAGGTAAGAGATCAAGCCTGCTTTCACAGTTGGAATGCTTCTTTGAACGTTGCATGTCGACGAAGCTTCAGTTTTGTCAGGCTCAGTTTCAATCTTGAAAAGTGCAGTTCCGCCAGGTGCAGCATGCCACCGTACCCTTGTCTACCACTAGTAGTTGGGGCGCCACCCTATTGCGCCGCTCGAGAGGAAGTTGTGCGCACGTTTTTATTTTAGAAAATACATAGGGTCTTCGCCTCAATCTAAAAAATATCTCAGAAAAAAAATCATCACCTCCATCTTAAAAAGAAGTAAAAAAATAAAAAATATATTACCATTGCAGCCTACCAGCGAGTGCCACTTTGCATAGCCCTCCGTTTAAAAAAAATCGTGAGTCCTCAGGTCCTAAGAAAGGAAAAAAGCATTTAAAAATTTTCGCACCTTCATCTATATTTTTTTCAAAAGCTTTCTCACTGTGGCCAACCAGCTTGCGCCACATGGTATAGCGAGTTGGCCACCCTTATGGCGACGCTTAATGGGTTTAATGTGAGCAGAGCTGACCAAACGGGTCGTGCCAACTGGGCCGGCCCGTAGCAAGCAAGCATGGGCAAAACGGGTCGTGCCCGGTACGCGGCACGCTATGGACCGTGCCTCGGCCTGGGCACGTGGGCTGGCAAAGCACGCCCCATTTATCTTTTTTATTTTATTTTTGATATTTTATACAGATGGCCTATATCCAGCTCAGCAGGTTAAAATTGGTCAAAGAAACAGCCCAGCAGGTCAAATAGCACGTGGACATACATGTTATGTAGTCCGGCCTGATTAGTAAAGGGGTTGTGCGTGGGCAACACATGGACCGGCACGTCAAGACCCGTTTAGCAAACGTGTCCTATGGGTCGTGCCGTGCCAAGCATGATTGGTGTGGGCCGGGCCGGGCCGGGCCGTCCCGCCCGTTTGACCAGCACTGCGCGTCAGGTTCTTGAACACCGAATCAGTCGCCATGCGGGCATGGGCCTTGCCATCAACATCACTCGTCTCGAACGTCTCCCTATGCTCGTGAATATCATCCCCTTCGTGCAGCTTTGTGTGTGCGCCAGCGTCACGCCCTACACGGAAGACCTCCATTCTCGCATGCCCTTTCTATGGTAGCGACACCGAGCTCGACTTCGTGCTATTCCGGGTAGGGACCAATGCGTCAGGGACGCCAGCATTGAGCTCTCCATGTTCTTCCTATTTGGCCAGAACCACTTCGGCATGTTCCATGCCGACATGACAAGCTGGTCTACTACTCTGGCAACCTTGCCTCTGCGGAGGTAATTAATTTGTGCCATCTTCGATTATGCTGACGTATAAATGTATTGTCTAGTCTATTTCATCGGATTGGTTTTTTGATTGCATTGGCTAGAGCATGCACTTTTACTGGTTCTACTCTCCTTTCTTCACCGTGATGCAAACCTCTCACATTCCTGTGTGAAAGCGAAAAATTTGGAGTTACCCATACCTAACAGAGTAGCAGTGAGGAATCCAGCGTCCAAAGACTGCATTAAAATATGTGCAGTCCTTTTGTGCATCCTTACATACAGTAAGCACTCTATGGGTTGGAGCTTCCTTCAATCGAGAACTTCAATATGAAAGCGCACTATGGCATTGCTAATAGTATAGTATAGCGTGTAGAGAATTATCTCGCTAAATAAATCAGTGTACAATCTCTCGTAAATAGCACGATATGGCGCTATAACACGTTAATACAATATTTTAAGGGTCTATATTATTTTGTATAGCGCGCTTTTTTTCCTTGAATACACAATTTTGACTGGGTCACGTCGCTGCTTTCTATGGAATGTTCTGGCGGAGGATGTGCTCTATTGGCAACTGGTTAGGCAGTGTGGCTTCGATCCATGTGCAAGCGCACAAAGAAAAACCATTGGTAAAAACTTATTGGTGGAAACAATGCAAGCATGTTCTCTTGGAACCGCCTCTCCCCGCTCGGTCTCGACCCCTTCTCTCCCCATCTCGCAAGGCCCAGGCCCCTTTCGCTCTTTGATCTCGGTATCCATGCTGAAGCGATCCAAGGGCATCTACAACCGGACAGCCCCATACCCACCCCAAACGCCCGGACAGGTTGCCCGGTCAGTGTCCAGACGCGAAAACTCCACTCAACTGGCCACTCCATAACTGGTCCAAACGTCAGGACTGACCGGCACTCCCCATATCCAGCCCAAATCTGAGGGCGGATATAGGGACGCCCAGACTCACCCGGGTGTGCCTGTGACATAGCACGGACCGGGAGGGCCAGACCAATTTGCCCGTATTCACCCCCCCCCCCCCCCCACCAACCCGCTTCATTGTCGCTGAAGGTCAGCACCGCCGGACGATGCCACCGGACATAAAAAAATTATGGTCATTGATGTACCCTTTCAGACCGGACGAACATGTCAAAAATGCTAAAAATTTTGAAGGGATATTGAAGGTCATCAATGCTCACTTTATAAGGGATATTGACGGTCATGATGAATCTTCTTTGTATTCTTACTACTGCTCTAGACCTAGGCCATCTACACACGAACAACTCCAGCGAGCAACAACAACAACAAAGTCTTTAGTCCCAAACATGTTGGGGTAAGATAGAGGTGAAATCCGTAAGATCTCGTGAACAACTCATGGCTCTGGCACATGGATAGCACGCTTCCATGCACCCCTGTCCATAGCTAGTTCTTTCGTGATACTCCAATCCTGCAGATCTCTCTTAATGGGCTCCTCCCATGTCAAATTCGGTCTATCCTGACCTCTCTAGACATTCTCCGCACGCTTTAGCCGTCCGCTATGCACTGGAGCTTTTGGAGGCCTGCGCTGAATATGCCCAAACCATCGAGTCAAAGCCGGATGGATGAAGTGGCGCCTGAAACAACTCAAACGAGCAAAAATAGGGAAAAAATGCTTCTGGGAGGATTCTAACGGAGATAGTAGCTGGGTAATAGCTAGATAACCAACTCGCCTATCTCACATGTTTTTCATGCAGGAGAAACTGGCCGTATTTGACCTTCCCTTGCTACTACATTATTACACAAAATATCTTTTGTAGGCCTAAAAAGAAATAGCGAGTCTTCTTGGTCTGTGTAAACATGGTTTTTTTAATATGTAGAAAAATCAACAATATATGTCTATTTGTAATGCAGGAAAAATTGAGCTCATTTGGACAACATGGTTAGGAGATACTTGTTATTTTCTTAGCCCAATTTTTGAACAAAAAATCATATGTTTTAAAAAAATCCAGAACAATTCCGATAAAAAGTGCATGTTCCATGTAGTACTTTACAAAACGTTGGGCTTATTTAAACAAGACGAAAATGGTTGGAAAAGAATAAAATGCTCCGATTAGTTCTCAAGAAACAACAAGAGGCTTAATACGATTGGACTCCCCTCGGGTCGCTCCCTAGGGCAGCTCTAGAGGCCACATCCACTGCCGGCCCTAGACTACATCTAGATGCTATATTCGGTGCTGACGGTGATGGTGGGGTGCACCCGTCTAGCTCTCTTCTTCCCTCCTCTCCTTGGTTGATTGGCCTCCTTCGGCTGCCCATCCGCGATGTGTGCATATGGATATCGCCTCCTGTGCTGCTGCAATGTCCATCTGGTATGCGGCCATCGATGAAGGCAGCACCACTCGTAGTTTCCTCCATGAAGTGAAGCATAGTTGGCGTTCTGACACGGCAGCTGCCACGGGCTGGGTCGTCGATGTGCAATGCGGGCGGGTTGGATCCGGAGAGATCTAGTCTGTGGTGGCTTAAAGGCAGCCGGTGGTGGACAAATTTCGTGTTTTGACCCTTTTTGTAAACTTTAGCCGGATCTGACCCTCGTCTCAAAAAAGTTTGCAAAACGGGTCAAAACACAAAATTTGGCCGCCGGTGGTGGTGCTCCGAAGGTGCTCAACATGGCAAATGGCTGAATGCAGTTATGGTCCTTTCGCCGACTTTCGGGATGTGTGCCAAAATTGGTGGGTGTTTAGGTGCTGTTCCGAGTCGTGTCTCGATTGGGTGATGCACATGATTTGGCCACAGGGCTTCACATGCCAGTCGACCTATGCCTCCTGCCCTCACGATGGTCCGTCTTTACTGGATATCTGTCGTGCTTCGGTGATGGTGGGATGTGCCCCACATCGGCGCCAGGTGCTAGCGTGCGTGACGATTGTCTGCATTGTCAAATCTACCATTTTAGCAAATGCCTGATGTGTGTTGTTCACTTTGTTAAACAATTCCGGTGGTTATTGGGACATTGTAGCATGGCTAGTTCACTCGCATGTTGGTGGCAGCAACACGAAGGACTTTGTCTATGGTGGTGAATAATATGTCTCGAGTTTCGAGGTGAAAGTCCTAGTGCTGGCCTTCATTGGTTGTACCGCCATTGACAGTTTACATGAAGAATCTCACAAAAATCCCGAAAGTGTCTTTCTGCTCCCAAGCTCACTTGAGCTCGGTAAACAGTAAAATCAAATTTTTTTCTGAAGAAAATTCAAAAAATTCCAATTCTTTTGGGAGAAACATTGACAAAAGTTCTAAGTGCTTGCAAAAGTTCGTCCTGAAATCACATTTCTGTAAGGTGTGGCAAAAAAAATTCAATGCTCCAAAATGCTTTTGAAACTAGCATTCTCAGAGTATCGATTTTGGTTTTTTTTCACGCCTTCTAGAAATGTGATTTCAAGACGAATTTTGGCAAGCACTTAACACTTTTTTGATCTCTTCCTCTTATTTTATAGTTTTTGGGACTTTTTGCTTTGAGTTTGTGTCTTGGGTGGGGCTACTCTCCCCTGCCTTACCTCCCCTCCTGCAATTATGTAATTTCTGGTGAATGGAGTGCGAGTGGGAGGCTCACCCACTGTCTTAAGGATAAATGTTTTACATAAATACCCTGGTTCATTTGTTGCCTCCCGAGTGGCTCTAATATTACTGGGAAATCGGTAGGTGCAACATAGCAGTAGAAACTAATGAGAGATTGAAATTCCCATACCACTTAATTCAATTGTAGAGCTAGTAACTTCTCATTTTTCCTTTCATCTTACAGATCACACGTGGATCCCAGTAAATATATACCACTCCGTGTCTCTTCTCTCCAGCTTTTTGTGGAGACATGTGTTATAGATATGTAGTTTTTGTTGTCGTAGAACACATAGTGTTGATGATTGATGACACAGATTAGTCTTGTGGCTGTCGCAACCAAGTCACTGGTAACATAAGATTGGGAGGCAACAGGAATTCCATGACTTTAGTTGGCCAAAGTATTTCCGCCATACTCAACAGACGTGGTGCAGATGAGAACAAACAATACACTTCGTCAGTCTCTTGGACAAATTCATAAATGCATTTCATTGGAATCCAATGGACATACTCACATACACACCAACTCGGTATGCACTGGGCCACATACACCGTTATCAAAAAGAAGTTCAACGGGCGTGCGTGGCCTCCTGCTCAAAATTATATGGCGTATGACAAGTCCACCAAGCCGACAAACATAAGTAGCCCTGCTCATTGGGGATGCACGGCTCTCAGTTTATCTTGACTGGATCCAAAATAATGGAATGAAGTTTAGACGTTCCTCCTCCAGCAAGCCCGCGCCGTCTTCCACTACCATCCGCTACTGCTGAGATGCCAACCAGATCAACGTCGCTCTCGTCCCTGACAACGCCCCGCACCGACCTCCAAGCTGATTACTATGCAAGGATTCAGCCGACCGCCAAACCCGCCGTCTTCGTCACCACTATGACTCGTCCTGACCGATCCAGACGCTTGAGAGCATTTTGCATGTTTAGAAAGCATACAATGTATGGAAGCAAAGCCTCCAAAGATATTCCCATACACTTAAACCAACTTCAGTCAGGTATTTTTTTTTCTTCGCTCCTCATGTGCATACCCAAAAACACTACTATCCATAAATCAGAATGGAAGGATTTTTTTATGAAAACAGAATAATTGATTTGCTTGCCAAGAAAGTGGCAGTTACATTGCTTCAATGCAAAAATCTGAAATAAAAAATCACGTTTAGTCAGCGTGACATATGGATGCACATGTCAAATCATCTCTTCATCTGGATGCACAAGATATATTGCTGCTTCCATTAAAATGTTGTGGGACCAATCTTTTCAAATATTGGTGCACCAACTCCATTTACAAAGTAATCAAGACAGATATATTGAAATCTTTGTACACCACGCTAGTGGATAAATACATTAGTTGGAGCTCTCCTATCATACTCCTGCAAATGTGTGGCTATATATAGTCCACACATACATAAAGCTCACAAGTTAGCTATGACGGCAACAGAAAGGAAAGAGAGAGAATCCAAACAAGTATACAACCATTCATACTTGCAACCACTACCAAATCGTATATGAATATAGGAAAAGGAGGCACTGGGAAATAAGGAGGAACTACTCGGCAAGAAAAGGGAACAGTGAAATCAAAATGCCCCGTGGCAGTGTGCACCTCCTCCCCACAGGCGCCTTGAGCACATGCTGAATGTTTCTTTGAACCTTTCTGTACTGCGCCGAGGGTGCGTAGTTGCAGCTGTGGGAAAACATGTACACCACTTACATGCTGGGCCAGTCACCTCCCATGGAAGCCGCGCGGCACAGGCCAGCCTTGTTCAAGTTGTGCATGTACGTTGGCCTCGGTTGTTGCACATTGCATAGTAGTGTAGCATGCAGAGACCAGCAACCGTACATTAGTTTAGGATGAATAAAACGTATTCTCAAGTTGAGTAAATTAAAAAAAAAACACCACAATTGAAGACCCTAATTCAGAAAACCACCACCTTTCGTTTTACTTTCAAAAAACCGCTATCATTGTGATGACAGTTTTCAGAAAACACTGATCTGTTACTAAACGCACGTTGAATCATTTCTGACTGATGTGGCCCACCGCAAGTGCTGATGTGGCAAAAGAAACTTGACAGCGTTCACCTAGACGTTAAATTAGAAGAAGTGGGCCACCCGTTAGTGTATCCTGTGTCTCACGGCAAAAATGGACGCTGATGCCCGGCGAGGTCAACGGCGAGCAGCAGAGGCCCTCCAGCTCCAACGAGCGCCGACCTCATACCTTCACCGGCCGATCGACGTCGGTCCCTCCTCCCCTTCTTCCTCAACCGCCACAGGCTGCAGCAGCGGGATGCACACAGGGTCGCCATTGGGGTGCTGACCTCCACCGCCGCCGGATGTGTCCTACCCCGCACACAGGTGTTCCAGTGACCACGCGCCGGTGTCGCTGCACCCCGGGATCCGCCACTCCCTGACCTCACTGCACCCCTAGATCCGCCGCCATTGGAAGGGGTGGTGGCGGCTCAGGGTGCCATCGGCCGCGGTCGCGGCTGGGCGAGGGGAGAGAAGAGGCAGCGACATCGGCTGCCGCTGGATCGGGCGCTCAGGAGCAGCGTGGAGCGAACCTACGGCCGGATTCATGGCTCGTCCGCCGCTGCCGACTGTTGGTGGGCGTCCCCGCCCGTGTTCGATGCCTCTTTCCCTCCTGCACCTACCGCAGCTCGATGCGGCCCACCGCCGCCTTTGCAATGTCCACGCCATGGCGGCTGCAAAGCGGCTCTGGCTCCCTGACGGCGTTGGCCACCACCAGCACCTTGGTCAGCCGACGACCGGATGAGAGATCAGGGTCGTTTTGACCACAACAATTTCCGTCTCCCATGGCCGTCACCGTTACGCCACGTCATCAGATGTAGTGGGCCCTACTTGTCAAATCTAGCGTTAACGTTGTAAATCATGCTATCAGTGTTTTTTTGAAAATGATTACTGAATACCGGATCATTTTTGAAAATAAAACAAAAGGTGGTGGTTCTCTGAATTAGCGTCCCTAATTGTGGTGGTTCTTTCCAATTTACTATCTCAAGTTCTTCTACAGCTTCAACCAGCAACCTTACATTAATCTAGGATGAATAAAACATGACACCATTTTGACTAAAAAGAGACCTAAGAACAGAAGAAAACTCTGAACCAAAATTTGGATGACCATTGCTAGGGAAGAAGGTAATGCTCCAATAAGATCACATGTTCTCAAGAAACAGTGACATGATTCATGTAAGGACATTCATTCGAACATTGCAATCATCTCTGAAGATGAGCCGATTCTTTCATGACCTTCAACAGGATCCGTGTCAGTCCGTACTCTATAGTGTATAAAAATGGACAAGACCTTCTGTAAAGACTGAACATATCTGAAGACTTTGATGACCTTGACATGCACGTCCAGTACAGAAACTTAATTTCTCAACTGTGTCGGACAATATAGTTTTTTCCATTCCTGGAGAGGCTTTGCCAGATGATGTTTCCCCTATCAGAGATGAATGAAATGCTTTAGGAAATAGATGAATCCTTGGGTGGTTTACGTGAGGTATTGTACAATATGTCACTGCTCATACAGGGTTTTATTCCCGTTCTTCAGTTCTAAAACATTGTAGATTTTTGTTACTTTGTCTAAGTACATACGGATGGATCTAATCAAAAAAATCGTTCTTTTTTTTCGCGGGCTAATCAAATTTTCTTCACCTATAAGATTATCTGCGTCAATGTGTTTAGATAGGGTACAGAAAGAAGAGGTTAGCTTTCTATCCAGACTGAACACTTCTTCAGAGTTCGTACTTTCAGGACATCTGCATTCAGATCAAATATCACACCTGCCCCAATCCACGTAGGTACGGGAATTTGGTTAATACACTAACAATGGCCGAAGCTAATCTTCATTTAGCACTAGTTTCAGAACCTTTCTTTTTCTTTTGACATGAACATATGCACATCACAGGAACTCCGTTGAGTATGTTTTTTTCTTTTCTTTGGACCTAATGATTCTGTCAGAGATGAGATTAAGATAGCAGCTCTATTACATCGAAGAGAGATGACCCAATAATGCTCTGACAGCGACCGCTACCAATACACAGCCAACAAAATACAGCCAATACGAGTCCCCCGATCGCCAATCCAGAACATATGCCTGGTATTCCTCAATTTCTAGAGTCATCGGAGTCATAGTCGGAGTCGCCATGCTGCCATTCATAAGGTTCATCCTCTGTATGGATATCTATGCATAGTTGTGCAGCCGGATTTGCATTGTTGACAATGTTTTATTTTGTAGCCTTCTCGTGCGTGTACGTTGTTCAAGAAGTTGGAGAAGATAAACTTCACCGTCACGCATTGTTGGTTGAAATTGAATGGACAAGACTGCCGCCCAAGCCACTGAGAAAGTAAGCAGTGACCCAACCAACCCAACAAAAGACTCAACAAGGTTAGAAGAGGGTTTCGGGGAAAGAAGTGGGAGGAGGAAAGGGCGAATCGAGAAGGTTTCGCGGCCAAGGTGACGGAGAGGTGTACATCTAGCGCTCAGACATCAAGGAGGAAGAAAAGGCGGAGAGGTTCAAGTTGTTGATGGAGCCGACTGAGAAAAACTCAAGCTCGTAGAGAAGAGAGCCATGATCAAAGAGAAAAAGGCCATCCTCGAGAAGAAAGCGATGCTCGAAGAAAAGAAGATGAAGATCGCAGCCGATGTGGAGGATGCCAAGATGTTGTTCTTGAATTTGGAGTATTTGTATGCCGATGCAAGAATGATCGTGCAAGCCATTTGCTACAAAATGTTGCAATGGTAGAAAGATGAGTTAGAGGCGGTGGAGAAGGAGTCAGAGGCTAACTACATGGCAGTGACTGCACCTTGAGTGTCGAGGCTCAGGTTACTGGCCTGGCAGGGTAAAAAATCTATCTTTTTTGCACAGACCGCCTGATTGATATTCTTTTGTGACCAGACATAGAGATGATACTGAACAACGCTCCCGTTTCGAAAAAGAGATACTGAACAACGCTTGATTAGTAGTGGCGTGCTCTGGACTCCTTGTAAGTTGACAAGTCAAAATTCATAGAACAAATCTGCAAAGCACCAGACACATATGAATCTTGTTATAGTCATGAGAGTCAACTTACAAGTCAGCAGGAAATAACACTTCGACAACGCTTCAAGGCAGTACTTGCATATATAGATACACCGAGGCAGCATTAAATGTGTCGTCGGTCATACACTTCCACCTAATGGAGGCATCGGTGTTGTTGTTCAGCTGCAGGTTCGCCGTGAATTCCCACAGTGGAAAGATCGTGCAGGACCTCCCTTGGCAGATTCAGTCTCGGATACCACATCCAGCGATTGTTGAGGGCGCACGCTCATGCGCCTCTGCGTGTGTTAGCAGCAAGCCATGCCCATGATGTGTGGCGCGTAAGCTAGCTGCATGTGCGTGCGTGTAGTTGACTGGGTCATAGTCAGGCGTGCATGCTAGCCGAGTTAGTTAGTGCATGGAGCTACATGCTGGTGTGGCGTCGTAGTAGTTAGGCCGTTGGTAGCGATCTGTGGAGCTGGCCGCGTTCTGGGCGCATCGTGCGCTAGCCGGGCAGATTGTGCGGAGGTAGCTGTTGTACGTGGGAAGGTAGGATGCGGTGTGTACGTGCACACGCGCAGGTATAAAACCCCGCAGACCTGATGTAGCTAAGAGGCAAGTTGCCGTGATGTAGCCTGTGTGCTGAAATTAAGGAGGCATTTGGCCGACGGGGCGTTCGTCGCCGGGGCGTTGGTTGCCAGAAAAAGTGCTCCTTCTACCTCATCCATCCGTGCGAGAGAGCGGTTCCAACAGCGTGCAGTGTCTGACGAACTTTGGCCACCAATCGATTAGACAATCATCCACCCAATAGGAACCCCAGAAGGATGCAGATGTGCCTTCACTAATGGTGACTGTTGTTGGGGCTTGAAATAGGGCGTCCGTGTTCTTGTCGGATGGCAGGATACGATCTCGCCAAGGATTCGACGTGTCAGTCCAGCAAAGCCAGTGCCACTTTTTTTTAGAGAAAAGGCGAGCGCCCGACTTTATAAATAAAGTCACCAGGCAGAGTTAAACACCAACACATAACATCACATAAGTTTACCAGAATAAGCCTAGGAAGTACGGGTACAAGGCATCCAGCCTAACATGGCGCGCAGGCCAGCACAACGAACAGCAAAACCACTTAGGGATCCGACCTCCTGGAGCGCCGCAGCAGGGAAGAAGCCGTAGATTTCATTTTAGATAGCATATCGTCGAAAGCCTCTAGGTCCCTTCCTTAGTCAATGATCTCCACTGCTGCAAAAAGACATTGGCTTTAAATAAGCAACTCACTGGGTTAGCCGGGAAAATGTGTTCAATAGTGAACTTGTTTCTAGTAGTCCATAGCGACCAACAAATCGCAGCCCAGCCCACCATGAAGACCCGCTTAGACCGGCCTGCTAGCGAATTAATACAACGCCGTAGAACCTCAAAAGAAGAGGGGTTCCAATTATCACGAAGCCAAAGTCTAATGCAACTCCAAATGAATTTAGCCAGAGAGCAATGAAAAAAGATATGCTCGGTATCCTCAATAGCACCACAAAGCTGGGACCTGTCAGAGCCCGCCCCGTTCCTCTTCTTAATCTGATTAGCCGCAGGGAGTTTACGACGAAGAGCTTGCCAAAGGAAGATTTTAATTTTGAGAGGAATGCGGGCAGACCAAATGTACTTAAACTTATCAATGCGATGGCCAGAGACAAGTTTGGAATACGCCGATTTAACAGAAAAATGCCCCGAGGAGGAATGGAGCCAAACAACGGAGTCCTCTTCCTCCGAGAGCAAGGGGAAGCAGGCAGTAAGGCGCTGCCAGTCTTCCAACTCCACAGGGGAAAGAGAACGCCGAAAATCTAAACCCCAACCCTGAGCCGAGAGCTCAAAGATAGAGATCTTGGGATCAGCACAAAAAGAAAACAGCGTCGGATAGGCCACCGCCAGCGAGGTGTCCCCTACCCACCAATCTAACCAAAAACGAGTAGACTTACCGTCTCGAACTACGAACTTCACAAGAGACCGGAAGATCGGTCTAATATTAACAAGTTGACACCAAAATTGAGAACCACCAGAAGAGGGCGCGAACATAGGGCTCGAGGAAGGGAAGTATTTAGCTTTGAGAAGGGTAAGCCAAACAGGGCGATCCTCAAGGGACATTATCTTCCACCACCATTTTAACAAAAGGCATTTATTCATGATTCGAGTGTTAATGATGCCAAGGCCCCCATGTTCTTAGGTCTACAAATGAGAACCCATTTAACCATCCTATATTTGCGTTTATTATCAGAAGAGTTCCAGTAAAAGGCACCCCTGTGCTTATCGAAACCCGTGTGTGTCCCTTCGGACAGGAGATAAAAGCCCATTAGAAACATCGGGAGAGAGGACAGGCAAGAGTTGGTAAGGGCAACCTTGCCCTCCTGAGAGTTATAACGGCCATGCCACGGCAAAACTCTATTGCCAACTTTAGTCACTGCCGGGGCAAAATCTTTCGCCAAAAGCTTGAGAGGGGAAATAGGTAAGCCCAAATATTTGAGAGGAAAAGACCCAAGAGAGCAGTTCATGAGATGTGCCACCCGCTGCGGTTCCGAGTCAGGCACCCCAGTAACAATGACCTCGCTCTTAGAGAAGTTAATTTTAAGGCCCGAAAGGGCTTCAAAGCAAAGAAGAAGAAATTTCAAGTTCGTGAGAGAGTTCTCATTAAGTTCAACCATAATGATGGTATCATCAGCATATTGGAGGTGAGTAATGCCATTAGGGATGAGGTGAGTGCTAACAGGCGAAATGTGCCCAGCAGACGCAGCACACGACAGAATGTGAGATAGAGCATCGGCCACAAAATTAAAAAGTAAGGGGGACGCCGGATCTCCTTGTCTCAAACCTCTACCATTCGCAAAAAAATACTAGTACGACCATTGACAGCCACTGTCGTGTGGCCACCAGTGACGAGCTGCATCAGGCGGTGAACCACCGAGCCATCGAAGCCCTTGGCCAGCAAAACTTGCCGGAGGAAGTTCCCGCTCACTGAGTCATATGCCTTTTCAAAGTCAAGTTTAAGTACCACAGCCTTGGTGTTCTTACTACGAAGTTCATGAATAATCTCATGCAAGCAAAGCACCCCGTCCAAGATGAATCTCCCCTTAATGAACGCTGATTGGAAAGGGCTAATGACCCGATGGGCGATTGGAGAGACTCTAGTAGCCATGCCCTTAGCAGGGATCTTAGCGAAGTTGTTAATTAGAGCAATGGGCCTAAATTGGGAGATCAAGTCAGCACCTTTGACCTTAGGGATGAGGGTGAGAACTACATAGTTAAGTCTCGAGATGTCCGTGCCACTTAGTCTGTGCTTTATGTGTAAATGTCACTAATGCTACTAATGCTGAGGCCTCCAAAATCTTTCATCTTGCAAATGTCTTTCCACCACACAAGGCACTTGCCGCCAGGGGCATTAGCCTCCTCTGCCCAAAGGAATCACCCATCGAATTTTGTCAACCTTCTTCAAAAATCAGACGGGGGGAGGGGTCACCATTAATTGGTATAAGATCATAGCTGAGAAGGCAGGTAGTCAGTGCGCCAGAGTCTATGCCGGATAAAGGCAGGCCGAGGTTGGAAACTACTTAATGGGGCATGGCATGTCACCATTGCTTGCAGCAAGATATTCGGCAGTATAGCCAATTGGAGTGGCGGCACTCATCGTCTGGGTGGGGTGCAAGCCCGCGGCCTTCTCAAAAAGCTTTAGAAGCAGCATTATGTCGTGGAGCTCGGAGACGCTAGAGCTGATGAAGATGATGGCATCGCCAACAAAAAGTGATGCCTGCAAAGGCATACGAAGGTTTCCAATGGGCAAGAGCACCCCCTCGCCTACAACTTTGTAAATGATGGTTGCTAGAGTGTCCATAGCGATGACGACTTGACGAGCAGCAGGGGCGACAGAGGGTCACCCCTGCCTCAGGCCCCTGCAATGTGTGATGGTGTCGGAGAGGTCATCATTCACCGAGATCCTGGTGGTAGCCGAGCCGAGGAGGCCAGACACCCAGTGGCGGCCAAAGCCACATCGGCGCAGCAATTCCGGTAAGAATTCCCACAGCAAACCATCGAAAGCTTTCTCAATATCCACCTTCATCAGGGTTGTAGGGCACTTGCGGGATTTGGCAGTTTTCGTCCATGCTTGCGCATAAGCAAAGTCATCCAGGATGGATCTTTTCTTAATGAAGGCATTTTGACACGGCAAGACCAGCTTCTCCATCTCGGATTGCAATCTCTTGGCCATGATCTTGGCAGTCAGCTTGGCGAAGGCGTGAATTAGGCTTATAGGTCAAAAAATCCATCAGTTTGCAGACCCCTTCCATCTTCGGGGTGAGCAGCAAGGTTGTTGTGTTTAAGGCATGGATGTTAGAAATTTTTCCGAGCTTCAAACTTCTTGATGGCCACCATCACCTCAAGCTTGATTATGTTCTGGCAGCACCAAAAAAATATGACCGTAAATCCATGAAGCCCGGTGCCTTGCCCGGTGCCTTGTCAGCATCAATCTCATTAAGTGCAGCGAGAAGCTCCTCTTCGCTAATTGGCCTCTCAAGGCAGTCAGGAAGTCAGATAGATTCATGTATCCAAGGCCATCAAAGTTGAGACCAGATCTTCAACGCCATTTGCAGCTCGTTGGTTTCCCGAGCCGCTCCAGAGCGAGCTAAAACGTTGCTCGGACCTAACTCAACTCGGCTCGGCTCGTGTCCACCCCTACATGTTGGTACAAGATCTTCAACGCCATGTCACCAATGAAGCGACGGAGAGTGTTCAGCATCCGTCGACTGAGGTGGGAGTTGGATTTGTCAACGGCGAACAGATCATGTTAGGTGACCAGTACAGAGGCAGTGTTGAGCTGATAGCAGCAATTTTCAGGTGTGCAAGGAACACCAATATTATCAGCATCTAACTATGGCCCGTAAACACTGATCAAGCGATGCAGACAGTGGACCGCATCCCGGTTACTGGAGCATCGGCTGTAAGACTTACACAGAGATGGAAATTGCTCTTCCAGACTTACACAAAGACTTCCCGGCTGTCATCGACAAGGTCAAGCTGTCTCTCGTAAGGGAGCGGAGAAAGTGACACGTCAGCAGCTCGTTCTTGTGGTAGTAGTGGTCGTTCGGTGGTCTCAATATCTTGATTTAATATTTTATTGTGTTTAAGATGCTTTATACATCCGGTGAATTTTTACAATGGATATGATGCTTTTCGCACAAAAAACATGAAACCAAGAGTTATGTTCCAACACAAACATGAAACCAAAGTGTCCCATGGATAGCATAGCAGTATATTGATGGTCATACCACATAAATAATATAAAAGAAACATTTTTGTCTCTCAAGTTAACACACAATATAAATTTGGTCCCTCGTCGTTTTCTAGGCCACATTTAATCCCTCATGACTGTCAGTTCTGTTGGTGGTGTTTTACCAATGGAGATGTGATCTAGGTGGGGGTCGCCACCAGCTTGAGGATCAAGATGATCCAAGGGTGCCGCCCCCTTTCTCCGAGCTCCCCCTTGTTGTTGGATTAAGTGGTGGGCCTCTTGGCGCTACCGGCAGGCCTGCTGCCAGGCTCCTCGATGGTGAGCCACCCCCAATATATGACATCATCATCATATGCTTTTCCCCCTCGCAGAACTGGCAACTTAAGGAAAATTCCGAGTAAATATAAATGAAAGCCTTTATTGGGAGTTGTAGGGGGTGGGGAAAATGGTATGACCTCCTGTTTGTCTGCTCTTATTCGGAAATACAATTGAGATTTTGTGGGTATCCAAGAGACTGTGAGAAATAAGTATTATCGAGTTTTTTCTCCAGAAAGTTGGATCATGGGAAGTCATTTAGGTGGGACTGGATTCCTTCAGTGAGAAAGTCTAGAGGTATCTTGTGTGGGTCTATAGACTTGATACCCTGATAGTTAAGGGGGCCGTGCCCCCCCCCCCCCCCCCCCCCCCCAGCCCAAAGTAGATTCATTTTTTATTTACTACTAGTGGCCCATGCAGTGTGCCTCAGTCCCATGTTCTCACGCATGCATATCCATTAGCTTCACGCATGCATAGCTCGTCTGCTCCCCAACCATTGCTATTCAGGTGCTTGGCAGCTCCATCTCATCCGGCACGACTGATGCCATACTAGCTCGGCGCTGACTCTCGAAGAGCTCCACCTCTAGACGGCACGCACAGCCAGGGATAGCGAGAAACAAGGGCGTGCTCGAGCTGTGTCTTCACCACTAATCTGTTGCTATCGATGTTCTTGCCTGCATCTGCATGAATGGCCGGCCGGTCGGCCACTCCTCGTCCAGTTATTTTGGTTCCGTGTATGAGTTTGATTAGCACTCTTATTGACTTGGTCCCATCAAAGGATTTGTCTTGCCGTTGGTGGCACATATTTGTTCATCTAGTTACTTGAATTGGGACTAAAAAAGAGACCGAAAAGCTGATCTGTAGTACCCATGGTGTGGTCTCACTGAGGTTCCAAAGCTCAGCCGTACTAGTTAGTTGTTTTTTGAAGTATGTATGTGTGCACTTTGCAACCAATACAGGTAATATGAATACAATTTCGTCTGAAGGCTGCGAGTTCTTGTTTATTGCAGTGGTTAAAAAAAATTTGCCCCCCCCCCCCCCCCCCCCTACATTCTTGCCAAGCTCCGCCACACAGAGGTGCGGTGGAAAAGCGTTTGCGGCAGTGATATGCGGTGCAAATGTAGCGGTTGAATAGCTAAGTGTTTGGGCGATGAACTCTGGGCACAAGGAGAGAGAGAGAGAGAGAGCCTCCTTTGGCTCTGTCCAAGCCCTTTTATATGAGATGGAGAGTTCGCAAGGCAGCACGAAATTAGCCACGCGGCAGTTTATCCCCTCGTATCCCCATGAAGGCGTTAAATGCATGCGGGATTCGAGGGTCCTGTTAAGGGCGAGCGGTGGTCGACGCGCGTGTCCCTTAGTGATTGGACGTGGCATTGGTGGGTCGTATGCCCACTCCCGCACGTCATGTTGACCATCTGTTCAAGGATGACACTTGGTCCTCTGGGACCAATGGATAAGACTGGCCTGGTTTGTCAAGATCGGACAAGTTAAACTTTGAAGACATTGCAAGGTATTTGGCCCGCGAGAACTAACTACGCAGGAAACATTTCTCGGGTACAGGTCGGCCATATCCATCTACAACTCAAGATCGAGATGGATTGCATCACCTCTACAGCAGTCCGGCTTCTAGAAGGCGGCAGCGAGTGAACATTGCCAAGGAAGAACCAGTTTCAACCTCGGTGACTGAAGATGATTTTCAGCTAGGAGATGCTGAGGTGTGCCCAATATTGGAGAACTGTTCTCGGCCCAAGGGTCTCTCATCATGTCGGTTCCCGACCAGGTGGGTTGGGCTGTGGCACAATGTTTTAACAAAGGACCCTTGTCTTTTTCTCTCACAAGCCTCTTTCGTGGAATGCACGCGATGTGTCCGATGGAATGTGCAGCGCGTCGACGCAGTCCTGCATGCCGCACCGCAGCTAGCTCGTCGCCCACCCCCATCGTGTCGTCCCTCCACAACCACCCCAGCGTGGACGTCATGAAAACGTGAGGAGCACCACGCCCACGCGCAGGACACCCGTGTGCATCACCAGGTCCGACGAGACGAGGCCATCCTGTGCGTCGACGCGTACCAGAGCATCTTCCCGCAGCTACCCTGTGGCGTACCAGAGCACGCTGACGTGCTCTGCTTCGGCGCAGTCTTGCGTCTTGGTTCCTCCGCGGCGTCCACTTCCTCGGGAAGAAATTGCCATGCCTGCGCCGAGACATCCGCGCCAGCGAGCTAGACACCGAGATCACAAACAGCGTCGTACCCGCCGCCGTCGGGCGGATAACCGGCGATCGCCGACGCATGCGCGAGGCCGTCGCGGCAGCGAGTGCGAGCTCGTCGTCACCGCCTACTCTGGCTTGACCGTTACCGCGTCGGGGACAGCGTCACCACTCACCAAAGCGCGGGCGCGGCATTGGGTGCGCGGTAGCGTCGCGCCCTACGCGGCGGCGGCGGCGGGATCCTCGCGTGCAGATCTCGCAGGCCAACCGGATGCTGCTGCTCTGCATCGTGCCAGCCATGCAGAAACTGCACACGTCGCTGCCCCGCCCGATCATGGTCTCCACTCTCCACCGCGCATTCCCTGGGCGTCTCGGACGTGCCCACGCCGTCAGCCGGGCGGTTCGGCGAGGGGTGCGCCGCCGCCGTCATCAACTCATCATGCCGCTCGCCGGCTTCCTGCGCGCTACGGGCGCCCCGTTCATGGCGAACGCATACACTTTCAATGGCCTCACGCCCTCACCGGCGACACCGAACTCAACTTCGCGCTGTTGCGGGTGAGAGCCGAAAGGTGTCATGAGCTCTCGCACTGAGCTGCGGTACACCAACGCGCTGAACGCACAGCTCGACGCCGTGCACTCTGACACTGGGCTGTGGTACACCAACGCGCAGCTCAACGCCGGGCACTCGGTGATGGAGCTGTCGACGTCGTCGTGACCGAGACCGGATGACCATGGGCTGAGGAGGACAAGGAGTCCGGGATGGGCACCCGGCTCATGCCGAACGCGGGCTCACCCTCCTCGACAAGAGCCTGAAGCCCTGCCCGGTGTCCGAGCCTCACTTCCGACTGTTCCACGCCGACAGGACACCCGTCTACGACGCCGGCATCTTCACCACTCCAGAGGTAAATAATCTGTGCTACCATTGGTTTTACTGTCCGCTCTTCTTCGCCATGATGCTAACCACTCACGTTGCGTGCGTGTGGTGCTCGCGTGCTGGGTGACTCTTGGCCTCCCCCTAATTAAACGGCGGCATACTTTGTTTCTTGATATTGTGTTTGGTGTTCAAGGTGCGGTGTGGGGTGCGGGGTGGCGTGCACGATTTCGTGAACTGCTGCACATTTCATCAAACATTTCACATGCGTTCCGAATATGAGGGAAATTTGAAAGATTATGGCCGCGAGAGAACAAAAATACAAGGGGTTCCTTACAAAAAACGTTGCCACATGTTGGTCATTGTATTTGTGTTGAAAAGTTTACTTTGATCATTGTAAGTTTTTGCGGGTGTACTTAAGAATACGGTTAGGTCAGTGCGGTTGCTATAAACAATTGAGATGATTATACAGTCACTGGCCCATTGTATAGCTTCATATTTTGCCTAAGACCGATCAAATTGCCTACATGGCAAATAATGCAGCCTAAGAGCGTCTACAGCTGTATATGACAAATATGACCCCTCAAACGCCCACGAACGCGTCGGGGCGCGTCTGCAGGCAGTGACCGGGCACTGCTCAAATTAGCACAACTGCATCCAGACACCTCATACTAGATTCTCAAATCCATACAAAAACATGCAAACAAAAGAACCTGTGTACTACATAGTAGTTCTAGCTCCTCGTGGGAGATGTCAACTCTCTCCGTGCCCAGCTCCGGGTACATGGGCGGCAGTTGCAACTCCAGCGCCTCCGGCTGCTCCGCTCCGGCCTCCTCCTCTATCTCTGCATCGAGTTCGGCGAAGAGCGCATCGGTCGCCGCCTGCTCCTATCGGAGGAACTGTCGGTTGACCTCCACATAGGCCTCATCCTGGATGGACACGATGATGGCTTGCTTCTCCGCCATCTCCTTGGCTTGGGCGATGACGAACTCCGCCTCCGCCTTCTCCTTGTTGAACCCCTAAGCAGGCTGCTCCGCCTCGTCCTCCTCCGGATCCGGCACCTCCATCGGCTACGACAGCTACTCTTCCTCGTCCTCCTCCGGCTGCTGTTGCTCCTCCTCCTCCTCCGGCTCCGGCGAGTTTGGAGTCAGCTCGGCAGTGCTGAGGGCGGCACGCCTAGCCTGGATCTCCTCTACGATCTGCCTCGGGTGCTCCAGTGTGAGCATAGCGTACGTGATGATCTTCCGCCGGACCATGGAGATGCTGGAGAGCGTGGGAGAGCGGGGGAGAGGAGGCGGACAGGCCCGGGTGCCGGCGCAGAGAGGGAGAAGGTGGATGGGCTAGGGTTGGGGGACGTCGACCGGCTTAAATAGCCGGATTTGGCATCAGGCGACGAGCCGGAGTGGGTCAGCCCGGACGTTTGAGCCCAGTTTGAGTCCCCCGGCCGTGTCGAAATTTCGTGACCGGTTAGTGATCGGGCCGTTGAACAATAAAAACTATGAGACAGTAGCGGGGATCCAAACCAGGGACCTGTCGCTGACGCCCAGACGAGGCAGCCAACTGACCTAGTAGCCCATTGCGACAAATAACTAAAGTGCCACATTGTTATGAGAAGACACGACCGGCATGCGCACAGTCGCACACAACACGCGCGTGCACACATGACATATCGGAGGCCGCCGGGTCATGCTCTGGCAGCCGCGCCACCATGGTGCGCGCGCACATTGAGGAGAGCGACCATCTCATGCAAACAGAGTTGGTATGTGTTGGGCCGCCTCGTCTCGCAGCTCCTGTGCATCCGCCGGCCGGCATGGATCGGTAGTACGACGCGGCGATCGCTCATGAGACCCTGTCCCGGATGAGCGGCAGCACAATGTGCACGGTGCACCCCTGACACCGTCCGCCCCCGCTAGCCGCGGCTGCTTGCTGTGCATGCGTATTGAGTTGTGTCGTGCATGCATGTTGTGAATGGCGAGAATAGTGAGAACTGAGATGTTGTACGGTCGCGCCAAGCGGCGGCTGGCTGCGTGCGAACCAGACGCTGAAGGCCGGGAGACATATGGTCGATCGAGGTGACCACGTGGAAGACATGGCGAGAGGGCTCGGGCGGCAGACGCGTTGGGGAGGCACGACTCCACGGGCTGCATGGCGAGGCAGTGGGACGGACTTGGGCGTGTAGAAAGCTGCAGCGCGTGCGTGCTGCGTGCACCCGTGCTGGGTGCGTAGCGTGAGTGTGCACGATTGCTTTGGTAGCTTATGCTCCAGCCTACGTACTCCTACGGTCACGCGCACAGGTTTGACCTCGTCGACCTCGCCAGGACAGCGTCCATGTGAGCCAGCCCGCCTTGTATCTTGTGGCTCGAATACAGGATCTCCGGACGCGGCCATGCAGATCGACGGGAGTGGCGGGCACTAAGACGCTGGATGCGCACGAGCTGGCGCGCATCGTGCGCGAGCGCGCTCTGCCGTCGATGGATGGCAGGCGAGGCGCAAGCTCCCGGTGAGGTCCCGGCCGACGGGCGGGAGTTGCTGAGCACGGCGCCCACAGCCCGGCGCTTCGTGGCGCGGTGCTAGTCGACGGGAACGTGATGCGGAGGTGGGAGGAGCAGAACCGCGGCGCGCGGCACTCGCCGACAACACAAGCCCCTCCGCAGTCGTTCGCTCCGTCTGGCACTGAAGCCAGTCATGGCAGGTTCGGGCCCCACGAGCCCCTCCGCGCCACCGTCTTCTTGCGGCGAGGCACGAGGCCATGTAACAGCTGCGTGAAGGCGATGCTCTGCCTGTCGCCAACAAAACTCAGCAGAGGGATTAGACATGTCAACGTCGAGGCTGACGTGCCGAGGTCAATGCTCCAAACTTTTTTTTTCCACCGTGTAAGTTTCATTCAGAACCATGCCGAAACCACTCCAATCGATCAAATATACGTCAAACATACCCATTTTTGTGGTCTGTTTTGCCCTCCCTAGTTTTGAGGTCGAGTTTCCGGACTTTGACAACATTCGAGGACGGACAATATTTGAATCATCTCGTTAGGCTGCCGACCATATACTTACCTATGTAGCACGGATGTGTCCGTCTTAGTATGTACTCCCTCCGTTCCATATTACTTGTCACGGTAATTCAGGACGGAGGGAGTACGATTAGATTTAACTGGTTATTTCGTGGATTTATTGCGTGCTTTCTCAGTGACTGAATATAGATGTATATATACATGCTCTTGTACAGACCATACAACGAGACTTATTAGTTCACATACATTACACTTTCAACACTAGTTCCTCTAAAATCTTCAACCTTTTAACATTCTCCCTGATTTCCATAACATTTTTTTTAACACAGTGCAGACGCAAGCGCTCATATACACGCGCATACATTTTATTTTGTTTTTGCAAATATGCATAAAATGAGAATATGTTTGATGCTGGCAGAAATTAGCCGATAATCATATAATATAATCACTTTTCATTGGGGACCATCATTGGATTTTTAAAACTGAACATTTATGCTCTTGCCATGTGTCCGTAGTTTGCACTGGTTCCCTGGCAAAAAATAAATAAATATAGTTTGCATTGGTTGGTCATTTCCTTTTTCTTTTTTGCCTTGTTCTGCTTGTACGAAAGGGACTTCACTATTCTGTGTGAAAATTTTGTTGATGCCTTTTGCATTGGAGTTGGACAACTCTAGTTTGAGTTTTTTTTATGGAAATTAGTAGATATGGTACATGTGCCACATCTTTTGTGGTCTTGGTTGAAATGTAGATGAACATTGGAGATTATAGAGTCGCATCTAAAAGCTATCGATTTCCTAGTAAAATTCCCCAAGTTATTTGGTTGAAAGTTGGATTTTAGACCGGTTGAAAGTTCTGCTTGTTGTAGTGGAAACCCACGCGTACTAGACTAAAGTTGGTGTTGTAAAAATAAAAGTTGAAGCGGTTCAGTATTCTACAATACAAACTTGATGTCCATCAAGTTGAAAGTTGGTCGGGAGGTGCAAACAAATCTCACATTCTCTTTTTTTTTACAATGTTTTCCTTAGAGGTTGGAGTTAAAAGCCAGCGGTAATCACCTGTAAGGATGAGCGCCTACAATTTAGCTTGCGCCTATGCAAGACTAGGCTCTCACCTATGTGAAAATCGGTTCTTCTACTTAGTCATCATAGACGATCAAATAAATTTGAGAGATGTCTTTTGTTGATACCAACTCCCCCACACAAGACCAGGGTCGGCCCTATGTAGGGCAAACGACTTAACGACAAGAGACCATGAGGGGTAGGTGCCCCCGATGGGGATTTGGTTGGTTTCTTTTTCATATCAAGCTCTTCTTGTAATCTCTGCATTCTTTTATGTAAGGGTATTATTTTCGGCACATGACCAAATCACATAATTATAGAGAAGTTAGGACAGAATTATCCTTGGCTAATTTGTTGGTTAGCGGCAAGTAAAATATTTAGGCCAAGAAAGTAAGAGATACACACAATTTGGGAGTAGCTTCCAAATGGCTCAGCGGATCACAACTGACATGTGTCCGGCTTCTCTCCACGTCTGCACCTCCTTTTACAATGTAAGTGTAAGGTGCATTTCTTCTGATTCCTCATAATTCATTGTAAGCCGCCAGCCTTCCGTCATCGTCCCTTGCATCTTTGTTTCGTCTTGCAGGTCTTCGTCCATCCCCGCTCATAGTCGCCGCCCAAAGTGCCCGCACAGTCATCTTCCGCATCTGCCGCCGCTAGCCACACCATCTGTTGGTCGCCGGCGTCAATCGGTCAACCTGCTCCTGGACGGGCCTGCTGCAAGATCCATGCCAGTGAAGCCCTTCCCCCGGCTCAAGGTGACCAACCCCCCCCCCCCCCCCCCCCCCCAGCACTCTGATTTGGCTAGTTTGTGCAATGTGGCCAGCCCTAATTTGTGGCATGGTACTGATTTGTGCATGTTTTTTTATAGTTTTAGTCGGACTTATGATTTCATCATTTTGGTAGTACATGTTCATCCTGGGACCGAAAATGGTATCTATTTGTGATATGGCACTGACTGTTTGGTATATATTTGGACACATGATTTTGCTAGTTTTGATAGTATCCGTAAAGTAACATTCACGCCTTTCGGCGATCTGTATCCAAAGTTATTACCCAAGATAAAATCCTAAACGGTGGAAAAGAAATGAAAATGACTCTTACCATTTTATTTTATTCTGCCCTACCATTTTCGTCCGCATCCCACTACAGCCAAGGGAAAAGAAAACTCGCTCCGCCTCTGACTCTGCCATGCCCTTGCTCCGCTCTCCCCCGCGGAAGTGCACGGCGCATCTTCCACGCGACGACCACTGTATCCGTCGCAAGTACCGCACCCGCCAGGCTCGCCTCCGCCTCTGCCTCCGCGTCCTTCTGCGTAGGTCCCGCCTCCGCCTCCGAGTTCCTTCCTCGCTCGCCTCTTGAAGCCCGCGGCGGGCAGCGCCTCCCTGAGTCGATACCGCGGCTGTTGCGAGTAGCGCCACCGCAATCTCCTCCGACGGCCCGCCTCCGACTCCGGATCCCTCACTCGGCCTATGGCCGCTCCTCTCCGCAACGATGCCACAGTTGTAGAAGCCACCACACACTCGTACATCTCCGCCTTCGGTCCATCCCTCTCCGCCTCCTCCAATTCTCCTCGCGTCGACACCGCGCCGGACAACCGCTTTGCGCTTCACTGAGCTTTGGCGACAACACAAGTACCACCGGCCTGGTCTGCTTCCCACCTACGGCCCACCTCTGTACCCGCCAATGTCTCGAGCTCGATCGCAGGCGGAAGAAGTGAGCTCATAAACCCTAGCCCCGGTGTTTCACCCCTTCCCACTCCTAGTATTTTAGGGATTAGATTTTAGCATTTCTAAATTTGTGCGCCAATCAGGAACAGTATCGATGGAAAGTCTAGTCCAACAAATATTGAGCACTAGTGCCAGTCAAAAAAATATCAATATTTATACTACATATTAATATTTGTTAATTTACAAGTCATTTCTTCCAACTCACAACGATTGCTAATTTTTATGGTAAATTTAAACATTTTTGTAATTAAAATACATTTCTCAATAAAATACGCCTTAAACATGTTTACATTTATTCAACTTAAATGTGATAATAAGAAATGACAAAATTCCATGACTTATTGGATTAATTTGTGAATATTGTATTAATGTAGCATATATGTATGTGTGCATCGTTCTTAATAAGTGTATGGCATACATATATATATATTGATAATGAACTTTACGGTGAGATTGCAAATAGAAAAATCAAGAGTACACTAGATGCTTATGAGGAGTTTGCTTCCTAATAATCGGCACGCTGCTTTATTTATTTTTTTGGTCAAATATGTGGAACGTATTAGGCTGGGTTCAATAATTTGTTGATGATGTGCATATGTCACTACGGGGAAAATTCTATAGGAGATCTACAAGTAGGGCTGCAAACGAGTCGAGCTCGAGCGAGTTGAAGTTGGCTCAGTTCAACTCATATGAAAATTCGAGCGATCTCAAACTGAGTGAAGCTCATGATCGAGCTGTAGAACATGACTTGTGCTCAGCTTGTAATGATCTCGAGTTGATCTCGAGCTAAATGAGATGCTAAAAATTATAAATCTATGGATAAAAAACAAAAAAAAGGTGAATATGCTGGGAACCTTTGCCAAAAATATAGGATACTAGTAGAGTGCCCGTGCGTTGCCACGGGCCCTTGAAATAGTTTGCAAAAGTTACATATTAAATTTTAAATGGACAAACAATATAACACAAACACAATTATTGAATAATTGAAGTCCATTTTTGCAATGTAAATTGATAAAAAAAAGATTAAGGACATGTCCATATAACAAACTGAGCGATGTTCCAACTAAACATCTATTACAAAACTATCAATATCTAGATGGTGCGCTTAAGATATTCGTTAGTAGAACGCGCGTGCGTTGTTATGGGCATACAAATGATTAAGGTCGTCTCCGAGGTCAAAACTCATTTCTCCCTCACACGTCCGGGTGTGTTCGGACATCACACGGGCGCCCAACGGCCTCCCCAAAATTCAACATCGACAGTCCAGGCTCATCCAAATCTAACCCATGTGTGGGGGAGAAATGTGACTGTCCAGACTATCCCATGTTATCTTCAAACATGGTCCCAACACAAAAACCGGACCCTCCACTTCCTGCTCGGTTTCTCGCCGTACGGGACATCTCGCTGGAGCCCTCTCCTTGAAAACCGGATGACACCCACCTCACCTTGGCCATGTCGCTCTCTCTCTCCTTCAGATTGTACTTCCCCACGGACAGCCAAGGAGAAATCCCCCGCCAACCGCCCCGCTCTCCGCCCTGATTCCCTTCCTCCGTGTTCGTGCTGATCCGCCATTGCCATCAAGGGGGAGGAGGCATGCGCCACCCTTGACGCTCCTCGAGCCAAGAAGGTAGATCCAATGTATCCTGGGCCATTGTCACATTGTAACATACAATTGAATGTCATGCATTACCACGAAACAAAAATATGATGTCTTTTGTTGGACATGCAACAGATACACCACCATTTCCGTTATTAACTCTTGAAAAAACTAACAAATGCATTTAATTACCCTTCTATCATAACTAAAAAATTATATGACTTGATGAAAAAAATATATGAACCGATCGCTCATACAATTTGTTGCAAAGCTATCTTTAATGCGCAATTTATCACATTTTGTGAAGTAGAAAAATTATTCCGCTCAATCAGCCGTAACTAAACAGACCAACCCGAACCCCCATCCCACTCACTCTCAACCCTCACTCTTATCACAAAATCCACTAACTCATATTCCATGTGAGCCAGTGATCGACACCGCCGTATTTGATCCACAATAAGGGACAAGGGCGGCAACCACCTTCCCATCTTAGTGCTAGTACCTCCTAGTTCTATACTGGACCCACCTTTCATCCGGGATCTACCACGACAGCACCACACTCATGCGTTGCCACGGAAAAAAAAGCTATGGATATAAATGTTGGTCCAAAGCATGAAAAATGTCAATGTTTCTCTCCTCTTCCCTCCCTTGCGTGCACATGCCTGATTCGTGGTACATTTTTTTTTTGTAGAATCAACATTTATCAACATTTATGCTAAATGTTAATATGGTGACAGAAATAGAATCAACATTTTCTTTGTAGAATAAATCTACTTGGTTAGTCAGAAGCTCTTGCCTTACTTAATCATTTGAACATTATGAATGGTTATGTGTTTAAACACTATGCACTTAAAGTATCAATTAGATCCATCAGTATATATAATTGTCACCTATTCAGAGAAGTATTGACAAATCATTCGACTAAACGGATGCATCGAGCAACATCCTCCAGGACTGGTCTGCAAAAGCATCAAATCGTAAAATTCAGATTATTCATAGGATTTTCATACTATACCAGAGTTGGGAGCAGCAAAGAAGTGGAACTCGAGGAGGCATCGTCTGTGAGGAACCCCTCTAGAGCGCTGCTGGGTCATCTTAGTGTGAGGAACCACACCTGTTTTTTGTCAGAATTGATGTGAGAAGCATGCATGGTGCTGAATCTAAAAATAAAACATGGAGTCGTACCTATCATCAGAAGAAAATTAACTGCGGTTGTGCATTGCAGCGAGAGCTGAAAATTTTCAACACAAAAATCCTAAGAGTACAAATCCTGCAAATCAAACGACCACCCATAGTAAAATTATTAAGTATTGTTTTCTTTCTCATGTGCTCGAAGCATTACTTGTCTTTACATGCGAGGACACTGGTTGAATGAGAAATACACATTTTGTTGATTGTCGTCCTTGTATAAATATATATTAGTAAAAATAAAGACATAAAATCAATAATCCCACACACTTCGACATAATACACGTTGCCCATGCCACTGGAGAAGATAGTGCGGCTTGTCAATATCAGCATATAGTACTAATATTCCGTGGTTAGTCCCTGCAAAAGGAAAGAGCAATCACATAAGTATTTCATGCTGCATTTGCAAACTAAAGCCAGAACAATACATAACAAAATCACAAGGTACTCACCCAAAAGCTTAGTTTTCTTCTATATTGGCCTCACTTTGTCATCAAATGCCAACAGTAACATCCCATTTTAGTTTCATAATTCTTCCTATATGTCTAGTAATCTGAAAAAAAGTGTCTACAAAATCACATCAGATTGTTAGTACAAATCATATCAAATTTTTACTGGATATGCACATACTCCCTCCATCCTATAATATAAGATGTTATATTGGTTGTAGTAACATCTTATATTAGGGACGGAGGGAGTAGAAATTATTTCTCCATTTGATTCATCTCCACGCTCCATAATTGGCATCCATCTACAAGCACAAGCCAATTGTGGCAAGGTCTTTGTAAAGCAGCGTGCACCAAGTGTTTTAGAAGATCTACGATGATGCACGCCTATGAATTCAGGCCCGAGTTTATGGGTTGTATATTCGGAGAAAGGGGTGTTTGTTGGCCGATGTGCCTCTTCTTTCATGCTTGCGCCCAGTTTGCCCCCTACGGGGGACGTTTGCGTCCACCCACACGTGTACATTATGTTCTTCTCGTCTTTAATGCAACAAGGCTAAAGTGCTTCTTGCCGTTTCACCAAAAGAGCCAATTTCAAGTTTTTTAAATACAGAAATACTTCGCATAGACGAAAAGAGCCAATTTCAAGATTTCTAAATACAGAAACACTTCACATTAACTGAATAATGCCTTTTGGTACTCCTAATCATTTTAACACAAACTATGTATGTCATTGGCAGCACAAAATAATTGAGAACCTATATATATAATCGATTACATTCCGGAGAAATATAATAATGTAAGTTACCTCCAGTGAGAAATGTACTTCCCCTCAACTGCCCTGCTCTTTCCTCTATCTTCCTCTAAGTTAGCCTCCGGAAATTGTTAACAACACTGCATATCAGAAAATTTGTGAGACAAGGGCATAAGTTGTGAATACTCCTGCATAGACAAAATAACTGAGAGAAGGAGGCTAGAGAGGATATGTCAAGATACCCTAGGATGTTGAAAGCTCATTATTTCAGAGTCACGGCAAAGAAAATAGAACATACTGCTAAAATCTAACATCTTTCTTAGTTGTACAAACCTATGAAAATGAGGAAGTAGTGCAAATGCAAAGAATGCTGGAAAAAACACAACCACGAGACAAGCAATTTATTAACTACCTTGGTAATGATAGAACATTACAGAGTTCATGAGCTCTATACCATCAGGTGGCGACATGGTCCTGCAAGTCATGTTCGAGAAGACAATGAGATTTAAGTTGCAAGAAGTGCGTCTGTTATGCTATCTATTTCATTAAAAATAATTAATAAAATTAAATTATTGTGGATCAAATCTATTAAAATCTAAACATACCATCCAGAAAACTGTTGTAGGGGTGTCACTGGATGCAAATCTTGCTAGTCCAAGACCACATATCTTGAGTTTGCAGTTCCCTTGGAAGTCACATATCTTGAGTCCTACCCTAATCCAAAACCACATATCTTGAGCCCTACCACAAATCGCTCAGAAGTCAGAAATGATTCCTTTGATTTCACATATATTCTTTGGTAGATACTGCAAGTCTGCAACCTGAGGTCACAACTATTTCACTTGAGTGTCAACATGTCAAAATCTAGTGTAAGAAGAAATTATCCAAAGAATTCCTTTAGGAGGACTCAAAGAGAGATAAGACTGGCAGCTTCCACTATATGTTTCCAAAATAAGAATTACTTAAAATACACAACCCATTTTCTTGAGAGCCTTGGGCTAAACCAAGTTCCGAAGAAACAATTTGGTCAACATATTTTAGAACTCTGCAATCACTAATTGAAATCTGCACTACCATTAGTCTGAAAAATTCTCAAGCACATTATTTCTGAATTCCATAGTATCCATACTATTGCCGATGGGACAAACATCATATGGCAAGTCCTCTCTGCACATGTGAAATCAAAAGTGGTACATGCTATTTACCTGATGTATGAATCATATCCGGTCTGTTCACAACCATTTATGACATTTTAGCATTCAGATGGTTGCTCACAGAAAGCGAGTTGTCCCAATCTGCACACTTCAAATCAGAAAGAAACTTCCCTACTACCTGCTATCCCTAGCAGCAGCCAGTCGCAGGACCCTCGCCTTCCTTGGCATCGGCCTGCCATGTAACAGAGGCTGAATTATGATAAATATAATCCTAGACTATGTAAAACCAAATGATGACGTGAACATAAAAGACACTTGATTTCTACAACTGATCTAACAAACTAAAAATAATCACCATACGCCTATTTTTTCCTCGGTTTGGCTCACCCGTGAACAACCAATTTTATAGAACAAGAAAACACTCGACACATAAATTGAAAGACCTTATAGAATATGGAAGTGTTCCTTGCTCCAGCAACATTGCCGACATATGCATCTCCTCATTTCCTCAAGCAACAGCCAAGCATGGCGCTTCTCCATTTCTGAAGCAAGTTAATATGATAGAATCAGGAATAAATCTATAATTATCTCCATTTCTGAAGCAAGTTAATCTGAATGATATTTGAGGCTACTATGGGCCGGAGTGACATATATGACTGAGATAATGTGACAAAGCTATGCATATTCATGTGGATCACGAAATAGATCAGAAGCGCCGTATTTCAATGTCAGCGAATGGATGTGCAAATTTTGTGCAGAGTCATGTTTGGTTCTGCAAGATCTAAGGGAAAAAAATACAGTGAGAGGCTCACGCTGCTGCTGCAGGCTAACGTACGTTGAGGAGGCACTGGATTCGGGCTTGGAGGAGGAAATAATTGGTGTCAAGCACAAGATCAACAAAAATAAGTCTGACGGGAGACAAATCAAACACCCTGGATAGCATCTTCTCGGTGGCCAAAGAATTGATCTAATTAAACACAAGCACGCAAATATCATGAATAGTACCTTTCGCTCTCGCCATTGCAGCGGCCGCCCTCAGGCACGCGCGCGTTTGCTCGCTCGACAGTTCCCACGGCCGCGCTCGCCATGGCCGGCTCCTCGGTTCGAGTCGGCACACAGCCAATGCGCGACGACGGCTCCTGGCGGGCTACTAAAGCGGCGGCCATCGGCCGCAGGTGAAAGTTACTCCTTTTGATCCCCTCTCGATCGCCCATCTCAAGTGTCCCGATTTTTCAGGGGATGGATCTGCAGTGGCGTGCGGCTCCTGAAGGGGATCGCTGTCGAATCCTGGACGTGATCGACGGCTGGTCCTCAACGGGGTCGGCGGCGTCTCCTGAAGTGGATCGTCCGGTGGAGGGCGGCGGCTTTGATGTGCGAGGGCGGCGGCGAAGGCATGGAGCGGCGGCGGCGGGCGAACAAGGGCAGAGAGTCTGCGTGCGAGTGTTTCTAGAGACCATATATAAGAACCTACATCACATAAGCAAGCAATCATAAACTGCCCAACAGATTAATAGGACAAAGTACATTCGAATAACCAAAGTCACATACCTTCCGACAAGAAGTTGTACTTCCATCCAGCATCATGGTGCCTAGTTGAATTGCTTCCAAGCTCTGGCCGCGATGAGAAGAGACTGATATGAAGCAAAGCAGGCAAAACTTGTCTTGCCGACATATGCATAACTGAAACAAGTAGGTTGAATCACAGATGAAAACCAAGAAAAAAAAACAAAACAAAGAGTTTGAATAATGTGGCCTTGACCCTCAGAGCAACGAGGAGAACCTCGACGCAGAGTATAACAAAACATGTCCCCTACGCATGCGATGCACGGGAGGATGGCGACAGCCCCGACGGAACCACACACGGGAAGAATGCGGTGTTTCAGGAGACAGTGTTAAGCGATGATATGAAACTCGCGTTGCAGCATCCACCTCAATCTCCCAACTTCGGAAAATATTTGTCTCGATTCAAGATTACAACCACAATATAATTCCATGCAATAACTATTCGGCAATTTCCTGTCTGTTTCCGACACACATGCCATATAGCAAATCAAGAACCTACGTTCTGATTAATGTTGTGCAAGTAAACAATAAATACAAAGTTGAACACAAGGGCCTGGATCTGAATTTATTTAGAAGTACTTATTATATGGCCACAGTATCTTAAAGCCGTATTGAGCCTCTGACTACTCAGGCACTCACCCATCTCATGTCTACTTCTCATCGGATGGACGTCGACCTTTCTGATTCAAACAACTCATCTAGAATGTTGTTTACCTATAACCCCAGTACATGTAGATGTGCACTTTAGGTTACTAATAATTTTTCAAATATAGGAACCTCTAGAGAACATGAAAATAATGGAGGAGAGGAGAGATAAAACCAAATTGCAGTCCAGGTACAGTACGAACTTACCTGGGCAGGTGCTACAGCCTGCGAGGCATTGCACCCAGGGCATATCTTGATGCCTCTGCTCCTGATTGCCTCCAGGAACTTCTCCAGCGTGTAGTGATTCATACTGCAGACCCACAATAATACTTAAAATAGACAGAAGAAAGTGGATATACTGCATAATTTCTCACTTTTCAAGAGTGCCACCTCATTAGTCATTCCAGACATGAACTTTACACAAATTAAAAGGTATAAACAATCACCTAAAAATGTGCACAATCACACAAATTACAAACATAAGGAAGTTGACTAAATAATGAACAATCACCTAAAAAATGTGCATAAACACAGTGCAGGAGCAACATAATTACATGAATGTGTTGCATCTGCATCCAATCTCTTGCAACCGATATTTAGCTTGTGCATGTATACAATCTACGAAGTAGAGACATAAGACAGTTGAACCTTAATTGATGTAGTCTGTAGACTGAAATAGAGAGAGGAGCCGAAAACGTCGAGGTCCTCATGGAATGCTGCAGCAGGAACAAAATCGCACCAGCTCGAAGGAGAGAGGGACTGACACCAGCGGGGCATGCCATCGCCAAGCAGCTACGGGCCCCGGCACGGCACATCCAACACACCACCGAAGAAGGCCACTACCTCCTTTCCTGGATCGAAGGCGCCACACCATCGCAGGATGGGGTGGATGCCGCCAGAAAATGCTGACGTAGAGAGGGTCAGCGCATCCCTGCCGAGCTGCCAGAGACTCTCCTTGAGCAGAACATCGCCGCTGCACACATCCAACCATCGAAGGAGGGGAAGCTTCACGCAAGGAGGAAGAGGGTCTCATCACTGCCACCACCCACCACCCAAAATCGCCCACCACCCACAAGGCTCCCGAAGCAGCGCCTTCAAGAAGGGAACGCCGCCCAACAAAGTTATGGCTTTCGCCCGGAGGACCGGGGGGTGGGTCCAGTGGGGGAGCCCAACCATACCGATGCCTCCAAGAAGGGGAACGATGCCCTCGGGCGTCGCCTTTGTGGCCGGCCATGGCCAGCCAGGATTTCTCCTAGCTTGAGCTCCCCACCACCATGAGAACCCCCTGACGGGGAACTGGCGACCCAAGGAAGCACGACCAGGCCTAAAGGGCACGCACGCTAAGCAGGGGAGGGAGTGGAGGCGCCAGATTGAGCCTCACCGGCCGCCGAAGCATCCACCATGCGCGGCCTACATCCACCAAGCTCCCACCGCCCGTGCGACCAGGGGCCTCAGGTCCACCACCCGCACCGCCGCTCGTCGCAGAGCCGGCAATGCCTCACCAAGGGAACCACCGGTACAAATCAAGAGCCCCCCCTCCCCCCGCACGGCACAGCAGGGAATCCTGCTTGGCAGACACCATCCTTAGAGGCGCCCTGGGCTTGCTGTCGCAGAAGTACCTTTTGCATCCATCGTCTCTTGTACTCAGGGAGGGTACGTACATACGGCATTTGGGCAATGAAATTTGAAGTAACTGCTTGCTGACAATTGACGACATTGTTGGGCATTGAGTTAACTGAATCACACAAACTACTTTCAATCCTTTCTCAAAAGCCAAAATCAAGGAGACCAGAAGATAGAAAAAGAGAGAAACTTACCATTGAGATAGAGGTTGAGCCAGGCAGTCCTGCACGCAGTCAGCAGGCATAAGTGTCGTTGTCGAGACAGTTCGCGCCCCCAGTATCTAGGAGCGTGCTCCGTCTGGCACCGAACCCAGTCATGGCAGGTTCGGCCCCCACGAGTCCCTCCGCGCCACCTTCTTCTTCTCGCGAGGCCCGAGGTCGTGTGACAGCTGCGGGAAGGCGATGCTCTGCCTGTCGCCAACAAAACTCAGCAGAGGGATTAGACATGTCAACGTCGAGGCTGACGGGCGGAGGTCAATGGTCCAGTGTAAGTTTCATTTAAAACCATGCCGAGACGACCACTCCAATCGATCAAATATACATCAAACATACCCGTTTTTGTGGTTTGTTTTGACCTCACTAGTTTCGGAGTCGAGTTTCCGGACTTTGACAACATTCCAGGACGGACAATATTTGAATCATCTCGTTATGCTGCCCAGTGGCGGAGTCAGTGAAAGATCGTGGATGTCGCCTAGAGGGGGGGGGGGGGGGTGAATAGGCGTTTTAAAATAATTACGGTAGAGGCTTGAACAAATGCGGAATAAACCTAGCGGTTAATTTGTCAAGCACAAAACCTACAACAACTAGGCTCACCTATGTGCACCAACAACTTATGCTAAGCAAGATAAGCAACTATGTGATAGGAAGATATATGACAAAGAACAATATGGCTATCACAAAGTAAAGTGCATAAGTAAAGGGCTCGGGTAAGAGACAACCGAGGCACGAGGAGACGACGATGTATCCCGAAGTTCACACCCTTGCGGATGCTAATCTCCGTTTGGAGCGGTGTGGAGGCACAATGCTCCCCAAGAAGCCACTAGGGCCACCGTTATCTCCTCACGCCCTCGCACAATGCAAGATGCCGTGATTCCACTAAGGGACCCTTGAGGGCGGTCACCGAACCCGTACAAATGGCGACCCTTGGGGGCGGTCACCGAACCCGTACACTTTGGCAACCCTTGGGGGCGGTCACCACTACCCGTCGAATTGCTCGGGGCGATCTCCACAATCTAATTGGAGACCCCGACGCTTGCCCGGAGCTTTACACCACAATGATTGAGCTCCGAACACCACCAACCGTCTAGGGCGCCCAAGCACCCAAGAGGAACAAGCTCAAGGGCACCAAGCACCCAAGAGTAATAAGCTTCTCAACTTGTAACTTCCACGTATCATGTGGAGAACTCAAACCTATGCACCAAATGCAATGGCAAGGGCACACGGAGTGCCCAAGTCCTTCTCTCCCAAATCCCACCAAAGCAACTAATGCTAGGGAGGAAAATGAGAGGAAGAACGAAAGAAGAACACGAAGAACTCCAAGATCTAGATCCAGGGGGTTCCCCTCACTTAGAGGAGAAAATGATTGATGGAAACGTGGATCTAGATCTTCTCTCTCTTTTCCCTCAAAAACTAGCAAGAATCCATGGAGGGATTGAGAGTTAGCAAGCTCGGAGAAGGTCAACAATGGGGGCGAAAACGAGCTCAAGAGATTAAGTCCCAATGGGGAAGAAGACCCCCTTTTGTAGGTGGGGAGAAAATCCAACCGTTATCCCCTCACTCAGCCCGCACGACGCGGTACTACCGCAGGGAGCTGCGGTACTACCGCGGTTGGCCGCGGTACTACCGCAGTAGGTTGCGGTACTACCGCATGTGCAGCTCTGGCCAGATGAAGGCCTGTTGCACAGGGCAACGAGCGATAGAACCGCCGGAGCGGTACTACCGCGCGCCCTTACGGTAGTACCGTAAGGCAGGCAGCACTAGGCGCAGAGAAGGCACGGACGTAAAAAATTACTTCCGTACCTACTTCCGCTGAGGGAGGACCTGCGCAAAACTCCGGCACGGTACTACCGCACACGAAGAGCGGTACTACCGCGTAGAGCGCGGATGTAAAAAATTACATCTGTCCCTACTTCCGCTCATGCTGCTAAGCCTGGCCAGAGCCCACGGTACTACCGCGCTCGCGGCGCGGTACTACCGCGTAGGGCGCGGATGTAAAAAATTACATCCGCCCCTACTACCGCTCGAGCAGCTGCGCCTGGCCTGAGGCCACGGTACTACCGCTCCCACAGAGCGGTACTACCGCAAGGGCCCGCGGTACTACCACTCCGGAGAGCAGTACTACCGCATGCCCCAAATCAGCAACACTAGGAGTCCTTCATTTTGCAGAGAAGACAACAGAGGGAAACACTAAAAACAGAACTGCCATAACTTCTGCAAATGAGCTCCGAATTGAGCAAACTCAAGCTTGTTGGATAGAGGAAGACGAGTAGCATCAAACAGCGACCACCAACAGTAAGAAGAGGCAGGGGAGGTATGCCTAACAAGAGAGGAGAGAAACTTCCAACAGAGAAGAACCGGCAGAGCCTCTAACATCGAAAACATCATAGAAGGTGCATGTAAACTCCGTTTTCGATGAACTCGAGCTTGTCATGAAAATGACCAAAAGCTCCAAATCTCACAAGGAGAAGAACCAAACAAGAACCAATAAAGATGATGAAAGGATGCAATGGTTTGAGCTCTCTACGAACGATACGATCAAGCAACTCATCGAGAGCCCCCCTTGATAGTACGGCAATCGATCCTATAACCCGGTCTCCCACAACTACCATGAGACCGGTAAAATAGAAAACCTATCAAGGGCAAACCTTTGCCTTGCACAAAGTCCACTTGAGCTAGATGATGACAATCTACTCCTCCTCAAGATGGACCACCCTTCTTGATTGCGTTGGCTCGATGAAGACTAGTTGATTGCTCCCCCATACTCCACTATGGGTGAGACACTCTTCCGCTCATCTTCACAAGTCCATTGTCACCACAATGGACGGCAAGCTTCAAGCACTTGATCTCTTCGTGATGCATCACTTGAACTTGCACACCGCAACCTAACCTCACAAAGAACTCTCACGAAGACCATGGGTTAGCACACAAAGCGTAATGGACCATGCTTACCATATCATGGGATCACTTGATCCCTCGATACATCTTGTGCGCTTTGTGTGTTGAATCTTTCCAACACTCTTCATTTGGATGATGTCTTGAAGGTAGACATGAATGATCACACAATCTTTTTCTTCAAGACATGCTTGCAATAAGCTCAACACTCACATGACCAATCTTTGGATAATTTCTTAATAGCACCGTGGTCATCACAAACTCTCCTTGAAAGCAACAAATGGACTCCAAGAAAAGCCTATGGACAAACCCTTCAAATATAACTCAAGGAAACCATTAGTCCATAGAGATTGTCATCAATTACCAAAACCAAACATGGGGGCACCGCATGTTCTTTCAGTCAGGAATGAAGCAAACCCTGGGCCCATTTTTTTTCCAACAACATGGAAACTATCTTATACCATTTCTAAAAAATACCTGATGCGAAAGCATACAAAATAAAATTCATTTTATTGATAAACCTACAATTTAAACTTGATGCTCAATGATTGAGAAAATAGGTAAAACATGACAAAAGTACAAATAGTAATACGCGGATACAAAAAATACCAAATCAATTGATTACTTCGTCGGTGCATCCCATAACTTGATCAACGGTATAAGAACCAACACCTTTAAGGCATTTAAAAATATATAATTTCGTAAAAAAGCATAAACATCAATTGAAACAACTGTAATTGATACAAATCGAAAAACTTACCACTTCAACGAGGTAAAAGACCTCTGCCAGACCTATATGATTGAAAGCGATATAAAATATCATCATCATTAATGCTTGCAAATACATCTTCAAGACACCCCAGTTGCGGGCATCGGTGAAAAAACCCTCTTCATTTTCTATTTCTACAGCATAAATGAAATTGTAAATACATCAATTTAAGTTGACAAATACGGAGTTCAACGGTAATCAATTTGAGTTTAACAACACACAGTACAATACTGAAATTGCAATCGGCTATCCTTCTTCCTCCATGACCTAATTACTAAACACACGCACGCACGCAACTTTTTTCAATTAAATTTAATTCAATGCAGTTCGTACACATAGGTTAGTAGGTTAAATTGTTACAAACTGCAAAGAATCAAAGGAAATTATCAAGATTAGGCAGGGGAGGGGAGGAAGGGAATGGCACGCGGCAGCGAACGATGCACAGGGGCGGCCCTGGCCGCCGGGGAGTGACCAGGGTAGCCGGGGCCTTCCTGGAGAAGTGGACGGCGGACGGCGACGCCACCACGGCGGCCCAACAGGGAGGCGGGCAGGCGACGACGCGATCGCTGCAGACAAGCGTGCCCCCTGCCGCTGTAGGGTATGAGTTAGGTTTTTTTAGGCAAACATATGAGTTAGGTTGTGCACTTGTGCGTGCGGTCAGCGGTCGTGGGCTCGTGGTTTGTGCATGTGTAGTGCGTGCCTGTGCTGCGTGGATCGTTGTCCTCGGGCTTCCTTTCACTGGGTTGTACCCCGGGCAAAAAAAAATCTATAATACATATTAGCTGGGAAAAATTCCCACGCCCCGGGCCTGGCCCCTGGGTGCCCGGGGCCCAGCTCCGCCCCTGATGCTGCCGACCATATACTTACCTATGTAGCACGGTCTTAGTATCTACTCCCTTCTTTCCAAATTATTTGTCACGGTAATTCCTGATGGAGGGAGTACATTAGATTTAACTGGTTATTTCGTGGATTTATTGTGTGCTTTCTCAGTGATTGAATATAGATGTATACATTTTCGCAAAAAAAGAAGAAGAATATAGATGTATACATGCTCTTGTACTGACTATACAACGAGACTTAGTGCACATACAGTACACTTCCAACACTAGTTCCTCTAGAATCTTCAACCTTTAACATTCTCCCTGATTTCCATGGTGTTTTTTGGTTTGTTTTCGCAAATATGCATAAAATGTGAATATGTTTAATGCTGGCATAAATTAGCCAATAATCATATAATATAATCACTTTCATTGAAGACCATCATTGGAATTTTAAAACCGAACATTTATGCTCTTGCAATGTGTCAGTAGTTTGCACTGGTTCCCTCGCAAAAAAAACAGTTTGCATTGGTTGGTCATTTTCTTTTTCTTTTTCCCCCTTGTTTTGCTTGTTCGAAAGGGACTTCGCTATTCTATGTGAAAATTTTGTTGATGCCTTTTGCATTGGAGTTGGACAACTCTAGTTGAGTTTTTTTTAATGCAAATTAGTAGATATGGTGCATGTGCCACATCATTTGTGGTCTTGGTTGGAATGTAGATGAACAAGAGAGATTATAGAGTCGCATCTAAAAGCTATCGATTTCCTAGTAAAATTCCCCAATTGGATTGAAAGTTGGATTTTAGACCGGTTGAAAGTTCTGCTTGTTGTGGTGGAAACCCACGTGTAAACTAGACGGAAGTTGGTGTTGTAAAAATAAAAGTTGAAGCGGTTCAGTATTCTACAATACAAACTTGATGTCCATCAAGTTAAAAGTTGGTCATGAGGTGCAAATCAATCTCATTCTCTCTTTTTTACACTATTAGGAAAAGGGCTATAGATGGGATGGACACTAATGGCGCACTGTACATGTGGTGCGCCATTACTAAATACTAATGGCGCACCATGTGTTGGTGCACCATTAGTGTGCAAATACTAATGGCGCACCACATCCCACGGTGCACCATTAGTAAAAAAAATTAATTTTTTTTTCAAAACTACTATTGGCGCACCGTGGGAGTGGTGCGCCATTACTAGTTGACATAGTAATGGTGCACCACACCCACCGTGCGCCATTAGTAGTTTTGAAAAAAAAATGAAAAAAAAATAAAAAAAATAAACTAGTAATGGCGCACTGTCCACTGGCGCGCCATTACTAAGTTTATTTAAAAAAAAAATCATTTTTTTCTTTTTTTCTTTTCAAAACTAGTAATGGCGCACCGTGGGTGTGGTGCGCCATTATTAGTTTAACTAGTAATGGCGCACCACCCCACGGTGCGCCATTACTAACTTGGCCCAAAAGTTCCCGAATGCACCCCCCCCCCCCCCGGGTGGACCGCCTTTTCAGTTTTAAAAAAAAATAAAAGAAAATGATAAAAATGTCAAAAAAATAAAAGAAAATAAGTTTCCCATGTGATATGTGGTCTAGTTGTTGGAAAAATTTACAAATATGAATTTCGACTTTATTTGCAAAATCTCTCTGGAAATTTGTAAAATGGCCATAACTTTTGCATAGGAACTCGGATTAAAAAGTTTTTCATATGAAAAATCATCTACTCGAAAAGTTACGGGGCTCTCAAGATCTAGAGGGAAAAAAATTCAAAAAATTTCAAACTTACTAGTGGCGCACCATGGATGTGGTGCGCCACTAGTAATAGAAAAAAAATTGGTTTTGAATTTTTTTTTTGAATTGTTTTTAAAAAAATGATATGTAATATGACCGGGAAGTTTGAAATATTTTTCAAAATTTCATCATAATCATGAACATGAACAAAGTCCTAGACATCAACAAGGTATATTAGGATTGATATGCTAGATATATCAACAAGTGCCTGTGAAGTGAGCTGTTGCTGGGGTTGGATAGAACTTTGAAGTTAAGCGTGCTTGGGCTGGAGTAGTGTGAGGATGGGTGACCTTTCGGAAAGTTTGACCACGGAGTACGATTTGACCTGAATTTAAGTATATTGACCCAAGATTAAGCCATAGTGACCTGAGATTAAGAAAAAATTGAAAAAAAATTGGAAAATAAATAAAAAATTTCTGAAAAAAAAATGAAAAAAAAATGTTACTAATAGCGCACTTCTATGTGGTGCGCCATTAGTATACCAGATACTAATGGTTTCCTTAGAGGTTGGATTTAAAATGTAGCGGTAATCACCTGTAAGGATGAGCGCCTACAAATTTGCTTGCGCATATGCAAGACTAGGCTCTCGTGGAACCGATGCTTCTACTTAGTCATCATAGACGATCAAATCTATTTGAGAGATGCCTTCTGTTGATACCAACTCCCCACAACTCAAGACCAGGGTCGGCCATACGTAGGGTAAACGACTTAACGACAAGAGACCATGAGGGGTAGGTGCCCAGGATGGGGATTTGATTGGTTTCTGTTTTCTTAGCAAGCTCTGCTATGTAATCTCTCCATTCCTTTATGTAAGGGGTATTATTTTTGGCATAATGACCAAATCACATAATTATAGAGAAATTAGGACAAAATTATCCTTGGCTAATTTGTTGGTTAGCGGCAAATAAATCATTTGGGCCATGAAAGGAAGAGATACACATAATTTGGGAGTAGCTTCCAAATGGCTCAACGGATCACAACCGATGTGTGAACGGCTTCTCTCCACCTCTGGCCTCCTTTCACAATGTAAAGTGCATTTCTTCTAATTCCTCATAATTCATCGTAAGCCGCTAGTCTTCCGCCTTCGCCCCTTGCATCTCCGTCCCGTCTTGCAGGTCTCCGTCCATACCCGCTCGTAAAGTAACATTCATGCCTTTTGGCGATGTGTATTCAGTGGAATGAGACATTCCCATCGACTATGAAAGCATCTGCAACGACTTTGTCAATCTCAAAATGATGTGCCGGCTCAGTCTCTTGAAGGTGCCCATAAGGGGTAGGATGTGCGTGCGTGCGTTCATAAGCATATGCCTATGTACTATGTTTTGAAAGAAAAAGAAAAACTCTTCTCCAAAGTTACCCAAGGAAAAATCCGAAATGGTGGAAAAGAAATGAAAACTACTCTTATACTACATTTTATTTTAATTTGCTCTGCCATTTCCGCCCGCTTCCCATTCCTACCCCAGCGAAGGGAAAAAAGAAAACTCGCTTTCCCTCCGCCTCCGCCTCCGCCTCGCCCTGCTCCACTCTCCCCCGCGGAAGCGCGCGGCGCGTCTTCCGTGCGACGACCACCGCAGCCGTCGCAAGTACCACCGCCGTCGGCCTCACCACCGCCCCTGCCTCCGCTTCCTTCTGCGCGGGCCCCGCCTCCGCCTCCGCTTCCGGGTTCCTCCCCCGCTCTCCTTCTGAAGCCCGCGACGGCGCCTCCCTGCGGCGACACCGCGGCCGTCTCAAGTACCACCACCGCCGGCCTTGCCTCCCCGGCTCCGCCTCCGCCTCCGCATCCTTCTACGCGGGCCCTGCCTCCGCCTCCGGCTCCCTCCCCCCGCTCTCCTCCTGAAGCCCGCGGCGGCGCCTCCCTGCAGCAACAATCGCGGCCGTCGCGAGTAGCGTGACCAAAATCTCCGCCGACGGCCCCGCCTCTGACCCCGGGTCCCTCCCTCGGCCCGCGGCGGCTCTCCCCGCGACGACGCCACGGCTGTAGCAGCCACCACCACACCCGTACGACCGTACGGTCTCCGCCTCCGGTCCCTCCCTATGTGCCTCCTCTGCTCCTCCCCGCCTCGACGCCGCGCTGAGCGGTGGCCGTTGCACAAGAACGACCGCGCCTGGTCTGCCTCCGTACCCGCTAATGTCTCGGGCTCGACAGACGGGCCGAAGGGCAAGCATATAAACCCTAGCCCAGGAACCAAGACATCCAGGCTCGAGAGCCTAAGGTAGCTTCAGTCCTTTAGCTGTTCGCTTTTCACTACTGCTTGCTTGTGTAATTTGATTACGATGAAGATATGTTTTGTATCCATGTTGACAACTCTGGTATGCCTAGTTGTTTGGGTCTTAGTTGCTTCTAGATGCTACAGTCTAGTAGATGATATTTGATTTCTAGTCTCTTTTTTTACCAATGCATGTGCACGTGGAGTGCAATCTGTGTGTTCCTTAGATGATCAAGGTTGTTGTCTTCATGAGCAAAGCAGTAGCACTGCAACACAGAAGAAACAAGATGCAGTGATAATCTAGTATGCAGACATGCCCATTTTCAGGCTTGAAATGTAGGCTTGTCAGTGTGATTAAGTGGTACCCAACAGAATGGGAGGCAAAGTAAAATAAATATTTTATGCTAACTTTTATATTTATTTAAATAAATTGTACAATATTATTGTTCAAAAGTACCATAATATATTTTTGATGGGTATAATTTTATGATATTTTTTCTTCCATCATTAACCACAAGATAATGTTGCTAAATATTAGTAATAGTGTGAATTTATATAATTTAAATGTATGTCCATGCAAAAAAATTCTTCAAAATTTAAATTATATGATGTAAGAAAAAAATTACTTTGAGCAACATAAAATATAAATAGTAAAAAACATCATCTATGTGAATGTGTTCATGTATATTTTAGTATCATTAGATATCATGTTAGATATTTCCAAACCATACACCGAAAACAAATATCTAAATAATAGTTTATAGTGTATTAGTAGGTAACATATCTATAGAAACATTTAGGGTATGATAAATGTTTTTGCAAGTTTTATTCATTAATAATTGGACAACTATGTAACGAAAATATAATATATCATTGATTATATTTTTGCGTGTATACAATCTAGTTATTTGATATTCTCATCTAGAATTCACTTGCTTTGACTTGGTGCATGCGAGAGCTAATGCCAGTTTCTCAAAAGCTAATTATTATGACATGCACGATGCCCATCAAAGAGAGACTAGCAACATAATTAGATTCAACTTTTTGAGAAATTGGCGACACGGATGATGCGGTGGATAGTGATACATGATGATGTTGGTAATACCCTCGGTGCAACATGCCATGAACACAATGCCCGCTCACTTGTGTCCATGGCATGTTGCAAGTTATCCCACTTACTGTCTTGTTCTATGCTATTGTTAATAAGCAGGTCTACATGCATGTTTCACTTAACAGAAGGTGTCTGGACGTAGTAATAGATACACCCTCTGTTCAATATTTTAAACTGGCAAAACAACCGACATTAGTGAACAGAGGTAGTAAGTTATTACACCAAGCCTCTACTCATGAAGATCATGCAAATAAGTAAACTTCATAAGGGAAAACAATTACCCTGCTCAATCTACAATTTGAAAACTGGTGCTTTATATAAAACACAATGGACCTTCAATTTTCGTAACAAAAGAATATGCTACGTACAACAACGGAACATTGTCACTATCCAGGATGGCTTGTATCAGCTTATGCAAGTGCAACCCTTAAAACAAATTCACAAATCACAGTAAGTAAACCTTGTGCATTTGACATCACAATCCATGATTAACGTTGATAATTGTTACTACTCAAATCGAGCTGGCACACCAGGTAATCTTCTTAAATAACAAGAGTCGTAAATAACTATGGTAGTAGAGAACGTAAACTGAAACAAATTGCATAGTTATTTTGCTATGCGGAGCATGCGCGCAAGCCTTGGCCTTGCAACGGTCTCCTTATAATCCTTCGTCTTGTGCACTTGCGGTTCCGATAAGAGATCCTGCCTGCTTTCATAGTTGGAATGCTTCTTTGAACGTTGCACGTCGACGAAGCTTCAGTTTCGTCAGGCTCAGTTTCATTCTTGTAAAGTGCAATTCCGCCAGGTGCAGCCCGGCGCCGTACCCTTGTCTACCACTAGTGGTTGGGGCGCCACCCTGTTGCGCCGCTTGAGAGGATGTTGTGCGCACATTTTTATTTTAAAAAATACATAGGGTCCTCGCCTCCATCTAAGAAATATCTCAGAAAAAAAATCCTCACCTCCATCTTAAAAAGAAGTAAAAAAAGAAAAAACATTACCATTGCAGCCTACTAGCGAGTGCCACTTTGCATAGCCCTCCATTTTAAAAAATTCGTGAGTCCTCACCTCCTAAGAAAGGAAAAAAAAAGTATTTAAAAAATTCCGCACCTCCATCTATATTTTTCAGAAGCTTTCTCATTGCGGCCAACCAGCTTGCGCCACATGGCATAGCTGGTTGGCCAGCCCTTATGGCGACGCTTAATGGGTTTAATTTGAGCAGAGCTGACCAAACGGGTCGTAGCAGCCGGGCCAGCATGGTAGCAAGCAAGCATGGGCAAAACGGGTCGTGCCCGGTATACGGCACGCTAGGGACCGTGCCTCGGCCTGGGCACGTGGGCTGGCATAGCACGGCCGTTTATCTTTTTATTTTATTTTGAAAAAAGTATATTTCTCCCCCTGAAATCTCTCCTAATGGACCAAATCCCCCCTGAACTCCGAAACCGGATAAATAACCCCCTGAACTTTGCAAAACCGGATAAATGTCACCCCAGAGTGGTTTTGAAAGGAATTGAAGGTGGTTTTCGTACTAAGGATGCTGACTAGGCTGTTAATGATGTTAACTCGGCAGCGGCAAGGAACGGTTTTGGTGAAATTTCCTCATGTAGCGTCGCCTCGCTCGCTCGAACTCGGCCGCCATGGCCATGGCCGAGATCGGCCGTCCATGCGCGCGCCCAGCCTGCAAGCACCCTCGGCCATGACCCTGCAACCTCTCCCACACGCTGATCCTTCCATGGCCGGCCGCGCCGACCGTGCTTTGGCGAGCGCTGCTTTCCTAGCCTGGCGTGCTGCCTCGCATGCGCGGGTCAAGTTCATGTTCGTGGTCGCACGCCTGGCAGCAAACGCAGGTCTGGGCCTCTTCCTTTTGCAACCGTCTGTCATGCAGAAGCTCGTTGTTCTCGGCCCGCCTCCCCATCTCCTTTTCCATAGGATTTGGAAGAGCAGCCTCGACGTAGCAGCACACGGGCGGACGTGCGAGAGCACCTCCGAGAGTCTCATCCCGGCGGCCATTACTGCTCCTGTTAGCTCCCTACCCTTATTGAAGCACACAAACACTGAGATGCACATGCGCACGGGGGGAAACAAATCGTAGCTCACTGATTATGAATGCAAGGAGGTGGCAACGCTGCTGGTCTGCTCATTGCACTGAAGGAGATGGTTCCTTCCATCGCACGACCACGCACATGCACTTGACCCGCGCTGCGAGGCAGCACGCCCGCCCTGGAAGGTAGCGCTCGCCGGAGCACGGCCGGCGCGGCGCCGCGGTCGGCCACAGGAGGCCATGCGCGTGAGCGAGGCTGCGGGGCTGCGGTAGAGGGCGGTTAAGGGTGGGCGCGCGGGGCGGCTGGGCTGGCACGTCCACGCTCGAGGTCGGCCATGGCCATGGTCGCCGAGCTCATGCTCGAGCGGGTGATGCTACCTTTGCCAACTCAGCATGCCAAGTCAGAATTAGTACAAGTAAAACCACCTTCAATCCGCTCCAAAACCATCCTAGGGTGACATTTATCCGGTTTCGTAGAGTTGAGGGGGGAAACAATTCGGTTTTAGAGTTTAGGGGGATATTGATCCATTAGGGAAGATTTGAGGGGGGAAACTATACTTTCTTCTTTTATTTTTGATATTTTATACAGATGGCCTATATCCAGCTCAGCATGTTAAAATTGGTCAAAGAAACAGCCCAGCAAGCCAAATAGCACGTGGACATACATGTTATGTAGTCTGGCCTGATTAGTAAAGGGGTTGTGTGTGGGCCAGAGCATGCAACAAATGGACCGGCACGTCAAGGCCCGTGTAGCAAACGTGCCCTATGGGCCGTGCCGTGCCAAGCATTATTGGTGTGGGACGGGCCGGGCCGTACCGTCCCGACCCGTTTGACCAGCACTGTGTGTCGGCGATTCCTATTTGGCGCTTAAGCGCCAATTCGCAAACGGGCAGGCGCGGCTTGTTGGGCTCGGCCCAGTTTGGGCTATTCCTTTTTCAGTTAAAAAAGAAAAAATGACCGCGCTGTAAAGGATTTGAACCTGCGACCTCCTCCTCGAGGGCTTGCTGCTGTAACCACCACGCCAACAAGGGCAGTCGTGCTAACAATCTAACTATTCTACTTTTATTCGATCCTTTTTCTTTTTTCCTTTTTTGGTTTCTGTTTTTTTCTTTTTCTTCTGTTTCCTTGACCGATGAATTGTCCCCAAGTACGTGAACTATTTTGAATTCTTTGAACCATTTTTTCAAATTGATGAACTTTTTTCATAATTCATGAACTTTTTTGAATTCATTGAACCATTTTTTCAAATCGATGAACTTTTTTTCATAATTCATGAACTTTTTTTAATTTTGATGAACTTTTTCCAAATTGGATGAACTTTTTTTTCAATTTTGATGAACTATTTTCAATTTCGATGAACTTTTTTCAAATCTGATGAACTTTGTTTCAAATTCAATGAACTTTGTTCAATATCAATGAACGTTTTCCAAAAATCGATGAACCTTTTTGAAAGATATGAACTTTTTTCAAATGTATGAACTTTTTCTTTACATTTGTAAACTTGTTTTTATTTCGTAAGAAAAACTGGGTCATTTTTCAGCAAAAAAAAAGGAAAAAATAAAACTGGCTCCTAGCAAGCGTCCGAGCTAGCGACGGATCTAGCGATGGAATTCGTTTCCCCGAGCGATCAAGCGAGCACGCTCGTGGGCCGGCCCATGGCAGCGACAGTGCGAGCGCCAGCTCCTTAGCGGGCGCCTGCAGCGCTGACTAGGGGGGGACCTCCTAATTGGCGCTGCAGGCGCCAATTAGGTAAGCTGGCACTCACAGCAAGGAGCACGTGGGCCGGCCCAATAAACAACTTCGCTCGACCGCAACCCAGTTCCTTCGCTCGCTCGCAAGCCAAGTCATCTGTTGATCGGGCAATTTCTAAACAAAAACTGTAATCGTTTAGACCATTTGACCTTTAACTTTTGAAAAATAGATCTAAGAAAAGGTCAGCGATTTGAAAAATAGTTCACAAATTTGAAAAAAGTTCATTGTTTTTACAAAAAGTTCATCAAGTTTGAAAGAAAGTTCACCGAATTTTAATAAAGATCATAGATTTTTAAAAAGTTCATTGATTTTGCAAAAAAATCCTCGAATTTCAAAATAGTTCATGGATTTTGAAAAAAGTTCAACAAACTTGAAAAAAAGTTCATCGAATTTAAAAAGAGTTAATTGATTTTGAAAAAGGTTTATCGATTTTGAAAAAAAATTCATAAAACTGAAAAAGGATCGAGAACTTGAACAAATAATCCACGCATTTAAGAAAACAAAAAAAAAAGAAAAAGAAAAACCGAGTAAACCGTCCAACCTGTTTTGTTAGTAGAATCCTGGACAAGGAGAATAAAAAGAAAGCAAAGAAGAAAGAAATCACATTTACTGTGATGGTCTAGTGGTTAAAAGGGAAGAGAATAAACCGTGTTTTGTTCGTAGCGTGAGGTCACGTATTCGATCCACAGGGAATCATCTTTTTTTTCTTTCTTTAAAAAGACAGAGCGAAGGCAAACTGGGCCGGCCCAAAGCACAGCGAGCGGGGGGTGCTGCAGGCGCCGGTTTGCAAAATTGCCTATAACCGGCGCCTGTGGCGCTAAATAGGATTCGCCGACTAGGGGCTCCCCTGTGCGTCAGGCTCTTGAACAACAAACAAGTCACCATGTGGGCATGGGCCTTGCCATCAACATCACTCGTCCCGAACGTCTTCCTAGGCTCGTGAATATCATCCCCTTCGTGCAGCTTTGTGTGTGCGCCAGCGTCGCGCCCTACACGGAAGACCTCCATTCTCGCAGGCCCTTTCCATGGTAGCGACACCGAGCTCGACTTCGTGCTATTCCGGGTGGGCACCAATGCATCACGGACGCCAGCATTGAGCTCTCCATGTTCTTCCTCTTTGACCAGAACCACTTCGGCCTGTTCGATGCCGACATGACAAGCCGGTCTACTACGCTGGCAACCTTGCCTCTATGGAGGTAATTAATTCGTGCCACCGTCGGTTGTGCTCACGTATAAATGTATTGCCTAGTCTTTTTCATCGGATTGGTCTTTTGATTGCATTGCCTAGAGCATGCACTTTTACCGGTTCTACTCCCCTCTCTTCAAGGTGATGCAAACCACTCACATTCCCGTGTGAAAGCAAAAAATCTAGAGTTACCCATACCTAACAGAGTAGCAGTGAGGAATCCAGCGTCCAAAGACTGCATTAAAATATGTGCAGTCCTTTTGTGCATCCTTACATGCAGTAAGCACTCTAGGGGTTGGACCTTCCTTTAATTGAGATCTTCAATATGAAAGCGCACTATAGCATAATTAATAGTATAGCATAGCATGTAGAGAATTGTCTCGCTAAATAAATCAGTGTACAATCTCTCTTTAATAGCACGGTATCGCGCTAATATAATATTTTAAGGGTCTATATTATTTTGTATAGCGCGCTATTTTTTCCTTGAATTGAATACACAATTTTGACTGGGCCACGTCGCTGCTTTCTATGGAAGGTTCTGGCGGAGGATGTGCTCTATTGGCAACTGGTTGGGCAGTGTGGCTTCGATCCATGTGCAAGCGCACAAAGAAAAACCATTTGTAAAAACTTATTGGTGGAAACAATGCAAGAATGTTCTCTTGGAACTGCCTCTCTCCGCTCGGTCACGACCCCTTCCCTCCCCATCTCGCAAGGCCCTGGCCCCTTTCGCTCTTTGATCTCGGTATCTATGCTAAAGCGATCCAAGGGCATCTACAACCGGACACCCCCATACCCACCCCAAACCCCGGGACAGGTTGCCTGGTCAGTGTCCAGAGGCGAAAAAGCCACTCAACTGGCCACTGCATAGCCGGTGACTGACCGGCACTCCTCATATCCAGCCCAAATCTGAGGGCGGATATGGGGACTCCCAAACTCACCCGGGCGTGCCTGCGACGTCGCACGGACCGGGAGGGCCAGACAAATTTGCCCGTATTCACTCCCCCCCAACCCGCTTCATTGTCGCTGAAGGTCAGCGCCGACGGACGATACCACCGGACATTAAAAAAATTATGGTCATTGATGTACCGTTTCAGACCGGACGAACATGTCGAAAATGCTATACTTTTTGAAGGGATACTGAAGGTCATCAATGCTCACTTTATAAGGGATATTGACGGTCATGATGAATCTACTTTGTATTCTTACTACTGCTCTAGACCTAGGCCATCTACACACGAACAACTCCAACGAGCAACAACAATAACAAAGTCTTTAGTCCCAAACAAGTTGGGGTAGGATAGAGGTGAAACCCATAAGATCTCATGACCAACTCATGGCTCTGGCACATGGATAGCACGCTTCCATGCACCCCTGTCCATACTTAGTTATTTGGTGATACTCCAATCCTGCAGATCTCTCTTAATGGACTCCTCCCATGTCAAATTCGGTCTACCTCGACCTCTCTTGACATTCTCCGCATGCTTTAGCCGTCCGCTATGCACTGAAGTTTTTGGAGGCCTGCACTGAATATGTCCAAACCATCGAGTCAAAGCCGGATGGATGAAATGGCGCCTAGAACAACTCAAACGAGCAGAAATAGGAAAAAAAATGCTTCTAGGAGGATTCTAATCGAGATAGTAGCTGGGTAATAGCTAGATAACCAACTTGGTTATCTCACATGTTGTTCATGAAGGAAATATGCCCTAGAGGCAATAATAAAGTTATTATTTATTTCCTCATATCATGATAAATGTTTATTATTCATGCTAGAATTGTATTAACCGGAAACATGATACATGTGTGAATACATAGACAAAACTATAGTCACTAGTATGCCTCTACTTGACTAGCTCATTGATCAAAGATGGTTATGTTTCCTAACCATAGACATGTGTTGTCATTTGATTAGTGGGATCACATCATTAGAATAATGATGTGATTGACATGACCCATTCCGTTAGCCTAGCACTTGATCGTTTAGTATACTGCTATTGCTTTCTTCATGACTTATACATGTTCCTGTAACTATGAGAATTATGCAACTCCCGTTTACCGGAAGAACACTTTGGGTACTACCAAACGTCACAACGTAACTGGGTGATTATAAAGGAGTACTACAGGTGTCTCCGAGGGTACATGTTTGAGTTGGCGTATTTCGAGATTAGGTTTTGTCACTCCGATTGTCGGAGAGGTATCTCTGGGCCCTCTCGGTAATGCACATCACTATAAGCCTTGGAAGCAATGTAACCAATGAGTTGGTTACGGGATGATGCATTACGTAACGAGTAAAGAGACTTGCCGGTAACGAGATTGAACTAGGTATTGGATACCGACGATCGAATCTCGGGCAAGTAACATACCGATGACAAAGGGAACAACGAATGTTGTTATGCGGTTTGACCGATAAAGATCTTCGTAGAATATGTAGGAACCAATATGGGCATCCAGGTCCCGCTATTGGTTATTGACCGAGAATGGTTCTAGGTCATGTCTACATAGTTCTCGAACCCGTAGGGTCCGCACGCTTAACGTTACGATGACAGTTTTATTATGAGTTTATAAGTTTTGATATACCGAAGTTTATTCGGAGTCCCGGATGTGATCACGGACATGACGAGGAGTCTCAAAATGGTCGAGACATAAAGGTTGATATATTGGACGACTATATTCGGACACCGGAAGTGTTCCGGGTGATTTCGGAGAAAACAGGAGTGCCGGGGGGGTTACCGGAACCCCCCGGGAGAGTATTGGGCCTTATGGGCCTTAGGAGAAAGGAGAGAGGGGTGGCCAGCATGGGCCGCGCGCCCCCTCCCCCCTCTGGTCCGAATTGGACTAGGAGGGGGGCGCCCCCCCTTTCCTTCCCCCTCTCCCCCTTCCTTCCCCCTCCTAGTAGGAGTAGGAAAGGAGGAGTCCTACTCCTACTAGGAGGAGGATTCCTCCTCCCTTGGCGCGCCCAAGGGGCCGGCCGGCCTCCCCCCTTGCTCCTTTATATACGGGGGCGGGGGGGCACCCCATAGATACACAAGTTGATCTACGGATCGTTCCTTAGCCGTGTGCGGTGCCCCCCTCCACCATATTCCACCTCGGTCATATCGTCGCAGAGTTTAGGCAAAGCCCTGCGCCGGTAGAACATCATCATCGTCACCACGCCGTCGTGCTGACGGAACTCATCTCCGGAGCTCTGCTGGATCGGAGGCCGGAGATCGTCATCGAGCTGAACGTGTGCTAAACTCGGAGGCTCCGTACGTTCGGTGCTTGGATCGGTCGGATCGTGAAGACGTACGACTACATCAACCGCGTTGTGCTAACGCTTCCGCTTACGGTCTATGAGGGTATGTGGACGAACACTCTCCCCTCTCGTTGCTATACCATCACTATGATCTTGCGTGTGCGTAGGAAATTTTTTTGAAATTACTACGTTCCCTAATAGTGGCATCCGAGCCAGGTTTTATGCTTTGATGTTATATGCACGAGTAGAACACAAGTGAGTTGTGGGCGATACAAGTCATACTGCTTAGCAGCATGTCATACTTTGGTTCGGCGGTATTGTGAGATGAAGCGGCCCGGACCGACATTACGCGTACGCTTACGCGAGACTGGTTTCACCGTTACAAGCACTTGTGCTTAAAGGTGGCTGGCGGGTGTCTGTCTCTCTCACTTTAGCTGAACCGAGTGTGGCTACGCCCGGTCCTTGCGAAGGTTAAAACAGCACCAACTTGACGAACTATCGTTGTGGTTTTTGATGCGTAGGTAAGAACGGTTCTTGCTCAGCCCGTAGCAGCCACGTAAAATTTGCAACAACAAAGTAGAGGACGTCTAACTTGTTTTTGCAGGGCATGTTGTGATGTGATATGGTCAAGACGTGATGCTATATTTTATTGTATGAGATGATCATGTATTGTAACCGAAGTTATCGGCAACTGGCAGGAGCCATATGGTTGTCGCTTTATTGTATGAAATGCAACGCCCTGTAATTGCTTTACTTTATCACTAAGCGGCAGCGATAGTCGTAGAAGCAATAGACGGCGTAATGACAACGATGCTACGATGAAGATCAAGGTGTCGTGCCAGTGACGATGGTGATCACGATGGTGCTTCGAAGATGGAGATCACAAGCACAAGATGATGATGGCCATATCATATCATTTATATTGATTGCATGTGATGTTTATCCTTTATGCATCTTATCTTGCTTTGATTGACGGTAGCATTTTAAGATGATCTCTCACTAATTATCAAGAAGTGTTCTCCCTGAGTATGCACCGTTGCGAAAGTTCTTCGTGCTGAGACACCACGTGATGATCGGGTGTGATAGGCTCTACGTTCAAATACTACGGGTGCAAAACAGTTGCACACGCGGAATACTCAGGTTATACTTGACGAGCCTAGCATATACAGATATGGCCTCGGAACACGGAGACCGAAAGGTCGAACGTGAATCATATAGTAGATATGATCAACATAGCGATGTTCACCATTGAAACTACTCCATCTCACGTGATGATCGGACATGGTTTAGTTGATTTGGATCACGTGATCACTTAGATGACTAGAGATATGTCTGTCTAAGTGGGAGTTCTTAAGTAATATGATTAATTGAACTTAAATTTATCATGAACTTAGTACCTGATAGTATTTTGCTTGTCTATGTTTGTTTGTAGATAGATGGCTCGTGCTGTTGTTGCGTTGAATTTTAATGCGTTCCTTGAGAAAGCAAAGTCGAAAGATGATGGTAGCAATTACACGGACTGGGTCCGTAACCTGAGGATTATCCTCATTGCTGCACAGAAAAGTTACGTCCTGAAAGCACCGCTGGGTGCCAGGCCTGCTGCTGATGCAACTGACGACGTTAAGAACGTCTGGCAGAGCAAAGCTGATGACTACTCGATAGTTCAGTGTGCCATGCTTTACGGCATAGAACCGGGTCTTCAACGACGTTTTGAACGTCATGGAGCATATGAGATGTTCCAGGAGTTGAAGTTAATATTTCAAGCAAATGCCCGGATTGAGAGATATGAAGTCTCCAATAAGTTCTATAGCAGCAAGATGGAGGAGAATAGTTCTGTCAGTGAACACATACTCAAAATGTCTGGGTATAATAATCACTTGATTCAACTGGGAGTTAATCTTCCTGATGATAGTGTCATTGACAGAATTCTCCAATCACTGCCACCAAGCTACAAGAGCTTCATGATGAACTATAATATGCAAGGGATGAACAAGACTTTCCCGAGCTCTTCGCAATGCTAAAAGCTGCGGAGGTAGAAATCAAGAAGGAGCATCAAGTGTTGATGGTTAACAAAACCACCAGTTTCAAGAAGAAGGGCAAAGGGAAGAAGAAGGAGAACTTCAAAAAGAACGGCAAGCAAGTTGCTGCTCAAGAGAAGAAACCCAAGACTGGACCTAAGCCTGAAACTGAGTGCTTCTACTGCAAGCAGACTGGACACTGGAAGCGGAACTGCCCCAAGTATTTGGCGGATAAGAAGGATGGCACAGTGAACAAAGGTATATATGATATACATGTTATTGATGTGTACCTTACTAATGCTCGCAGTAGCACCTGTGTATTTGATACTGGTTCTGTTGCTAATATTTGCAACTCGAAACAGGGACTACGGATTAAGCGAAGATTGGCTAAGGACGAGGTGACGATGCGCGTGGGAAATGGTTCCAAAGTCGATGTGATCGCGGTCGGCACGCTACCTCTACATCTACCATCGGGATTAGTATTAGACCTAAATAATTGTTATTTGGTGCCAGCGCTGAGCATGAACATTATATCTGGATCTTGTTTGATGCGAGACGGTTACTCATTTAAATCAGAGAATAATGGTTGTTCTATTTATATGAGTAATATCTTTTATGGTCATGCACCCTTGAAGAATGGTCTATTTTTATTGAATCTCGATAGTAGTGATACACATATTCATAGTGTTGAAACCAAAAGATGCAGAGTTGATAACGATAGTGCAACTTATTTGTGGCACTGCCGTTTAGGTCATATCGGTGTAAAGCGCATGAAGAAACTCCATACTGATGGGCTTTTGGAATCACTTGATTATGAATCACTTGGTACTTGCGAACCGTGCCTTATGGGCAAGATGACTAAAACGTCGTTCTCCGGAACTATGGAGCGAGCAACTGATTTATTGGAAATCATACATACTGATGTATGTGGTCCAATGAATGTTGAGGCTCGCGGCGGGTATCGTTATTTTCTCACCTTCACAGATGATTTGAGCAGATATGGGTATATCTACTTAATGAAACACAAGTCTGAAACATTTGAAAAATTCAATGAATTTCAGAGTGAAGTTGAAAATCATCGTAACAAGAAAATAAAGTTTCTACGATCTGATCGTGGAGGAGAATATTTGAGTTACGAGTTTGGTCTACACTTGAAACAATGCGGAATAGTTTCGCAACTCATGCCACCCGGAACACCACAACGAAATGGTGTGTCCGAACGTCGTAATCGTACTTCACTTGATATGGTGCGATCTATGATGTCTCTTACCGGTTTACCGCTATCATTTTGGGGTTATGCTTTAGAGACGGCCGCATTCACGTTAAATAGGGCACCATCAAAATCCGTTGAGACGACGCCTTATGAACTGTGGTTTGGCAAGAAACCAAAGTTGTCGTTTCTTAAAGTTTGGGGCTGCGATGCTTATGTGAAGAAACTTCAACCAGATAAGCTCGAACCCAAATCGGAGAAATGCGTATTCATAGGATACCCAAAGGAGACTATTGGGTACACCTTTTATCACAGATCTGAGGGCAAGATTTTCGTTGCTAAAATCGGATCCTTTCTAGAGAAGGAGTTTCTCTCGAAAGAAGTGAGTGGGAGGAAAGTAGAACTTGATGAGATAACTGTATCTACTCCCTTATTGGAAAGTAGTTCATCACAAGAACCGGTTCCTGTGACAACTACACCAATCAGTGAGGAAGCTAATGATATTGATCATGAAACTTCAGATCAAGTTTCTACTGAACCTCGTAGGTCTACCAGAGTAAGTTCCGCACCAGAGTGGTATGGTAATCCTATTCTGGAAGTCATGTTACTTGACCATGATGAACCTACAAACTATGAGGAAGCGATGATGAGCCCAAATTCCGCAAAATGGCTAGAGGCCATGAAATCTGAGATGGGATCCATGTATGAAAACAAAGTATGGACTTTGGTTGACTTGCCCGATGATCGGCAAGCCATTGAGAATAAATGGATCTTTAAGAAGAAGACTGACGCTGATGGTAATGTAACTGTCTATAAAGCTCGACTTGTTGCGAAAGGTTTTCGACAAGTTCAAGGGGTTGACTACGATGAGACTTTCTCACCCGTAGCGATGCTTAAGTCTGTCCGAATCATGTTAGCTATTGCTGCATTTCATGATTATGAAGTTTGGCAAATGGATGTCAAAACTGCATTCTTGAATGGATTTCTAGAAGAAGAGTTGTATATGATGCAGCCAGAAGGTTTTGTTGATCCAAAAGGTGCTAACAAAGTGTGCAAGCTCCAGCGATCCATTTATGGACTGGTGCAAGCATCTCAGAGTTGGAATAAACGTTTTGATAGTGTGATCAAAGCATATGGTTTTATACAGACTTTTGGAGAAGCCTGTATTTACAAGAAAGTGAGTGGGAGCTCTGTAGCATTTCTGATTTTATATGTAGATGACATATTATTAATTGGAAATGATATAGAATTTCTGGATAGCATAAAGGGATACTTGAATAAAAGTTTTTCAATGAAAGACCTCGGTGAAGCTGCTTACATATTGGGCATCAAGATCTATAGAGATAGATCAAGACGCTTAATAGGACTTTCACAAAGCACATACCTTGACAAAATTTTGAAAAAGTTCAAAATGGATCAGGCAAAGAAAGGTTTCTTGCCTATGCTACAAGGTGTGAAGTTGAGTCAAACTCAATGCCCGACCACAGCAGAAGATAGAGAGAAAATGAAAGATGTTCCCTATGCTTCAGCCATAGGCTCTATCATGTATGCAATGCTGTGTACTAGACCTGACGTATGCGTAGCAATAAGCTTGGCAGGAAGGTACCAAAGTAATCCAGGAGTGGATCACTGGACAGCGGTCAAGAACATCCTGAAATACCTGAAAAGGACTAAGGATATGTTTCTCGTATATGGAGGTGACAAAGAGCTAGTCATAAATGGTTATGTCGATGCAAGCTTTGACACTGATCCGGACGATTCTAAATCGCAAACCGGATACGTGTTTTTATTAAACGATGGAGCTGTAAGTTGGTGCGGTTCTAAACAAAGCGTCGTGGCGGGATCTACATGTGAAGCGGAGTACATAGCTGCTTCTGAAGCAGCAAATGAAGGAATCTGGATGAAGGAGTTCATTTCCGATCTAGGTGTCATACCTAGTGCATCGGGACCAATGAAGATCATCTGTGACAATACTGGTGCAATTGCCTTGGCAAAGGAATCCAGATGTCACAAGAGGACCAAGCACATCAAGAGACGCTTCAATTCCATTCGGGACCAAGTCCAAGTGGGAGACATAGAGATTTGCAAGATACATACGGATCTGAATGTTGCAGACCCGTTGACTAAGCCTCTCTCACGAGCAAAACATGATCAACACCAAGACTCCATGGGTGTTAGAATCATTACTATGTAATCTAGATTATTGACTCTAGTGCAAGTGGGAGACTGAAGGAAATATGCCCTAGAGGCAATAATAAAGTTATTATTTATTTCCTCATATCATGATAAATGTTTATTATTCATGCTAGAATTGTATTAACCGGAAACATGATACATGTGTGAATACATAGACAAAACTATAGTCACTAGTATGCCTCTACTTGACTAGCCCATTAATCAAAGATGGTTATGTTTCCTAACAATAGACATGTGTTGCCATTTGATTAGTGGGATCACATCATTAGAAGAATGATGTGATTGACATGACCCATTCCGTTAGCCTAGCACTTGATCGTTTAGTATACTGCTATTGCTTTCTTCATGACTTATACATGTTCCTGTAACTATGGGAATTATGCAACTCCCGTTTACCGGAAGAACACTTTGGGTACTACCAAACGTCACAACGTAACTGGGTGATTATAAAGGAGTACTATAGGTGTCTCCGAAGGTACATGTTGAGTTGGCGTATTTCGAGATTAGGTTTTGTCACTCCGATTGTCGGAGAGGTATCTCTGGGCCCTCTCGGTAATGCACATCACTATAAGCCTTGCAAGCAATGTAACCAATGAGTTGGTTATGGGATGATGCATTACGTAACGAGTAAAGAGACTTTCCGGTAACGAGATTGAACTAGGTATTGGATACCGACGATCGAATCTCGGGCAAGTAACATACCGATGACAAAGGGAACGACGTATGTTGTTATGCGGTTTGACCGATAAAGATCTTCGTAGCATATGTAGGAACCAATATGGGCATCCAGGTCCCGCTATTGGTTATTGACCGAGAATTGTTCTAGGTCATGTCTACATAGTTCTCGAACCCGTATGGTCCGCACGCTTAACGTTACGATGACACTTTTATTATGAGTTTATAAGTTTTGATGTACCGAAGTTTATTCGGAGTCCCGGATGTGATCACAGACATGACGAGGAGTTTCGAAATGGTCGAGACATAAAGATTGATATATTGGACGACTATATTCAGACACCGGAAGTGTTCCGGGTGATTTCGGAGAAAACAGGAGTGCCGGGGGGGTTACCGGAACCCCCAGGGAGAGTATTGGGCCTTATGGGCCTTAGGAGAAAGGAGAGAGGGGCGGCCAGCATGGGCCGCGCGCCCCTCCCCCCTCTGGTCCGAATTGGACTAGGAGGGGGGCGGCGCCCCCCCCCCCCCCCTTCCTTCCCCCTCTCCCCCTTCCTTCCCCCTCCTAGTAGGAGTAGGAAAGGAGGAGTCCTACTCCTACTAGGAGGAGGATTCCTCCTCCCTTGGCGCGCCCAAGGGGCCGGCCGGCCTCCCCCCTTGCTCCTTTATATACGGGGGCGGGGGGGCACCCCATAGATACACAAGTTGATCTACGGATTGTTCCTTAGCCGTGTGCGTTGCCCCCCTCCACCATATTCCACCTCGGTCATATCGTCGCGGAGTTTAGGCAAAGCCCTGCGCCGGTAGAACATCTTCATCGTCACCACGCCGTCGTGCTGACGAAACTCATCTCCGGAGCTCTGCTGGATCGGAGGCCGGAGATCGTCATCGAGCTGAACGTGTGCTGAACTCGGAGGCTCCGTACGTTCGGTGCTTGGATCGGTCGGATCGTGAAGACATACGACTACATCAACCGCGTTGTGCTAACGCTTCCGCTTACGGTCTACGAGGGTACGCGGACGAACACTCTCCCCTCTCGTTGGTATACCATCACCATGATCTTGCGTGTGCGTAGGAATTTTTTTTGAAATTACTACGTTCCCTAACAGTTCATGCAGGAGAAACTGACCGTATTTGACCTTCCCTTGCTACTACGTTATTACACAAAATATCTTTTGTAGGCCTAAAAAGAAACAGCGAGTCTTCTTGGTCTGTGTAAACATGTTTTTTTATACGTAGAAAAATCAACAATATGTGTCTATTTGTAATGCAGGAAAATTGAGCTCATTTGGACAACATGGTTGGGAGATACTGGTTATTTTCTTAGCCCGATTTTTGAAGAAAAAATCATATATTTTTAAAAAATCTGGAACAATTCTGATAAAAAGTGCATGTTCCACGTAGTACTTTACAAAACTTTGGGCGTATTTAAACAAGACAAAAATGGTTGGAAAAGAAGAAAATACTCCAATTAGTTCTCAAGAAACAGCAAGAGGCTTAATACGATGGGACTTCCCTCGGGTCGCTCCCTAGGGCAACTCTGGAGGCCACATCCGCTGCCGGCCCTAGACTACATCTGGAGGCTATATTAGGTGCTGACGGTGGTGGTGGGGTGCACCCGTCCAGCTCTCTTCTTCCCTTCTCTCCCTGGTTGACTGGCCTACTTCGGCCGCCCACGGGCTGGGCTGTCGACGTGCAACGTGGGCGGGTTGGATCCGGAGAGATCTAGTCCGTGGTGGCTTAAAGGCGGACGGTGGTGGACAAATTTTGTGTTTTGACCCTTTTTGTAAACTTTAGCCGGATCTGACCCTGGTCTCAAAAAAATTCGGGACCTAACCCTTTTCCTACCGCTAAGGTTGATGGCGGTAGGATATAACTGCCTACTGCCGGGATCCCTGGCGGTAGGAGTTGACTATGATGTCACCTCCGTTTGACATGAAAAATACCCTACCGCCGAGGTCCATGGCGGTAGGTTGTGCATTCCTACCGTCAATTTTATGGCGGTAGGCTGCTCCAATGTGTATGCATCGTCCTCCCATGCATGCACGGCGCCTATGCATGCAGCACATCCAGCCATCCCATGCATGCAGCACATGCATCAATCCATCTCATGCATGCACACAGTGTGAAGTCACATCGCTCCAAGCATGCAGCATATCCATCCATCCCTCTCATGCATGCACAAAGCAGCTCACATGCACATCTGTTTTTAGTTTTTTTTAAGCGGCCCACTTTCTGCTTAGATGAGCAGTGCGGGACAGCGCAGCCTTTTGCAGTGCAACACAGTTTTTTGAGACCCTACCGCCAAGGACTCCGGCGATAGGGTATAATAGGCTACCGCCAAGAACCTTGTCGGTAGGGTATTTTCCACGTTAGATTGACTTCACGGCTCAGTCAAACCCTACCTTCAGAGATCCTGGCGGTAGGTAGTTAAACCTCACCACCAGCGTTAGCGGCGGTAGAAAAAAGGGTCAGATCTCAAAAAAAAATTGAGTGCGAGGTTAGATCCGGCTAAAGTTTACAAAAAGGGTCAAAACACGAAATTTGGCCGCCGGTGGTGGTGCTCCGAAGGTGCTCAATGTGGCGGATGGCTGATTGCAGTTCTGGTCCTTTCGCCGACTCTCGGGATGTGTGCCAAAATTGGTGGGTGTTTAGGCGGCATTCTGAGCCGTGTCTTGATTGGGTGATGTTTAGGCTGATCTCTGTAGGCTTGTTTCGATGGTAGTGGATGCTTGTTGGTGGTGCACATGATTTGGCAGCAGGGCTTCACATGGCAGTCGACCTATGCCTCCCGCCCTCATGATGGTCAGTCTTTACTAGATATCTATCGTGCTTCGGTGATGGTGGGATGTGCCCCACATCGGCGCCAGGTGCTAGCGTGTGTGACGATTGTCTGCATTGTCAGATCTGCCTTTTTAGCAAATGCCTGATGTGTGTTGTTCACTTTGATCCACAATTTCGGCTTTTTGGGACATTGCAGCATGGCTAGTTCACTCGCATGTTGGTGGCAGCAACACGGAGGACTTTGTCTGTGGTGGTGAATAATATGTCTCGAGTTTCGCGGTGAAAATCATAGTGCTGGCCTTCATTGGTTGTACCTGCCATTGGCAGTTTACATGAAGAATCTCTCAAAAATTCTGAAAGTGTCTTTCTGCTCCCGAGCTCATTTGAGCTCGGTGAATAGTAAAATCTAATTTTTTCTGAAGAAAATTCAAAAAATTCCAATTTTTTTGGGAGAAACATTGACCAAAGTTCTAAGTGCTTGCAAAAGTTCGTCCTGAAATCACATTTCTGTAAGGTGTGGCAAAAAAAAATCAATGCTCCAAAATGCTTTTGAAACTAGCATTTTTAGAGTATCGATTTCGTTTTTTTTCACGCCTTCTAGAAATGTGATTTCAAGACTAATTTTGGCAAGCACTTAAAACTTTTTTGATCTCTTCCTCTTATTTTGTAGTTTTTGAGACTTTTTGCTTTGAGTTTGTGTCTTGGGTGGGGCTACTCTCCCATGCCTTACCTCCCCTCCTGCAATTAGTAATTTCTGGTGAATGGAGTGTGAGTGGGAGGCCCTCCCAGTCTTAAGGATAAATGTTTTACATAAATACCGTGGTTCATTCGTTGCCTCCCCAGTGGCTCTAATATTACTGGGAAAGCGGTAGGTGCAACATAGCAGTAGAAACTAATGAAAGATTGAAATTCCCATGCCACTTAATTCAATTGTAGACTAGTAACTTCTCATTTTTCCTTTCATCTTACCGATCACACGTGGATCCCAGTCAATATATACCACACCGTCTCTCTTCTCTCTAGCTTTTTGTGGAGACATGTGTTATAGATATGTAGTTTTTGTTGGCGTAGAACACATAGTGTTGATGATTGATCACACATATTAGTCTTGTGGCTATCGCAACCAAGTCACTGGTAACATAAGATTAGGAGGCAACAGGAATTCCATGACGTTAGTTGGCCAAAGTATTTCCGCCATTCTCAACAAACATGCTGCAGATGAGGACAAACAATACACCTGGTTGGTCTCTTCGACAAATTCATAAATGCATTTCATTGGAATCCAATGGACATAAACAGCAACTCAGTATGCACCGGGCCACATACACCGTCATCAAAAAGAAGCTCAACGGGAGTGTGTGGCCTCCTGCTCTAAATTTTGTGGCGTATGACAAGTCCACCAAGCTCACAAACACCAGTAGCCCTGCTCATTGGGGCTGCATATCTCTCAGTGTATATTGACTGGATCCAGGGAAATGGATCGAAGTTGATATGTTCCTTCTCCAGCAAGTCCGCGTCGTCTTTCACTACCATCTGTTGCTGCTGAGAAGCGAACCAGATAGCCGTCGGTCTTGTCCCTGACAACGCCCCGCACCGACCTCCAATGTGATTACCATGCAAGGATCCAGCCAACAGCCAACCCCGCCGAGCTCGTCACCACAACAACTCACTCTACTTGACCCCATACGCTTGACAACATTTAGAAAGGGTACAATGTACGGAAGCAAAGCCTCCAAAATTATTCCCAGACACTTAAACCAACTTCAGTCAAGTATTTTTTTTCTTTGCTCCTCATGTGCATACCCAAAAATACTACTATTCATAAATGAGAATCGAAGGATTTCTTTTTCTATGTGAAAACAGACTAATTGACTTGCTTGCTGAGAAAGTTGCAGTTACATTACTTTTATGAAAAACCGTGGAATAAGAAACCACGTTTACTCAGTGTTATATGTATGGATGCACATGGCAAATTATCTCTTCATTTGGATGCACAAGATATGTTGCTGCTTCCACTAAAATGTTGTGGGACCAATCTTTTCAAATATCCGTGCACCAACTTCCATTTACAAAGTAATTAACACACATATATTGAAATCTTTGTACACCACGCTAGTAAATAAATACATTAATTGGAGCTCTCCTACCATACTCCTGCAAATGTGTGGCTATATATAGTCCACACATACATAAAGCTCACAAGTTAGCTATGACGGCAACAGAAAGGAAAGAGAGAGAATCCAAACAAGTATACGACCATTCATACTTGACATAGGCCAACCACTACCAAATCCTATATGAGTATAGGAAAAGGAGGCACTGGGAAATGAGGAGGAACTGCTCGGGCAGAAAAGGGAACAGTGAAATCAAAATGTCCTATGGAAGTGTGCACCTCCTCACCACAGGCGTCTTGAACACATGCTGAATTATTCTTCGTACCTTTCAGTGCTGCGCTTAGGGTGCATTGTTGTGGCTGTAGGAAAACATGTACAACCCCTTACCTGCTAGGTCAGTCGCCTCCCTTGGACGCCGCACGGCACAAGCCCGCCTTGTTCGAGTTGTACATGTACACAAGAAACAGCTGCTTCATATTGCATAGTTGTGTAGCACGCACAAATTTCATCTGGAGCTTCAACCAGCCACCGTACATTAGTTTTCAATGAATAAATCATAACACCATTTTGACTAAGAAGAGATAAAAGAACATAATAAATCTTTGAAACAAAATCTGGATGGCCATCGCTATGTAGTGGACTAGTGGGTACTCTTCAATGGTCCGGGAAGAAGGAAATGCTCCAATAAGAGCACATGTTCTCAAGAAACGGCGACACAATTCATGTAAGGACATTCATTCGAACATTGCAATCATCTCTGAAGATGAGCCGATTCTTTCATGACCTTCAACAGGATCCGTGTTAGTCCGTACTATGTAGTGTAAAAAATGGACAAGACATTGCGTAAACACTGAACATATCTGCAGACTTTGGTGACCTTGACATGCACGTCCAGTACTGAAACTTAATTTCTTAGCAGTGTCGTTTTATTCCAGTCCTGGAGAGGCTTTGCCAGATGATGGTTCCCTTATCAAAGATGAATGAAATGCATTAGGAAACGGATGAATCCTTGGGTGGTTTGTATAGGGTATTGTACAATATGTCACTGCTCATACCGGGTTTTATTCCCGTTCTCCAGTTCCACAAAATTGTACTCCCTCTATTTTTATTTAGTCCGCGTATTAGCTTTGGTCGGAGCCAAGCTTTGTAAACTTTGACAAAGTTTATGAACAAAAATATTAACATATGGAAAACAAATTAATACCATTACATTCATTATTGGATGTACTTTCACATCATATAGATTTGTTATGGTAAATATTTATATATATTTTTATAAATTTGGTCAAACTTTATGAAGTTTAACTTTAGTCAAACCTAATATGCAGAGTAAATGAAAACGGAGGGAGTACATTGATGTTTTTCGATAAAGAGTATATATTGATATTACGAAGATACCAATTACACCAAGCCTCTGCAACAACGCAGTGACCTAATGACATGACGAATGCAAACAGCCAAAAAAGAAGAAGAAACGAAAAAGGAAAGTCCCGCTATAGTGGTCCATGCCTTGCAGCCGTAGCACAACCACCACCAAGACAACACCTGATGTCCAGGTTCTTCAAAACAACGCCTCCAAGGAGAAAACAGTGGACCAACGCCGTCGTCACCCGATCGTAGATCTTGGGTTTTCACCCCGGAGATAATCCTCGCTCTCAAAACAATATGCCTTCAACAAGACCATTGACAGGTACAACCAATTAAGGCCAGACCTTGGATTTTCACCCTGAAAGGCAAGACTTTGAACTTCACTTGTGTTGTCGCCCCCACTTACATACCGCTGCTATGAATCCAGAAACTCTAAGCAACTTCCTCAACGTCGTAGGCTCCAATCACCATTACTAGTCCTTGATACGTCTCCAACGTATCTATAATTTTTGATTGTTCCATGTTGTTATATTATCATTCTTGGATGTTTTATAATCATTTTATAATTATTTTAAATCATTTTTTGGTACTAACCTATTGACATAGTGCCCAGTGCCAGTTGCTGTTTTCTGCTTGTTTTTTACATTGCAGGGAATCAATTCCAAACGGAGTCAAAATGAAGCGAAACTTTTTGTGAATTTTTTCTGGACCAGAAGACACAAGTTGGGCCAAAAAAGTACCAAAGGGGTGCTCTGAGGGGAGCACAACCCACCAGGGCGCGCCTGGGGGCCAGGCGCGCCCAGGTGGGTTGTGCCCACCTCGGTGGCCTCCCGCACCGCCTCTTTGCTCTATAAATACCCCAATATTCCAGAAACCCTAGGGGAGTCGACAAAAATCAATTCCAGCCGCCGCAAGTTCTAGAAACACTAGATCCAATCTAGACACCATCACGGAGGGGTTCATCATGTCCATTGGTGCCTCTCTGATGATGCATGAGTAGTTCTTTATAGACCTACGGGTTCGTAGTTAGTAGTTAGATGGCTTCCTCTCTCTCTCTCTCTCTCTCTCTCTCTCTCTTGATTCTTAATATAATGGTCTCTTGGAGATCCATATGATGTAAGCCTTTTTGCGATGTGTTTGTTGGGATCCGATTAACTTTGAGTTTATGATCAAATCTATGTTTTTATCCACGAAAGTTATTTGAGTCTTCTTTGATCTCTTATATGCATGATTACTTATAGTCTTGTATTTCTTCTTCGAGTCTTTGGTTTAGTTTGGCCAACTAGGTCGATTTTTCTTGCCATAGGAAGGGGTGCTTTGTGATGGGTTCGATCTTACGGTGCTCGATCCCAATGACGGAGGGGGAAATGACATGTATGTATCGTCGCTACTAAGGATAACAAGATGGGGTCTATTTATACATAAATAGATCTTGTATACATCATGTCATCGTTCTTATTGCATTACTCCGTTTTTCCATGAACTTAATACACTAGATGCATGCTGGATAGCGGTCGATGTGTGGAGTAATAGTAGTAGATGCAGGCAGGAGTTGGTCTACTAATCTTGGACGTGATGCCTATATAATGATCATTGCCTGGATATCGTCATGATTATTTGAAGTTATATCAATTGCCCAACAGTAATTGTTTTCCCACCGTTTGCTTTTTTCTCGAGAGAAGCCACTAGTGAAACCTACACCCCTCGGGTCTCTTATTTAATATATTTTCCCTCGCGATCTATTTTCTTTTGCTTTTATTTTCATATCTATTAAACCAAAAATACAAAAATATCATGTTGCACTTTATTTTATTTGCGATCTATTTATCCAATCTATTACAACTTTATCCCGTCTCCGTGCCAATTTCTAGCGCCGTTACCCGAAAGGGATTGACAAACCCTTTAACACGTCGAGTTACGAGTATCTGTTATTTGTGTGCAGGGGTTGTTTACGTTGTGTTGCGTGGTTCTTCTACTGGTTCGATAACCTTGGTCTCATCACTGAGGGAAATACCTACCGTCGATGTGTTGCATCATCCCTTCCTCTTTGGGGAAATATCGACGTAGTTCTAGCAGACATCAAAAGGAATTTCTGGCGCCGTTGTCGGGGAGACATCATCAACATCAACCAGCTTCCTAATCACAAATCTCATCTCCTTGCAATTTACATCATTTGCTATTTGCCTCTCGTTTTCCTCTCCCTCACTTCACAAAAATTTGCCGTTTTATTCGCCCTCTTTTTCGTTCGTTGTTTTCTCGTCAGATCTGTTTTTGAGTGCAATCTTGTTTTGTCGTTATGGTTGGTTCTTCCTCTATTGCGTGCACCCTCGAGAACGAGGTTCTTAACTTTAAACAAAGGGGAGGGGAGAATTTGAAAGATGCTTGGTATAGGATTTGCAATGCTCATAATAGATCTATCCGTAAGCAATTTACCATTGTCCTTCTTCGTTGTTTTTATGTGGGTATCACCACATGGTATAGATTCGTCTTAGATTCGATAACCGGTGGAAATTTCTTAATGTGTCCTTCTCTTGATGCTTTTAATGCTTTGGGAAATTTAGTGGGTTCACCACCGCTCATGATCAATGAAACAATTGTGACTCTCGAGCATGTTATGGAAAGGCTAGATGCTATTGAAAATAAAATGCTTACCAAGAACATATTGAAAACTTGGATAGGAAGATGCAAAATTTTGCTACCAAAATTGGGTCAAAAGCGGGACAAGTTTTTAAGTTGTTAAAGGAAAAGGGGACTGTAATTCATGAAAGAATTGAGAGAGCCCATCTAGGATTGATAAATTGGAAGAAACTCTTACTAATTTTGCTTCCGCCAAAACTCCCGTAAAAATTGGTAAGGCTACTCAAGTTACTAAAAACAAGGGTGCAACTTCTAGTAATGATAAAGGAGATCTTAAGATGATTAGTATCCATCCCAATTTTATTGAAGTTATAAGAGACCCTATTTGCAAAAATGAGTTTTTCAATCTCATGCCTAGAAGTATTGCCGTTGATAATTTATATGCAAAATCCTTGAAAATTCTAAGTGTTTGATCGAAGAGTTGGTGACTAAAGATGAAAACACTTAGATCCTACGCGTTATGCCTAGTTAGGGGCATAAAATGATGGCGCTCGTTGGGAGGCAACCCAACTAGTATCTTTTTTCTTTTTGGTTTTCTTGCTGTTTTCAATAAAATACCCAATTATGCCTCTGATTAGATGTATTTTTGTGGTTTAAATTAGTGTTTGTGCCAAGCATCGCCTTTGGGATGATTTGGGTGAGAGTTGATTTGATCTTGCTGAAAAACAGAAACTTTTGCGCTACGAAATTATTTTTCATTTTTAACAGGAGAGTGCTTTTGAGTTGATTCTTTCTGAATAAGATTAATAAACAAATTATTCACGTCGTCCTCATTTTTAAGAATTTTTGGAGTTACATAAGTATTCGAAGTAGTCAGATTGCTACAGACTGTTCTGTTTTTGACAAATTCTGTTTTCTTTGTGTTGTGTGCTTGTTTTGATGATTCTTGGTTTCCTTTGAAGAGTTTTTGCCATAGAGAAGTTGGAATATAGTAGATATATTGCAAAAATAAAATATGAATGGGTTTGCAATTAGGGTTTTGATTTTTGTTTTAAGTCTTGAATCCTTGCAGGACACACCTTTTTGAGAGAGCCAAAAAAAGATTTATGCTTGCTCCTATGCTTCACTTAAATTTTTAGAGCCATGGAATTGCTCTAGTACTTCACTTATATCTTTTTGAGAACAGTGTGCTTTATTATTTTTGAAGAAATGCTCTCATGCTTCACTTAGTTTTATTTGGGAGTTAGTAAATTTTTTAAGAAATTCTCTCTTGCTTAACTTAGATTATTTTGAGAGAAAGAAAAATTATGCTCATAATCTCCACTTATATTTGTTTGAGCTTATCAAAAGCAACATATGAAATTAGTTCCAAAGTGATAGATATCCGAGGAGGATATAATAAAAACTTTCATGAAGATCACTGGATAAAATAAACTTGGTTCTTAGTAATGGTTTTGAGATATGACGATATGATATGTGAGTCATGTTGATGAGTAATTACTTTAGTAAGAATATTGGTGTTAAGGTTTGTGATTCCCTATGCAAGCACAAAAGTAATAGTTATGCAATGAAGTTATATCCTACTTCTGGTGCATTATTCGGTGTTACTTATGCTTGATGCTCGGGTACGAGATTTTTCGTTTCTTGGTTGGACGCTTCTCAATCTTTTTGCTAGCCTTCATTTTGCAATAAATATGATCACTACTTGTGCATCCAAAACCCTTCATTTTGCTACCACTCCTACTGCCGCTGCTACTGCCGCTGAACCCGACACTAGAACTAAACGTTCCGAGTCATGTAGTACTAGAGCGGCACAGGAGCGGCATTGCCGCTTGAGGCTCTCGGCGGTACTACCGCTACTGCAGCGGTACTACCGCATGTGGCCCTCGATGGTACTGCCGCTCCAAGCCACAGTACTACCGGTGGCTCCATCCAATGCCACTTCCAAGCAAAACAGATACTTTAGGAAAACCAGAACTGCCACAACTTCTACAAATGAGCTCCGAATTGAGGAAACTCAAGCTTGTTGGATAGATGATGACGAGTAGCATCCAACAGCTCTAAAACATCATAGAAGAGAGAAACCTCCAACAAAGAAGAACCGGTATAACCTCCAACATCAAAAACATCATAGAAGATGCATGAGAACTCCGTTTTCGATGAACTCGAGCTTGTCATGAAGATGACCAAAAGCTCTAAAACTCACAAAGAGAAACACCAAACAAGAACCAAGAAATATGATGCAAGGATGCAATGGTTTGAGCTCTCTATGAATGATACGATCAAGCTGGGAACTTGAGAACCCCATTGATAGTATGGCAATCGATCCTATAACCCGGTCTCCCAACTACCACCATGAGACCGGTAAATAGAAAACATATCAAGGGCAAACCTTTGCCTTGCACACAGTCCACTTGAGCTAGATGATGACGATCTTGACTCCCTCAAGTTGGACCACCTTTCTTGATTGCGTTGGCTCGATGAAGACTAGTTGATTGCTCCCCCATACTCCACTCTAGGTGAGCCACTCTTCGGCACATCTTCACAAGTCCATTGTCACCAAATGGACGGCAAGCTTCAAGCACGATCTCTTCGTGATGCTCCACTTGAACTTGCACACCGCAACCTTGATGACAATCACCACTTGATGTCATCCTCCATGGGTTATATGATGTCTTCCTTTTGATGCACGACCATGGAAACATACCTAACCCACAAACAACTCTCACATAGATCATGGGTTAGTACACAAAGCATAATGGACAATGCTTACCATACCATGGGGTCACTTGATCCCTCTCGGTGCATCTTGTACGCTTTGTGTGTTGATCAACTTGATTCACTCCTTGAATTAGTCTTGATCAACCTTGAATCTTTCCAACTCTCTTCACTTCGATGATGTCTTGAAGGTAAATATGAATGATCACACAATCTTCTTCTTCAAGACATGCTTGCAATAAGCTCAACTCCGACATGACCAATCTTTGGATAATTCCTTGAAAAGCACCTTGGCCAACACATAAAATCCTTTAAACCAATAAATGGACTTCAAGAAAATCCCATGGACAAACCCTACGAGTATAACTCAAGGCAACCATTAGTCATAGAGATTGCCATCAATTACCAAAACCAAACATGGGGGCACCGCATGTTCTTTCATTAGGTACTGTTGTAAACTCATTCCAATTTCACACTAGCATTATATCTACTGTATTCCAACTTCACCATGGTTCATACCCCCGATACAACCCATAGATTCATCAAAATAAGGGAACAACACATAGAAAACAGAATCTGTCAAAAACAGGACAGTCTGTAGCAAGCTGAACATTGACCACACTTATGTAACTCTAACAATTATGAAAAATTAGTAGAAAATAAAGAATTTGCATAGCAGTACTACATAAAAATTTCATAAACTTTTGGCGTTCCAGTAAAAAATGTAAATTCACGCACTACAACCAAAGTTTCTGTTTTTGCACCGCACATAGCAAAAAGCAATCTAATCATCCTAAAGCCAAAATCTTGGCACATTATTTTTATAATACAATGGATATATACAAGGGGATAATTATTTTTGAGAAACTTCCAAGAAAAATTCTACATTGTTTCATGAGCATGAACACAAGTGTTCAAGGTCGACCCTCACTTCTCCAATGCATAACCTTCCAATCACTTCTCTTTTTGAAAAAGTTTTTAGGCATAAGAGGCAGGTAGAAATTTTTTATTTTGCAATCTTTTAATTTTTTTTGTTTCACCCACAACTAAAGAAAACAAAAACAAAAGGGAAAAGAAAATCCACTTAGTGAAGAAAGAAAACAAGCACACACGAGAATATCAACCCCATGCTATTGCTCCCCAGCAACGGCATGAGAAAAGAGCTTGATAATTCCCAATTGCAAGGAATCACCGTCGCAATTTCCAAAGGTGGAAGTTATAAATATGGAGTGTCGAACCCACAAGGAGCTAAAGGTAAGATCAATATTCTCTCAAGCCCTATCTGCCACTGATATGATTCTACGTACACCGAAAGTTTACTTCCATCTAGAAACGAGAAATAAAACTACGTTGTGGGTATCAAGATAGCTTTGCATGATATAGGAACACTAAAATATACAAATAGGTGCTATTATCATAAAGTTAGAATATATCACAACATATTACAAAAAGCAAGTGTGGAATAATGATGGCTCGGTGTGCGGAATTATCCTAGGCAATTGTTAACAAGATTGGTAATGATTATTGTAATTCTATATGAGGGAGAGGCATGAGCTAACATACTTTCCGTACTTGGATCATATGAACTTATGATTGGACATCTAGCAAGCATCCGCAACTACTAGAAATCCTTAAGTTAAACCCAACCATAGCACTAAATATAAAGTCCTCTTTACTCCCATACGCAGCAACCCCCTTGCTCGGTTTAAGCTTCTATCACTCTAGCAACCAACTATAAGTGAATCATGAACGTATTGCAACACCCTACGGCGGGAATCCTTCATGTGTGTGTGGATTGGAAGGCACCACAGGACAACACCAAAATAAAACATACAACTCAAACCAATCTGGATCATCAATCAACCCAAAAGACAAAAGAAATCTACTCAAAACATCATAGGATGGCAACACATCATTGGATCATAATATGTGGCATAAGGCACCATGTTTAAGTAGGGGATTACAGCGGGATGTGGAAGAGTGGACCATTGAAAAGAGATGAGGGAGGTGATGAAGACAACCACCGCGGTGATGATTCCCCCGACAGCACTCCGGCGCCACCAAGAGAGAGGGGGAGAGAGTCTCCTCCCTTGGCTTCCTCCACCATGGCCTCCAATGATGATGGCTCCCTCCAGCACGGTTCCGAAGAGAGCCTAGATTGATTTTTCATGGGTACAGAGGCTCGCGGCGGTGGAACTTCTCCTGTAGGGTAGGTTCTTTTCGGTTTTTTTTGGCATTTATAAGAATTTTGGGCGTCGGTCTCATGTCAAGGGGTGCCCGAGGGTCCCACAAGCCGGGGGCGCGCCTTCAGGGGGTGGGCGCTCCCTAGGCTTGTGGCCTCCTCGGTCGATTCCTGGCCCAGCTCCGGTGCTTCGGGGGTCTCCTTTGGTCCATAAAAAATCACCATAAATTTTCATCCCATTTTGAGAACTTTTATTTCTGCACAAAAAATGACAACAAGGTAGTTCTGCTAAAAACAGCGTCAGTCCAGGTTAGTTCTAGTCAAATCGTACCCAAACCATATAAAATTGTTGTAAACGTGGCATGAATACTTCATAAATTATAGATACATTGGAGACGTATCAGGGAAGAGTCAGATCCTCCGCCCCTAGGCCGGCGCACTGATACGTCACCGTCGTATCTATAATTTTGGATTGTTTCATGCAAATATTATTGAACTTTTACATACTTTTGGCAACTTTTTATATAATTTATTTGGACTAACTTACTTATCCAGTGCTCAGTGCCAGTTCTTGTTTGTTGCATGTTTTTGTTTCGCGGGAAATCCATATCAAATGAAGTCCAAATGCAATAAAATCTACAGAGAATTATTTTGGAATATTTGTGAATTTTAGGAGGTAAAATCAACGTAAACGGAGGCCCGAGGCCTCCACAACCCACCAGGGCATGCCACCAGGGCCCAGGCGCGCCTGGGTGTATCGTGCCCTCCTCGAACATCGGTTGGAGCTATACTTCGGACGCAAGGAAGCTTATATCCGAAAAAAATAGTGTAAAAATCTCAACGCAATCGGAGTTACGGATCTCCGGGAATTTAAGAAACCGTGAAGGGCAAGATCTAGGAGTGCGAAACAAAAGAGAATAGAGAGGGAGAACCAATCTCGGAGGGGCTCTCGCCCCTCCGCCTCCATGGAGGCCATGGACCAGAGAGGGAACTCTCGTCCCATCTAGGGGGGACAAGGAAGAATAACAAGGAGGGGGGCTCTCTCCCCCTCTCTTTCGGTGGTGCCGGAGTGCCGCCGGGGCTAGGATCGTGACGGCGATCTACATCAACAATCTTGCTACCATCAACACCAAATCTCTCCCCCTCTATGCAGCGGTGTAACACCCCTTCTCCCCGCTGTAATCTCTACTTAAACATGGTGCTTAACTTATTTTATTTCCAAATGATCTATGGTTATCCTATGATGTTTGAGTAGATCCATTTTGTCCTATGGGTTAATCATGATCTTGGTTGGTATGATTGTATATTTTATTTATGGTGCTGTACTACGGTGCCCTCCATCTCGGGCAAACGTGAGGGGCCCCCGCTGTAGGGTGTTGCAATATGTTCATGGTTCGCTTATTGTCATTGTTATTGCGGGGGATGACAGCAGCATAAACGCGGATAAGTGGGTTATGGCGTATGGGAGTAAAGAGGACTTGATACTTAATGCTATGGTTGGGTTTCACGACCTTAATGATCTTTATTAGTTACGGATGCTTGCTAGGGGTCCAACCATAAGTGCATATGATCCAAGTAGAGAAAGTATGTTAGCTCATGCCTCTCCCTCATATAAAATTACTAGAATGATTACCGGTACTTGTTATCGATTGCCTAGGGACAAATGACTTTCTTGTTGACAAAAGCTATCCAGTTTTATTACCTTGCAATTTGTTGGTAGTTTATTCTCGCAAAGTACTAGTAGTTTTATTCTTGCAAAATAGTTTCATACTTGTTTTAGGTAAAGCAAACGCCAAGTGTGCGTAGAGTTGTATCAGTGGTCGATAGAATTTGAGGGAATATTTGTTCTGCCTTTAGCTCCTCGTTGGGTTCGACACTCTAATTTATCGAAGAAGGCTACAAATGACCCCCTATACTTCTGGGTTATCAAGACCTTTTTCTGGCGCCGTTGCCGTGGAGCAATAACATGGGGTGAATATTCTCGTGTGTGCTTGTTTGCTTTATCACTAAGTAGTTTTTATTTCCTGTTCTAAGTTGTTCTCTATCTTTAGTTATGGATATGGAACACGAAACACACAAAAAATTAGTGGTACTTGCTACTAATGGAGATGGGGAACCTCCTAAAACCCTCGATGCTTGTTATGTGAAAAATATTATGCACTACTTTGATAATCCTGAGAAAACCCCATTCAACTTGATAATGGTAGCAACTTTGGATCAACGTGAATACTTTAGGGATTATCACTGGATTCATGAAGGGAAATTGTTATGGGATCAAATTCATATGTTGCATTGGTATGCTCGGAGCTATGCTTGAGATATGATTATACTTGTTGCTCTAGGATGAATGATCCACACCTTCCCTTTTCATGTGAATTAAATGATAATGAAACCTTGGCTTCTTATGCTAATGGTATATATGATTATTATGATGTGGAACGAATAGAAGAGTTTGTTGCTTTTAAGGGTGCTTATGAAATTGAATCTTTGTTTTTAAAGTATGAAGCTTTTGATGATGATGTTTATAGACCTGAAAATTTTGCCATCCTTAAATATTGCTATGATAATTATAAATATAATTCCGATATTGATGAATTTATTGAGAAAATCTCCCTATCCAAGAAGAGACTAATATTTTGCAGGAGTCTATGGAAGAAGGAATTGATGAAACTGTGAGCTCATTGGATGAAAAAGATGATGAGGAGAGCGAAGAACAACAAAAGGAGGAAGAGAGGATTGATCACTCGTGCCCACCTTCTAATGAGAGTAACTCTTCAACACATACATTGTTTAACGTCCCTTCATTCTTACTGAATGATGAATGCTATGATAATTGCTACGATCCCATTGATTCGTTTGAAATATCCCTTTTTGATGATGCTTGCTATCATACCTGGCCAAACGGGCCGGCCCGGCACGGCACGGTCCGGCCCGCCGTAAACGTGCCTGGCACGGCACGGCCCGTCTCGGCACGAATAATAGCCGGGCCGTGCCGTGCCGGCCCACGGGCGGGAGCTAGCAGCCCAAGCACGGCACGTAGGCTACGTGGGCCGGCACGCGGCACGCCTAGGCACGCCGGCCCGTTGGAGGACGCTGGCCCGTCTGGCACGATTTTTTTTCTTTTTATTCGTAATACCTCTGAAAACAGCAAAAAAAAAGGCCAAAAAAATGTAGAAAATTGCAAAATCTGGTAGACTATTATGTGAGATAAATATAGAGTTTTATTAGCACATGTACATCATTAAAACTCCCATCTGAAAGAATAAAAGAATACAAGACATACTCTATAATTACAAAAGGATAAAAAAATACAAAGACTACACTATAACACTACTACTACTACTTAGATTCAAGCACTAATAAAATACGCATGCACTATGAAAATATTAAACATATTAGGGTATTCGGTATTTATATAGGACATATATATTTATATTTTTCAAAAAAACATAAACGGGCCGTGCCGTGCCGGCCCGCGTGCCTAGCCTCGAGGCCCAGGCACGGCCCATGGCGTGCCGCGTGCCGGGCCTGACCCGTTTAGCCCGGGCCGTGCCGTGCCTGGGTCGTGCCGGGCCTGCGTGCTACTGGGCCGGCCCAGTTAGCACGGCCCATTTGGCCAGCTATACTTGCTATGCTTGTGGCCATGATGCCAATATGAATTATGCTTATGGAGATGAACTTGCTATTGTTCCTTATGTTAAACATGAAATTGTTGCTATTGCACCCACACATGATAGTCCTACTATCTCTTTGAATTCTCCAAAGTACACTATATCGGAGAAGTTTATTCTTATTAAGGATTATATTGATGGGTTGCCTTTTACCGTTGCACATGATGATTTTGATGAATATAATATGCACGTGCTTGCTGCTCATACTTGCAATTATTATGAGACAGAAACTACATCTCCACCTCTCTATGTTTCCAACACGATAAAATTGCAAGAAACTTCTTATGCTATGCATTGGCCTTTACTTGATGTGCATGAATTATTCTTGTATGACATGTCGATGCATAGGAAGAGAGCTAGACTTCTTCATTTCTTGATATATGTTGCTTTGTGCTCACTACTAAATTGCTAATTCAAATTGGCTTTGATATACCTTGGGATCCGGGTGGATCCATTACTTGAGCACTTTATGCCTAACTTAATGGCTTTAAAGAAAGCGCTGCCAGGGAACAACCCGGAAATTTTAGAGAGTCATTTATTTCTGTTGAGTGCTTTTATATAGTTTAAAAACAAAAATATATACAGGGGAACTTAAAACTTCACAAAAAGAAAAGTGAAAGTGAGATAGACGAGCACCATGGAAGCGGGAGCATGCCTTGAACTTTGTTCATGCCCATGGAAACTTTGTGAATCTTGAATTACAGAAACTTTTCAACAAAAATAATTATCTTGTACAATTCCATTGTATTATAAAAATAATGTGCCAAGATTTGCCTTGAGGATGAGTAGATTGCTTGTTGGTATGTGCAGTGCAAAAACAGAAACACTAGCTGTAGCGCGCGATTTTACATTTTTTACTAGAACGACGAAATGTTCTGAAACTTTTTGCAAAGTCTTGCTATACAAATTTTTTATTTTTTCATAATTGTTTCAGAATTTTTGGAGTACCAGAAGTATAGTATATGTTCAGATTGCTACAGATTGTCCTGTTTGATATAGATTCTGTTTTTGATGCTTTGTTTTGCTTGTTTTCATGAAACTATTGATACTATCGGTGGTATAAGCCATGGAAAAGTTATATTACAGTAGCTACAATGCAAAAACAAAATATGAATTGGTTTGCAAGAGTACTTAGAGTAGTGACTTGCTTTATTATACTAACGGATCTTACCGAGCTTTCTGTTGAGTTTTGTGTGGATGAAGTGGTCAAAGATCAAGGAGATCCCGATATATGGAGAAGCAGGAGAGGCAAGAGCTCAAGCTTGGGGATGCCCAAGGCACCCCAAGTAAATATTCAAGGAGGCTCAAGCGTCTAAGCTTGGGGATGCCCCAGAAGGCATCGCATCTTTCTTCGACAAGTATCAGTACGTTTTTGTCTTTGTTTCGTTCATGTGATATGTGCAAATCTTGGAGCGTCTTTTGCATTTAGTTTTCACTTTTCTTTCATGCACCATGCTGGTATGAGATAGTCCATGGTTGATTTATAGAATGCTCATTGCACTCACTTATATCTTTTGAGTATGGCTTTATAGAATGCTTCATGTGCTTCACTAATATCATTTGAAGTTTGGATTGCCTGTTTCTCTTCACATAAAAAACCGATGTTTGTAGGATGCTCTTTTGCTTCACTTATATTTATTAGACCATGTTCTTTCGTAGAAAGAATTGAACTCTCATGCTTCACTTATATCTATTTGAGAGTCAACAAGAATTGGTCAATTGCATGGTTAGTCACAAAATCCTACATAAAACTTTTGGATCACTGAATATGATATGTTTGATTCCTTGCAATAGTTTTGCGATATAGAGATGGAATATGTGGGAGGTACTAGTAAACGGTTGTGGTTAGTAAGAATATTGGTGTTAAGGTTTGTGATTCCCGAAGCATGCACGTCTAGTCTCTTGTTATGCTATGAAGTTGGAGCATGATTTATTGTTGATTGTCTTCCTTATGAGTGGCGGTCGGGGATGAGTGATGGTATTATCCTACCAATATATCCCACTAGGGGCATGTGTAGTAGTACTTTGCTTTGAGGGCTCAACTTCTGCAATAAGTATATGAGTTCTTTATGACTAATGTGAGTCCATGGATTATACGCACTCTTACCTTTCCGCAATATGCTATAGCCTCTACGGTACCGTGCATTGCCCTTTCTCACCTCGAGACTCGGTGCAAACTTCGCAGGTGCATCCAAACCCCGTGATATGATACGCTCTATCACACATAAGCCTTATTATATCTTCCTCAAAACAGCCACCATACCTACCTATTATGGCCTTTCAATAGCCATTCCGAGATATATTGCCATGAAACTTCCACCACTTCTGTTTTAATGACTTGAGCATTCATTGTCATATTGCTTTGCTTGATCATATAGCTGACATAGTAGTTGTGGCTCGGCCACCATGCATTATTTTTATACATGTTACGCTAGATCATTGCACCTCCTGGTACACTGCCAGAGGCATACATATAGAGTCATATTTTATAATAGGTATTGAGTTGTAATTTTATTTCTTTTGAGTTATAAGTAAATAGAAGTGTGATGATCATCATCATTCATTATTAGAGCAGTGCTCGAGTGAGGAAAGGATGATGGAGACTATGATTCCCCAACAAGTTGGGATGAGACTCCGGAATATGAAAGAAAAAAATGAAAATGAAAAGAAAGAAAGAGAAAATAAGAAGAAAAAAATAAAAATAAAAAGAAAAAGAAAGAGAGAAGGGGCATTGTTAGTATGCTTTACCACACTTGAGCATCAAAGTAGCACCATGTTTTTCATATGGAGAGTCTCCTATGTTATCACTTTCATATACTAGTGGGAATTATTCATTATAGGATTAGATGCACACCCACTTAGTTGTCATATTGAGCTTTCATACACTTATAGCTCTTAGTGCATTCGTTGCATGGCAATCCCTACTCTTCGCATTGATATTGACTGATGGGCATCTCCATAGCCTGTTGGTTAGCCGCGTCGAGGTGAGACTTTCATACTTTTTGTCTTCTCTATATTTATCCCCAAAATCATACTCTATTCCACCCGTAGTCCTATATCCATGGCTTGTGCTCATGTATTGCGTGAGGGTTGAAAAAGCTGAAGCGCGTTAAGAAGTATGAAACAATTGCTCGGCTTGTCATCGGGGTTGTGCATGATAAATAATTTGTGTTAATAAGACAGAGCATGACAAGACTACATGATTTTGTAGGGATAGCTTTCTTTAGCATTGACATTTTGAAAGACATGATTGTTTGTTGGGATGCCTGAGTATTGATGTCTGTGTGTCAAATTATAGACTATTGCTTTGAATCACTTATGTCTTAATATTCATGCCATGACTAGATATATGATCAAGTTTATGCTAGGTAGCATTCCACATCAAAAATTATCTTTTTTTATCATTTACCTGCTCAAGGATGAGCAGGAATTAAGCTTGGGGATGCTGATATGTCTCCGTCGTATCTATAATTTTTGATTGTTTCATGCAAATATTATTCAACTTTTACATACTTTTGGCAACTTTTTATATGATTTATTTGGACTAACTTACTTATCCAGTGCCCAGTGCCAATTCCTGTTTGTTGCATTTTTTTGTTTCACATAAAATCCATATCAAACGAAGTCGAAATGCAACAAAAAACTACGGAGAATTATTTTGGAATATTTGTGGATTTTAGGATGTTGAATCAACGTAAACGGAGACCTGAGGCCTCCACAAGACACCAGGGCGCGCCACCAGGGCCCAGGCGTGCCCTGGTGTATCGTGCCCTCCTCGAACGTCAGTTGGAGCTATACTTCGGGCGCAAGGAAGCTTATATCTGGAAAAAAAATCGTGTAAAAATCTCAGCACAATCGGAGTTACGGATCTCAGGGAATTTAAGAAACCGTGAAGGGCCAGATCTAAGGCGCGCGAAACAGCAGAGAACAGAGAGGGAGATCCAATCTCGGAGGGGCTCTCACCCCTCCGCCGCCATGGAGGCCATGGACCACAGGGAGAAATCTTCTCCCATCTAGGGGGGAGGCCAAGGAAGAATAAGAAGGAGGGGGGCTCTCTCCCCTCTCTCCCGGTGGTGCCGGAGTGCCGCCGGGGCTAGGATCGTGAGGGCGATCTACATCAACAATCTTGCTACCATCAACACCAAATATCCCCCCCTCTATGCAGCGGTGTAACACACCTTCTCCCCATTGTCATATCTACTTAAACATGGTGCTCAGCTCCATATATTATTTCCCAATTATCTATGGTTATCCTATGATGTTTGAGTAGATCCGTTTTATCCTATGGGTTAATCGTGATCTTGGTTGGTATGATTGCATATTTTATTTATGGTGTTGTCCTACGCTGCCTTCCGTCTCGTGCAAACGTGAGGGGCCCCCGCTGTAGGGTGTTGCAATATATTCATGGTTCACTTATTGTCAGTGTTGCAGGGGATGATAGCAACCTAAACGCGGATAAGTGGGTTATGGCGTATGGGAGTAAAGAGGACTTGATACTTAATGCTATTGTTGGGTTTCATGACCTTAATGATATTTAGTAGTTGCGGATGCCTGCTAGGGGTCCAACCATAAGTGCATATGATCCAAGTAGAGAAAGTATGTTAGCTCATGCCTCTCCCTCATATAAAATTACAAGAATGATTACCGGTACTTGTTATCGATTGCCTAGGGACAAATGACTTTCTTGTTGACAAAAGCTATCCACTTTTATTACCTTGCAATTTATTCATAGTTTTATTCTTGCAAAGTACTCGTAGTTTAATTCTTGCAAAATAGTTTCATACTTGTTTTAGGTAAAGCAAATGCCAAGTGTGTGTAGGGTTGTATTGGTGGTAGATAGAACTCGAGGGAATATTTGTTCTGCCTTTAGCTCCTCGTTGGGTTCGACACTCTTATTTATCGAAGAAGGCTACAAACGATCCCCTGTACTTGTGGGTTATCACACACCAAGTAGGACTCCTTCCCCCTTGGTGGCAGCACTTCCTCTCCCTCCAACCTATATATACATGAGGATGTTGCTCATTTGTATACACAAGTTTTGGAGCCTCCTCTAGTTCTTCTAGTTCTAGTTCTAGTTTGTCCTCATAAATATAAGCCATATGTGGTTCTAGTTTCCTCCCTCTAATTCTCTGGCGACGATTAGCTCCAGACGGTGAAGCGCTGCCGATACATCTCCAATGTATCTATAACTTTTTATTGTTCCATCCTATTATATTATCTGTTTTGGATGTTTTATATGCATTATTAAGCTATTTTATATTATTTTTGGGACTAACTTATTAACTTAGAGCCCAGTGTCAGTTTCTATTTTTTCCTTTTTTCAGTTTCACAAAAAAGGAATATCAAATGGAGTCCAAACGGAATAAAACTTTATGATGATTTTCCTTGGACCAGAAGACACCCAGAGGACTTGGAGTCCAAGCCAGAAGACCCACGAGGCGGCGGCAAGGGTGGATGGAGAGCCCTAGGGAGGGGCACGCCCCCTACCTTGTGGCCCTTTCGAGAGTCCCCTGGCCGACCTCTTCGTCCTATATATTCACATATATTCCAAAACCCTCAAAGGGAGCCACAAAATACTTTTTCGCCGCCACAACCTTCTGTTCCCGTGAGATCCCATCTTGGGGCCTTTTCCGGCACCCTGCCGGAGGGGGATTCGATCATGGAGGGCATCTACATCAACCCTATTGCCCTTCTGATGAAGCGTGAGTAGTTTACCTCAGACCTACGGGTCCATAGCTAGTAGCTAGATGGCTTCTTCTCTCTCTTTGATTCTCAATACCATGTTCTCCTCGATGTTCTTGGAGATGTATCCGATGTAATCTTCTTTTGTGGTATGTTTGTTGAGATCCGATGAATTGTGGATTTATAATCAGCTTATCTATGAATATTAGTTGAATCTTCTCTAAATTCTCATATGCATGATTTGATATCTTTGTATTTCTCTTCAAATTATCGGTTTGGTTTGGCCAACTAGATTAGTTTTTCTTGCAATGGGAGAGGTCCTTAGCTTTTTTTTGACAATGAATTAAAACAGTAGGAGAGGCTCCTACTGTTGTTTTTTATTAAATGTTAACCGACGGTTAACATAGTAACATTAAGGTGGTTTTACAAGAGGCATTATAAGGAAGGAAGGGACTAGCCACTTTGGGAAGTACCCAAAAAAGAGAAAGTAAAACAAAGCAACTACAGAAATTAGTGTGCTACAACTGTAAGAGACTCCTTGTAACCCTCCAAGAAGGCTAAGCTTTGAGCATTTATCCTATACCCTAAGATCACAAATTCCTCTTTGAGTTTCCTCATCCAATCAAGATGTGAAGCCACCTCTCCATCAAATATCCTTTTGTTTCTCTGCTTCCATATATTCTAGGAAGCCAAGGTGATAATTTCCTTAATCAACGGTCTTTGCCAGCTTTCCTTAGATCGATCATGTCTTGTTTGCATATCCGGCTGATTCCTCCAGTCAATACCCAATATTTCCCAGCATCTAGTGGAAAAGGGGCAATCATAGAATAGGTGGTTGTTTGTTTCTAAAACACCAAGGTCACGGAGTGGGCAGTCATTGTCTTCACCAATATTGAAATGTCGTCTAAGCAATAAATCTCTGGTATTGACTCTGTCAAGGAGCATAAGCCACGCAAAAACCTTGTGCCTCATGATGCACTTGGATTTCCAGATTGAGGTTAGAACACATTCCTGAACATGAAATCATAGAATTTCTTTGGCTTGTACTTTGTATCACCCCAACACAAAATCCATTCATCGGTGGCCATCGGTTCCAAAGACATTCCATTCATTGTTGCCTAGAGATCATTCGATTCTGCCCTGGCTTCCAACGATAATGGTAGCATGAAGTTTTATTCAGGAAGGTTGTTGTTGTGAATTGGGCCAATGAAATATCCTCTTCCTTGGCAAATGAGAATAGATGTTCGTGAGTGTGCATTAGAGGCTACTCATCCAGCCAAACGTCCTTCCACAAAAGAATTGTGTCTCTCGCGGCCGGGATACAAGTAGTAATCCCACGATATATATCCATCAGAGAGAACACATCACGCAACTAGAAAGATCCACTGTTTGGTGTGGCGTGTGGAGGAGTGTCATCCGAGTAGTAGGCATTCCATATAATCATCACCCAAGGAGTGTCGTGCATGTGAATGAATTTGTGAAGATATTTAATTAGCAAGGTGGTGTTTTGAGTCTACAGGTTGATGACACCGAGGCCACCTTTCTTTTTAGGGTGGCAGACTAGATCCCAAGCAGCGAGTGAATGTGTTTCGGCATCCCTGTCAATTACCTTCCTCCATAAACAGTCTCTTTTTGCTCGGTCGAAGATTTCAATCAGCTTGAGAGGTAGCTTTAGGACACACATAGCAAAAGAAAGCAAAGAAGAGAGCGCTGAGTTGATAAGCTGCACCCGTTCTCCATACGACAACCAAATGGCGGTTCCAGTCAATCTTCTTTCTATTTTGTCAACCAACGACATTAGATCTTTTACGGTGGGTTTAGTCGTACCGAGAGGGAGACCAAGATATGTGAAAGGAATTATCCCCACCTGACACCCAAACACTCTGGCTAAGCCAGAGACTTTTTGATCATCCACATTGATTGGCATTAGTTGACACTTGGAATAATTAATTTTCAGATCCGTGGCACGAGCATAAGAGTCTAGAATCACACTACTAGAAAAAGGGCTATAGATGGGATTGACACTAATGGCGCACCAGACAAGCGGTGCGCCATTAGTATATACTAATGGCGCACCACCTTCTGATATGCCATTAGTCTTGAAACTACTAATGGCGCACCTGGCCCAAGGTGCGCCATTAGTATCAATTTTTTTTTGAACTAGTGCGCCTGTCCAAACATACTAATGGCGCATCCAGACGAAGTGCGCCATTACTAGTTGTAACTAGTAATGGCGCACCTGTCGGAAAGTGCGCCACTAATGTTGTTTTTTTATTATATTTTTTATTCCTTTTTTTGCAAAACTACTAATGGCGCACTTTTTCACCGTGCGCCATTACACTACTAGGGAAAAGCCTATACACAGAATCTTATCAGCAGCGCGTCTCAAAATAACTCGCTGCTGCTAACTAGCAGTAGCGCGGGCCACTGAAACTCGTTGCTGATACAAATATAGCAGTAGCGCGTCCACCCAAAGACGCGCTGCTGCTATAATTCCTACGAGGCCGCCGCGAGGCTAGTTATAGCAGCAACGCGTTAATACGACGCGCGCTACTGCTACGTAGCATAGTAGCAGCGCATTTCCCAGACAAGCGCTACTGCTAAGTTTCCTACAAAAATTTAGTCCCATCTCGCTCCGTGAAGAGAGTTTCTACCACCTTAAATATGTTACTTCTCACACTTTGACAAGCACTTGATCTTCATTGAACTCTATGTGTAGAATTTGTGGCTGCAATATGAGTCTTCACCTGTTCCTAAACCGGTGAGGACTCATATTGTCGAATCAGATTGTACACAAAAAGATCGTTGATGATCAATGTGTATTTTTGCATGCTGATATATAGCAGTAGCGCTTTATCGTGAAAAGCGCTGCTGCTAGATAGCTTAGCAGGAGCGCGTTTTGCTGAAGAGCGCTACTGCTAAGCCATCCATCTCCCTGATCTCCTCCCTTCGGATCCACTCACACACACAGCCACAAATTCTGCGCCGCGCGCCCCCGTCGCCCCTCTCCTCCGCGCGTCTGCGCCGCGCGCCCCCGTCGCCGCTCCTCCGTCTGCGCCGCGCGCCGTCACCTCCTCCTTCTTGCTGGACTCGGTATCGGCCTCCTCCTCCGTCCTCCCTCTCCACTCGCCGCTGGCCGGCCCCTCCTCGCTCCGCCTTCCTCCTCCGTGCTCCCTCAACTGGCCGCGCCGGCCGGCCCCTCCGCGCTCCGCCTTCCTCCTCCATCCTACTCTCTTCTCCCTCCTCGAGTCGCCCTCCTTCTCCCTCCTGCTCATATGCAACATTTTGATTTAGTTGATATAATTTAGTTGACTTAGTAGGCTAGTTGATTTAGTTGACTTAGAACATTTTGATTTAGTTGATTTAGTAGGCTAGTTGATTTAGTTGACTTAGAACATTTTGATTTAGTTGATTTAGTAGGCTAGTTGATTTAGTTGCCTTAGAATATTTTGATTTAGTTGACTTAGTAGGTTAGTTGATTTAGTTGACAGAACATTTTGATTTAGTTGATTTAGTAGGCTAATTCATTTAGTTAATTTAGTTGACTTAGAACATTTTGATTTAGTTGATTTAGTAGGCTAGTTGATTTAGTTGCCTTAGAATATTTTGATTTAGTTGACTTAGTAGGTTAGTTGATTTAGTTGACTTAGAACATTTTGATTTAGTTGATTTAGTAGGCTAATTCATTTAGTTGACTTAGGAACATTTTGATTTAGTTGATTTAATAATTCTTTGCTCATATTGCTTTAGGAAGAATGGCGCCACCACCACCACCACCACTATGTCAACTGTGCAAGTCAAGATGCGCCAGCAGCCTTGCAACTGGCAAGCTGTTCGGCATCTACTTCCGGCCGAGTTTTCGTCATGCGGTGGTAAGAAATTAGATGAAATGTAATAACTATTTTATTTTTAGTGTTGGCATTACTGCATTGTGTCATTTTGCTTAGTTTACACAGATCGTCCCATGCAATGTGAGGTTGAAATTCAACAAGCTGACAGGAGACACTGTGACATTTGAGGCTCCTAGGGGGCCGTACACTATGGAGGTCGAGAAAGGACGCAATATGTCGCAGATTGGAGGAGATGGATGGGCCCGTTTCGTCGCTCGCATGCATCTTACTGGTGGTGAGTTGATCAGCTTCAACTTCCGAGCAGAAAGACCCAAGCTAGCTGTCATTTATCTCAACCTGGTGGAAGATGATGAAGATGACGAAGATGATGAAGATGATGAAGATAATGAGGACCCACTCGATGAAGATGATGAGGACCCACTTCATGAAGCCATCGTAGCTCAAAGAACAAGGCTGAGTGAGGAGGAGGTGTCCAACCTGTGGGATATAATTCCGCCACGTGCTGACTTTGTCGGGGTGCCATTCGTGACCCGCTTGACAAATACCATGGTTGATCGACATGATATGGTATGTTATACTTACAAATGCAAATTAATAGTGTGAATTACTTAGTGTACAGTCCAATGATATGGTATATGTTGTGTGGAATCTAGTCGATGATATATATGTTTTAGTGTAGAGTTCGATCACATGCTTATTAATTGATATGTTTTTCTTATTCAGAAATTGGCAAAGAGCATATCTGTGAGTTATGGTATCGAGCTTGATGAAGAAGGCTCAGCTGGACTACGCCTTACTGCAAGGGGCTCCGTCACAACCTGTACTTACCGCGTGGACACGGACGGTCGCACACACTTAAGCTCGGTTGGGTGCAAGAAATTCCTCGATGGCAAGAATCTTCGTGTTGGACAGGCCATCCTAATTACTATCAGGAACACCAACCGCCCAGGCTTGAGGATGATGATTGTCTTCGATATCATCTAGAACTACATATGTGTGTGTGGCTATATCATCTAGAACTACATATGTGTGTGTGGCTATATCATCTAGCTAGAACTACATATGTGTGTGTGGCTATGTCATCTAGAACTACATATGATGATCGTCGTCGATATCATCTAGAACTACATATGATGATGGCCGTTGATATGACCATGTACTGCTTGAGGATGCATGTTGGCTATGCATGAAATTGTTATCTTAGTACTCCCTTCGTTCCAAATTACTCGTTGTGGTTTGAATTAAAACCACGATGAGTAATTTGGAACGAAGGGAGTACTACCGTACCTAGTAATGGTTTATGAATTTGATATGTACTAGTAGTACCTAGTTTCTAGCATCTAAAAGGAGAACTGAAAGGGAAAATGATGAAAGATATAGCAGTAGCGTGGGATGAAGAAATCGCTACAGCTAGTTAATAGTAGCGCGTTCCTAAAAAGCGCTGCTGATATCGTTCAACAGTAGTAGCGCTGGTTGGGGCCGCGCTACTACTATGAGTTAGCTGTAACGCCTTATTAGTAGCGCGGCCACTCGCGCTGCTGCTAGCCTTTTCCTTAGTAGTGTTAAATGGCGCATTTATGGTTGGTGTGCCATTAGTAAGTGGGCAGCAACAAGATATTTTGGACAGCCTCTCCTACCCACACTCACTTTCTCCCCACTTCATTCTCTCCACCGCCTCCTCCTTGTCTCGGGTGCCTCCTCTTTTTGACCTCATTTCCACCATAGATTCATTCAAATTAAGTGGTTAAATTACCTTGTTTTGATAGGTAAGTAAGGGGGGAAGCTATATTTATGTTGTTCTCCGTACAACAATGTGCACATGCACTTTTTATGGCCTAGCTAGATCTATGTATGTTCGTGGTGTTGCATATGTTTGTGGTGTTGCATATGTGTTTGTGTTTGGAGGTGTACTGGTATTTGAAATGCGATAGTTGCCAATATTTTGCCGGAATGTTGATTCATTTCCATTTCGGCGAGAATTTTGGCATTAAGCATTCTTTTTGGTCCTATTTTTAGGGAAAGTCATGCCAAATTTTTTCTTGGTTCTAAAATATTGTTTTGCTCTACCCCGTAGGCGACCATGGTCCGCACGATGACCGAAGGCATCGTGAATAGGTTTTTGAGGTCTGCGAAGGCCGAGATGCTTCAAAAGAGCGAGACGGAGATAAGATGTCCGTGTCGAAGATGCAAGCTGAAGGGCCTTATTGCGGACCCGGATTCCGGGCAGGTGCGGGATCACCTGCTCTTGCGTGGTTTCATGGATGGCTATCGGTGGCAAGGTGATGAAGATGACTACGAAGTCGTCCATGGGGGCCGGGCAAGAAATGAGGAAGGGCAGCAAGACAACCACCGCGGCTCGGGCGGGCGAGAAGACGAAGAATCCCCAGGAGATGATCATGATGGTGATGCTGTACACAGTCATCATGTAGAAGATGCAGGACATGATGATGAGGAAGATGCCGGAGCAGACGATGGGCATGATCATGAAGATGATGATGCCGGCGGAGCAGACGACGCTGGACCATCGATGGGCTGGGTGCAGGACCCTCATATTCAAGTGCTGCTTCTCAAGCAGACGGATAACGCAAGAGCTGCCGCCCGAGAGAAAGCCAAGATGGATCAACTTGAGTTAGACGCGGTTACTCCATTGTATGAAGGATGCAGGCCCGAGGATACCCGCCTGAAAGTAACGCTCATGGCTCTGGAGATGAAGGTAAAACACAAAATGACCGACGCATGCTTCGACGAGAACATGTCATTCTGGCACGAACGTCTTCCCAAGGGGAACAAGTGCCCGACCAGTTTGGAGGAGGCGAAGAAAATCGTGTGTCCTCTGGATTTACCGCACGTGAAATACCATGTGTGCATGAATAATTGCATCATTTATCGGGACGAGCACGCGGAGTCTACCATATGTCCGGTGTGCGGCGTCACTCGATACAAGAAGAGGAAGAAAGCTCCTCGAAAAGTGGTGTGGTACTTTCCGATCACTCCTCGTCTGCAGCGGTATTTCGCGGACCCTAAGGTAGCAAAGCTCCTGCGTTGGCACGCGGATAGGGAGGAGAAGAAGCGAGAAGATGACGCAAATGATCCGGAGATAGATAAAAAAGACAAGATGCTGAGTCACCCTAAGGATGCGAGCCAGTGGCAAGCGTTAAACTTCGAAGACCCAGAATTTGGGAACGATCCAAGGAACATCGTGCTGGGCGCGAGCACCGATGGAGTCAATCCGTTTGGCAGCCAGAGAAGCACACATAGCACCTGGCCTGTGTTTGTGTGGATGTACAACCTTCCCCCCTGGTTGTGCTTGAAGAGGAAGTACATTCACATGAGTATGCTAATTGAAGGGCCGAAACAACCAGGGAACGACATCAATCTGTATCTGGGGCTGCTGAAACAGGAGCTTGACACGCTGTGGAAAACGCCAGCCAATACGTGGGACGCCGCGGAGAAAGAATATTTCCCTATGAGAGCCGCACTGCTCACGACGGTGCACGACTATCTCGGTTACGGATACTTCGCGGGGCAGGTAGTCCACGGATTTTCTGGATGCGTAAGGTGCATGGATGACACAACGTATCGCCAGCTAGATAGAGATCCCGGGTCTTTGAAAACCATGTTCATGGACATCGAAGGTGGCTTCGCGACGATGACCCATGGAGGAAACGCAAGGATCTGTTCAATGGTGAAACCGAACCCCGAAAACGCCCGTGTACGAGGAGCGGCGAGGAAATAGACAAGCTGTTGAAAAATTGGAAAGACTGCCCACTGCCGGGAAAGAAGCAAAAGGCGCTAGAGCCGGGAAAGAAGCGAAAGGCGCCAGAGCCGCTGCTGAAGGTATGGAAAACGAGGTCTGTTTTCTGGGACTTGCCGTACTGGAAGATCCACCGTGTGCCTCACAGCCTTGATGTCATGCATATGACGAAGAACGTGTGCGAGAGTCTGCTTGGTACCCTGCTCAACATGCCAGAGAGGACCAAAGATGGGCCGAAAGCAAGGGAAGACTTGAAATCAATGGGCATCAGGCAGGAGCTTCACGCTAATGATGATGATGATGATGATGATGATGATGAGGCGAAGCAGGACACAGAAAGTCGTCGCAAAGGCAAAAATGCCAAGAAGACCCGAAATGACTACCCTCCCGCGTGCTTCACTCTAAGTCAGGAGGAGATCGAGCAGTTTTTCACCTACCTCCTAGGAGTAAAACTTCCTTACGGTTACGCGGGGAAGATAAGAAGATACCTAGACCCAGCGAAGCAGAAGTTCAGTGGGATGAAGTATCACGACTGTCACGTGCTGATGACACAGATACTTCCAGTTGCAATCCGTGGGATCATGGACGCGCACGTCCGTGAAATGCTATTTGGCCTATGCAACTTTTTCGACGTCATCTCTCGAAAGTCGATTGGCGTGAGGCAACTCAGAAGGCTACAGGAAGAGATCGTGGTGATACTATGCGAGCTTGAGATGTACTTCCCGCCCGCATTCTTCGACGTTATGGTGCATCTGCTGGTCCATATAGTGGAGGATATCATCCAACTCGGGCCGACGTTCCTGCACAGCATGATGCCATTCGAAAGGATGAATGGTGTCATCAAAGGATACGTTCGCAACATGTCACGTCCAGAGGGAAGTATAGCCAGGGGCTTTCTGACCGAAGAGTGCATCTCCTACTGCACGAATTATCTAGGCATCAAGAACCCCGTTGGTCTGCCCGTCAACAGGCACCTCGGTAGGCTCGCTGGATGGGGTCACCGTGAGGGTCGCCGCGAAATGCATGTCGACTTAGAGGGTCGACTCGCCGACTTTGAAAGAGCAAACCTAGTCGTGCTACAACACATAGACGTGGTCGATCCTTGGGTGGTAGAGCACAAAACCTTTATTAAGAAGACGTACAATGACCGGGGCCAACAGAGGACGGACGGAGATATAATCAAAGAGCACAACTCATGTTTCACGCATTGGTTCAAGCAGAAGCTTCTGTCGTACCCTTTACATGAGGATTCTTCCGCGGAAGAACAACTCATATTCGCCTTGTCACAGGGCGCCGAGCACAACCTGATGACCTATGAGGCGTACGATATCAACGGCTACACATTCTACACCGAGGCCAAGGACATGAAGAGCGATGGTTATCAGAACTCCGGGGTAACGATGGAATCCTACACCGGTAACGACAAGGACAGATACTACGGAAGGATCGAGGAGATCTGGGAGCTGAGCTACGCTGGAGAGAAGGTCCCGATGTTCCGTGTCAGATGGGCGAAGAGCGTCCTAAAAGAAGACCGGTATTTCACCACCATGGTTATACCCGAAGCCAAATACAAGACCGCGGGCGCAAACGTCACTGCGAAAAATGAGCCATGGGTACTGGCTTCCCAAGTGGACAATGCTTCTTCATTACCGACCCAATGAGCAAGACTTCGACAAGTACGGCGACCCGAGGATCGAACATGACGACGATGATGAAGTAGCAGCATACACCACAAGAAGAAGCAGGACCACCCTACCTAAAGGACGTCCGTTCCACAGAAGAACTCCATTTGCGAAAAAGAAGGGCAAGAAGATTGTGAACAGATAGCTAGCTAAGATCGATTGTATTTAAATCGTAGCCTTCATTTCTTGATTGTATTTCATGGGCACTTTTTGAACTATCATGAATATTTTTGAATTTCATGGACACTCGATCTCGATCCCCCTCCATCTCGATCGCTATCCCACCTCGCCAGATCCGGTCCCCCTCGCCGCCGAGCACCCCCCGGTCCACCGGCCGCCGCCGCCGACCCCCCGCACCCTCGATTCCCCTACTCAACCGCCGCCGCCGACCCCCCGCACCCCTCCCCTACTCAACAGCCGCCGCCGACCCCCCGCACCCCGCGCACCCTCCCCCGCTCCACCGGCATTACTGTTTGATGATATTTTTAAAAAAATTATTACTGTCTTATAAAAAAATATTACTGTTATGATTTAAACAAGTTTGAACATATTTAAACACAAATAAGTATCAAACAACATTTTAAATGCATAAAAAAATTGTGGAGGCTGGGAATCGAACCCAAGACCTTCTGGTGTGAGAACTGGCTGCTGACCAGTCGAGCTAGTAGAGGGAACTTGGTGTGGATCAGGTTAGGTGGAAGATAACCTGTTGGCTCGAGTAGAAATAAAAAAAATACTAATGGCGCACCAGGGTGAGGTGCGCCATTAGTATGGATGTACTTATGGCGCACCGAGGGGTGGTGCGCCATTAGTATTGTGCCGCCCCCATCGATATTTCCTCCCCGGCGGCCCAAACCTATCTCTCTCCCTCGCCCTCGCCCTCGATCCCCTTCCCCTCTCCTCTCCCGACGCCGCTGCCCCGCCGCCTCGACGACGCCGCGACGCCACTGCCCCGACGCCCCGACGTCGCGATGCCGCCTCTCCTCTCCCGACGCTGCCGCCCCGCCGCCTCGTCGTCCTCGTCTCAGCCCCGATGCCTCGACGCCGCAACGCCGCCCTCTCCTCTCCCGACGCCGCCGTCTCGTCGTCCTCGTCTCCGCCCCGACGCCCCGACGCCGCGACGCCGCCCTCTCCTCTCCCGATGCTGCCGCCCCGCCTCCCCTCCGATCTTATTTTGTTGGTAAGCCACGGTGCGACCTGTTCAATTCTGTCTTGATTTTGAAAGTCACTTTGCATGAATTGGAACAAATCTGCATGTCTAATACCTGTTGGAATTTGGTTATTGGATATCCATTCTAGCCTGGCTATATGTTACCCAATCTTATTTGGCAATGGGTTATCCATTGTAACTTATAGGTCATCCAAATGATGCATTGATGCTGTGATACATGACTTGTGCCTAATGGTCTGGTTGTAGGGTATCCATTTTCTGCTTGATAAAAGAATTTGCACTGTTACTTGATTTTTAACCAAGCTGCTATTGTGCACCAGTGTGCTAGTTTATCTAGTTTTGTTGTTCTGGTCCACTCCATGTCAATTGTATAAACTGGCCTGCAACTGAATCAAATATGCATAACTTGGGGTTTGAACTAACAAGAATGAATGGCAGTTTAGTACTGATCTTTCTAGTTTATACCTACCCAGGTTCTTTCATGCCATATGCAGCACTAATTGCCATGTTGCTCTGCTGTACAACTTGTAGTTTCACTAAGGCTGATATTTATGTCTTGGTTTTGAATGTCCATCTTTTGCATGCATGGAACAAATAAGCCTGCCATGTTGTAGTATGTCACTATGAATACCTACTGCTTGTTAGAATTTGGTTTCTATTCAAATGTGTGTAGTATCAGATTAGAAATAATGATTCATTTCTCCATAATACTTGACAGTTGATTTGTCAGCATGCTATCTTCATTGTAAGTTTTCCTATCAGCTTGTGTATACTAATGTTGTATGCACAATATTTCTGATCCATCTCCTTGAGATGTGATATTCACTGTCGGTAGTTGTAATAATCAAATATGAGTTTGTCATTATGCCTTGACTTAGCACCTGATCAAGAGTAAATGGCTGTGTGCCCTAAAACTAGAGTAGACATCTGATGTCGTTTGGACACCTGAACAGGAGTTGCCCCAAAAGTTTAGTCTACTCATCTTCACCATCCCTTGTGAACTTGCTGGTTGTTTTGTGTGCATGGAACATTCAAATATCTTACCCTCTTTGGACAACTTGACTTCGTTGGTGTTTGTCATGCTGTGCTGTCTAGACTGTTGGCAACATGCTGGTTATTTTTGTATTTGATGTACTAATTCTGTAATTTGCATGGAGCTATGCCAGTTGATACAAATATCTTAGCCTCTTAGGACAACCTGACTTTGTTGATGTTGGTCACACATGTGCTGTTTAGACTGTTTATATGGGGCTCCTGATTTTATCATGAAGAAAGAATAGATAGTGTGGGTCTGACCTTGTTTAATTTCTGCAATTCTTGTATATGATATTCTTTGGTGTCTATTGCATTCTCATCGTGGTTTTGATCACAGAACAAGAAGGGAAAGGGCGATTGAAGTACCTACTGCAGCAGACAGAAGTATTTGCCCACTTTGCAGAAGGAAGCCAGGCTAAAGAGAAGAAGCCACGTGGAAGGTGATTCTTGGTTATGTTTTTTTAAAAGCAATCCTTGGTTATGTTAGTGCCACTATATAGTACTTTACTATGAACACCCATCTTCTATGACCAATAGAAATTGCAGCCACATGTGCACCAATCTAATTTGAAACTTCAATGAAAATTGAAAAAAAAAATTACTCTTAATTTGCTCTTAATTTTGTGGTTTGCGAGCTAGACTTTGCTCTTAATTTTGTGAATGCCTAATTAGGGTGCATTTATGATAAACAAGAAAAGATAGCTTTGCATTGACTTTCTTCCACACTTGTGTTCTTGCTAGGGACTGTTTAAAATGCTGGGATCAGTTTTGGAGACTGACCGACAATTTAGTACTGCTGGTGCATTTCCTTTTAGTCTTAGATCATAAACTACTCTTTGCGAACATAAATAGATGATCTCAAATCACCATAGTACTGTGGAAATAGTTTAATGCTACTTCTGGCGTTCTTACTTCAGCATCTGTATGCCCATGCAATGATTTGCTTTGAGCCTAGTTCTTATTCTCCTATCATTAAGCTTTGTTCTATGGTTTTTTTAGCACAAAAAGTCTGATTATATAAGCAAAAACAATTGTTAGCTTTTAGATGTTGTGGTGGTTCACTTGGGGGTATGTGTAGCAGTTAGCAAAAACAGAGGACTAAAGTGCTTTGTTTGTCCAAAATGTTGAATGATACTGCTTGGAGATGCATATATTGTTTCACCTCTTCACATGCCAATGTATTTTTCCATGTTGTGATGGAGGCCTTTTTTGCCTTGTCCACCCGAGAGGCCCTTGAGTTTGCTGGAATGTCGATTAACTTCCGTTCCAGCAAATTCGGGTACTCCATATGTCCTATTTTCAGCAAAGGTCATGCTGAAATTTTCCGTGAATTTTAGCATGACTTTGCTAAAAATAGGACATATGGGGTACTTCTGACTAATGATGAAAGCTTAGGCTTTTAGGGTGCCTCGGCGTCGAAAAACCCTCAATGATAAAAGCTTAGCTTTTAGGATGCCTCGGTGTCGACAAACCCTAAACAATAACCAACTTTTTGACCAAACTTTGTTCCTATTTAGAGAGAAACATGGCCAACAACGATGAGGCCAGGGGTTCGGGCGGCAAGGCATTCTGGGAGCTGTCCCAGGAGATGGAGGACCAACCTCAGTTGTATGAGGACGCCGCCTTCCCCACTGATCCTGAGACCACTGATGGTACCGCCGAGGATGACCCCACTGATGCCACCACTGATGGTGCCGCTGAGGATGCCACCACTGATGATGGCGGCGCACGCACAGATGGCAGCCAACCGAAGAGGCAACGGAAGGACCGGCGCCCGATCGTGCTCCTCACCCTCAAGGAGGAAGATACTGAAGTGGACTCCAACGGGAATCCAACGGCGCCCGAACGAATAGTCAAGGGGTACTCGCTTCAGCTCGGGTGCATTCTCCGGAGCACCGTCTTGATCAACACCGAGAACCTGAGGCATCCTGACCGAGGGAATTTGCGCAACCTCCTCTTCATGAAGCTGCACGAACGATACAAGTTCCCCGCTGAATTTGCAAACACAAGCCTCAAAGGGAATAAAGTGAACAATGTTGCCCTCACGAAGATGAGCAAGGCCCTGTCTACTTGGAAAAGCAATGTGAAGAGAATTATCGAGAAAGGTGAGAGTTATGAGAAGATCAAGGAGAAAAATCCTTCGATCACCGAAGATGACTACAACGACTTCAAGATCAATTGCTCGAGCACCGCAAACTCCCAATCAAGTCAGTTGGGGAAACAAATGCGGGAGCTAAACATAGGGGAACACACACTCGGTCCCGGCGGTTACAGAGTGGCGGAGCCTATATGGGACAAGGAGGAGGCGGACCGTGCCGAGCAAGGCCTACCGCCCCTCTTTGATAAATACGGTGACAAGCAGACCAGGAACTTTGTCAGGGCCCGGTACAAGAAGGACCCGAAAAACAAAGGAGCTTACCACGGATCCGAAGACCAGGAAGCTTGAGCTTGTTCTGGTAAGGAATACACCCCCGCGTAATTAGCTCCATATGGTTGCATTCTAATTAATGAAGCCAAATTTCTAAATGGTTCACATTCCTTCCGCAGGCGACTGAAAGCAGTAGCGCGAGGTCGACTAAGAGCAACCCTTGGGATACCACTCTAAATAGGGCGTTGAATGTAATGAAGAACAAGGACAAGCTCAGTAAGCCGATGTCAGCTGGTCGTGTGGCCGGCAAAGGCTTGTCGACAAAATGGGGGTCATACTATACCGCTGGTGTGCGGAAGGAGAAAAAGACCAGCTCGGAAAGCCAGGCGCGCGAGGTTCAAGAACTCAAGGCACAGGTGGCGCGGATTCCGGAGATTGTCCAAAAGCAAGTGGAACAACGACTCGGAGCGACGATCACCGCCATTGTGCCTACCTTGATCTCGGGGTTGAGTGCGTGGATTGCGGGCGGCCAACAGGGGCCGCCCCCGATTCCTAGCTTCACGGCCAGCAACTCGCATAATGCGATGGCGGGGCCATTGGTGCCTCCGGCGGAGGCGGCATTGGTGTCTCCGACGCCGGCACGGGAGCTTAATGCACCCGGGTGTACGCCGGCCGGCACCTCTGCAGCAAGCGGCCCCTCCGTCAACTGCACGCCCACCGTTGGCGGTGCGTCGACATTAGCCGAGCTCGACGCCATCATCATGGTAACTAATTAAGCCTCTCTCGGCCAAGGACTTCATCTCCTTGCCTTTGACTGGGCATCCCTGATGCCCTACATGTTTTCGCAGGGCGCCGCCGACGTTCCGTGCACTCTCCTGCACTTCGTGAACAACGAGTTGGTCGATGTCGCCAAGGGCAAAATCGTTCAACCGGGCAACCCCTTGTTCCATGGTACCCAGATGCCACCCAACTTGTTTAGGGTTCAACTGGTTCGGGTGCTGCCAGGCTGCGACGAGTTGTTACATCCGATTCGACCCGTCAGGGCCGACGATGATGACGTGATGACCCTCAGCGCCTGCCTGAGCTAGCCCCTGCTTTGGCCAAAGAGCCAGATTCGTTTGGGGGCGGGGGACACCACCCCAAAGACAACACCGCCAGTCGTGCCAGCGTCAAGTCGGCCCCATGGCAAGACCGCCACAATGGTGCCGGACATCCCTATGCCATTGGATCCAAACATGCATATGGCACAGGATCAGAACGACGACGACGACGATACATTTGGCAACGTCGATCAGTACTTTGCCGATCATGGGTACGATGGCGACTTCATGGGGCCTCCTTCTCAAGAACCCAACCCAACAAAAGACGTGTGCGATCTAGCTGGTACCACGGAGAAGCCAAGTTGCAACAGGCGTTGTCTGGCGTTCAGCTCTCAGGAGACGCCTCCAGCTGCCGACTTCACCGAGCCTCAGATAGGCGAGGTGCGAAATATTATCAGCCCCAACACACTCAAGAAGGCGGTCTGTGAGCAGAACTCGGTCCCATTACAGGAGGAGAAGAAGGCACGCAAAAGAAAGACTAAGAAGGGTGCGAGCCAGCCGACACCGAGTACGATCCGTGCTCAGGACGGGCCACCTTCACCTAAGGATATCTCGAGGAGGGTGCATGTGGCGGGTAGGGCGATGCTACCGACAAATATGCTCAATGCTGCAACCGGTGCTATGCGGAGTCTGCATGACAGTGTTCTTTCTTTGGAGAAGCGGCGTCTCAGAGAGAAGGATGTGGCATACCCGGTTTTCGCGGCCAAGGTGCCAGAGGGCAAGGGCTTTGTGGATAACTCCATCGGGCGTACGATCGTCCTGCGGTTTGATGACATCCACGCTATGTTGAACCTTCATCCGCTGCACTACACCTTCGTTCGGCTATTTTCGCTGAGTATGGAGATGCGGATCATTCGCTACAAGACCCCAGACATCGTGATAGTCGACCCCTTCTACATGCGTGCCAAGATCTTGGGCAGCGCTGGGGACCGGCAAGTCACGAGTTCTTACCTCGAAGGCGTCATTCTGGCAAACCAAGATAAGGATAACTTCCTCGTGCCTTACTTTCCTGAGTAAGTCCTCCCCTCAACCGGCCCGTAACATATGAATTCTTAGATTTCGATCATTTTGTTTTAACATTCCGTGTTTTCTGCAGTAACACACATTGCACGCTCATCCTCCTAAGCCCCAAATATTCCATGGCCACGTATTTCGACCCGGACCGTCAGTCGAACGTAGACTACACAAATGTCAAGAAGGTTCTTGATGATGTTCTCCCCGGCTACGCCAAATCTGGAGGCACCTTCACCAAGCCTATTCGTAAGTACGGCAAGCACGTGTTCTCCCACAATACGATGTTCTGCTGCGTCAAGCAGCCGCCTGGCGGTCAGAAGGGTGCCTACTACGCTATCCATCACATGCGGGCGATCGTACGGGACCATCATCAACTTCTGCTACAAAGTAAACTCAAAGATTAGGCAAAGAGCGTGTCGGCAATCCAGGACGCGGACCTCCGACAAGAATTCTTTCGCATCCAGTCGGAGTTTGCGGAAATCATCCATCAAGATGTCCTTCGTACCTCGGGGAAGTTCTACCTCAACAATCAACCGTCCAACAGTGACATCGACACAATGCTACAAATGCAGGCTAACAACGACCGTTATTTCATGACTCCCACGATAGACGGCGGCTTCATCCACGCTCTGGTCCCTTGAGTCGAGTCAAAAGCAGTGATACTGTGTCTAGTTCTGAAACATCGATTGGCTCATGTTGTAATTAAACTTTAATGAACTTGTAGTATGTCTCTTTGGTTTCGAGAGTCGTTCAACTTAGATGTAATCGATGCTATTAATGTCTTGCTTTTCTCTTCCGGTCGTTCTGTTGCATACTTATATATTGCTTATGTATTGTCTGTGAATTGGTACTAACGTTTCGTTTGGCTAGTGCATAGCGATGCCGTCGTATGTCGTGTACAAGGGTAAGGTTCCCGGAGTCTACGACGACTGGGAGGAGTGTCGGAGACAGGTTCACCGATTCAGCGGTAACAGTTACAAAGGGTACACCACTAGGGCCGAGGCCGAATCTAGATACGCCTGCTATCTAGCGGGAGAGGGGAGGGAGCGTTGGAGGAACCGGATGAAGACGAGTTTCATCGTGATGATGCTCATCGTGATGACCGCGGCTCTCTTCTATGTGATGGTAGTTTAGATGATCGATATCGACTTGTAATGTGAAGACAAACTCGCTACTCGCGGTCTCGAGACTTGTAATATAATGTTCTATCTTTGTTCGGTCTTTTCAATTCGGAGACTAATATGATGAATTGTATTCGGAGACTAATATGATGAATTGTATTCAAAGACTAATCTTCTATTGTATTCGATGAATCTGTTGTTGATGTGTGATGTCTATATTTTGTCCAATTATACATTTTGTAACCTGTGCAAAAAACAGAAAATAAAAAATAAAAAAAACTAATATTCATACTAATGGCACATCACATCACAGTGCGCCATTAGTATGACAAAGTATACTAATGGTGCATCATTAAACAGTGCGCCATTAGTATGCCGAGGTTACTAATGGCACATCTTGTTGCTGTGTGCCATTAGTATGCCAGAGCACCTGGGTATACATGGCCCCTGGGAGGCATACTAATGGCGCACTTCTATATACACTAATGGCGCATCAGAGGTGCGCCATTAGTATACCAGATACTAATGGCGCACCAATGGTGCGCCATTAGTAAAATATACTAATGGCGTGGCACTAATGGCGCACCATTAATGCGCCATTAATGGCCAAATTAGGTGCGCCATTAGTAGGCCTTTTCCTAGTAGTGTCGCTTTAATTGTGATAAGATCCTCATCATTAGCAGGTAGAACAATTAAAGTGTCATCGGCATATTGGATGACTGGGAAGTTTTCCGACGTGGGGCGATTAATTGGCAAATTAATTAACCCTTCAGACCAGGATTTATTGATTAGGGATTGAAGAAGATCTGCCACCAACACGAATAACAAGGGTGATATCGGATCCCCCTGTCTCACTCCCTGTTTGCATTTAAATTCCTTACCAGGTATGCCGTTTAGAAGAATTGATGAGTAGCCCGAGTCAAGCAGCATCATGATCCACATGCACCATCTGTCGTCAAACCCTTTGCATTTAATCATTTTTAAAATGAACTCGTGCTCCATCGTGTCAAACTCTTTTTCAAAGTCAAGTGTCAGAATGACTATCTCAGTGCCAGAATGCTTGCATTGATGTAGATATGCGAACGCCCACCCTAGGCAATCTTGAATTGTCCTGGTTTTTATAAAACCATATTGATTACGGTGAACCATTTTTAGTATCCAACATTGGAGCCTTTCTGCTAGTATCTTTGTAATAACTTTGAGCACAGTGTTTAACAAGGAAATTGGTCTATAGTCGTTCACCGTTTCTGGAGTCAGTTTCTTTGGGATCAAGGTAATGAGTGAGGTGTTTAAGCAGTTGAGATCTATCTTACCTTCCCAGAAATCCTGACACAGCTGATAGAAATCTTCCTTAATAATGTCCCAACAAGCTTTTAAAGAAAGTCCATTAAAACCATCCAGTCCTGGTGCACGATCAGCTGGGATCAATTTTATGACATGGTCTACCTCCTCCTTGGTGAAAGGAACTAAAAGTTCTTCCAGACCTTGGCATTTGTGCACTAGCTCAGAAAGATCAATACAAAATCAAGTTGATTAGACACTCCCATTCTATTTTTAAAGCACTCATGGAAAGCAGCCGCCTTTTCCTCATGATTTTCAATAAGATGTCCATCTGGTAACAGCAGATTAGTGATAGAGTTCCTATGCAAGCTCTTAGTGGCACAAGCTTGGAAATATTTAGTGTCTTCCTCTCCTTGAACTACCAACGAAAAGTACATCTCTTTTTCCAGTGCTCACTTTGGTATTTTAAATGTCTGAGCAAATGTGCTTTAAGAATGAGTCTGAAATTAGCCTCAAGGGTGGATAATATTCTGATTTCCTCCAAATTGCCAAGCTGTAGTAAGATTTTATTGCAGTTCTCAATAAGAAGTTTGAGTTTAGATATAGATTTACTCCATCTCTTTTGGGCATATCTTAATCTTTTCAGCTTAGCAGAGATTTTAGTGGCACTAGATGAAGCTTTAATAGGGTCCGACCAAGAGTCTTTTACCACTTGCATGAAACCAGGGTGAGAGGGCCAAAAGTTTTCAAATCTGAAAAGTTTACATCTAGGAACAGCAGTATCCACTAATAAAACACATGGTACATGATCAGAAATTGGCCGAGCAAGGTGTTTGGGAATTTCAAAATCCATTCTAGGGAGGAAAAAAACCAATCCAATTGCTCTAACAATGGAGTTTGTTGCATGTTACTCCATGTATACTTTCTCCCTTTAATAGGAATTTCCAATAATGCCAAAGAGCTAATAATCTCATTAAATTTAATGACATCATCCACATTTCCACCTGGCAAATTTTGGTTGTCTAAAGATCTCATGAAGTTGAAATCGCCCATGAACAGCCATAAATCATTCACTTCAACATTTAAACTCTCCATCCATTGAGTAAAAGAATCCCTCTCAGGTCCGTCACATGGTCCATATATGTTCGAAAGTAGCCAAGTATCATTTGTTTGAACTGAAGTCAATCTGACAGTAATAGCAAAAGAAAGCTTATGCACAGCTTGTCTTGAGAATTGGCTACTACACCAGATAATAATGAGTCCACCTGAAGCACCTACCGAAGGGACAAACTCAAACTTATCAAACCTTCTCAGGCAACATTTTCTAATATATGAGTGAACAAACTCTACTTTTTTCGTCTCTTGTAAGCACACAATCGAATAGTTCGATTCATCAATTTTGTTACGCAGTGCATCACATTTCGTACTAGCGTTTAAACCAGCACATTCCAACAAAGGACATTCCACAAAAGGGACGACATTTAGGTTCAAAGCAAATAAAGTTCAGGACAAAGCAAATAGTTCAAAGTGAAGCAAAATATCAAGCTGGACAACCCGCTAGAATTACTGAGAAGATGAAGCCGCGTCCTTTCCCTTGCCCTTGAGAGTATCTAGAAGCTTCTCCTTGGTGAGCTCTTCCTGGGGGATAGCACAGGCCGTGGTCCCAATAAATTGGAGAGTTGCAATTTGAGTAGGCGACGGGGCCTGCTTGTCAGCTGCAGAATCAGACCCAAACTGTTGCTCTAAAATGTCTGGTGTGCGGTGAGGTTTTACGTATGATTGTTTTTTCTTTCCATCAGCCATAGAAGGAGCCTTGAAACCCTTGTACCTTGTCGCTCTGACACTGCACCTAACTTCAAACACATCCAGTGGAGTGATTGCTTTGCGCCTCTTCTTGGAAGTGGTCTCCTCCTCCATCATAATCTGATTGGACTCCTGGCTGTTAACAACTTCAGAAACTGAAACAATATCTAATTCCATCTCTTCCAAAGAGTTAAAGGCCAGCACACCCCTCAAATTGTTTGAAATGAAGTTGCAGCAGATATTCCAAGCTTCATCAAAGAAACTGATAATTTTAGTTCGAGGCATAAATGGAGAGAAAGGGAAGACAGAAAAGCATGCCATTCCAACTAAGTTAATCAGAGTATCCTGCAGGCCATTAGCAAATCTTTTCCAAGCTGCTACACTTCCAACCTTAGCAGATTCCCAACCGTATCTTGGGGTAAAAACAGTACTATATAAGTGAATCATAAAGGACAGCCAGTTATCTTCATCAGGGATCTCAATAGTGATGTCATGAGAGTTTATTGGAGTGGAAGTCAAATTTCCCCCGGCATGACCCTGGATGAAATCCTCAGCCACCTCTTCGATCATTGCCGCATGCTCATTCCAAACTCTAAGGCCATTATCATAACCAGAATCAGTAGTTTGAATACCATCCATCATGGAAGGACCATCATAACATGTGTATTGTCTATAGATGAAACCTTGATAAACAGGTGGAACAGGGGAAGCTCGGGCCACACACCCCAACCCTGCTGTGGTGGAGAGGAGGTGGAGCTGCCTCCTAGGCATTAGCTGCATTCTGAAGGTGCCGAACCTGCGCATCATGTTGTTGCTTCTGCATAGCATTCATAAATGGCAGTTGCTCAGGATGAGGTGATGCACCCATTGGTGGGGGGAGCATATTCATTCCCTTGCAAACCAGGACTAGGATTCCTACCATTCAGCACGTACACAGGTACTGTCCAGGAAGTACCAAGATCACTAATATCAGTAAATCTTTTGACTATCAGACTGAAAGGCACTGAAGCAAGCTCATTCATATTAGTACATGCATCTACCAAAACACGAGACCGCTTTGATAATGTAATGCTCTTTGATAATTCATAGGAAATACAAGCAACATAACCCAAGCATCTCTCTCAATCACCGGCCTCCTCATATTCGGACTCTCATCATGATGAAGCAGATAAAAGTTGGTGTGCTCATCTAAAGGTTGCTCCCCTCTGTTAACCATAGTATCACGGACTAAACTATCATGGAATCGGATTAAACCCACACAGAACGGATAAAGCTCTCCATCGATAGTATGCGCACAATGATCATAAAAAAAAGACGTCTAACCTCAGCAAACACTGTTTCACGCTGCAGATCTGCGGGGGGCAGAACCGCCATCACCAATGCATACTCCAAGTGATCGAGCGGCAGGTCATCAACGACCACCATGTTCGTCTGCAGCCTGCCTTCTGGTCCTTGCTGGATATCCATCTCGCGCGGCACGTACTGGTAGGGAAGAATAGGGAGATTCGCCATTGGCGGCAGAGGTTTGGGCGGGGAGGAGCTCTTGAGGTTGCAGGGTGGCGGACTAAACAGGGGAGGGAGCATGGTCTCGGGAATCGGGGCGGTTCTGATAGGATAGGAAGGAGGCGAACCGTCCGGGGTATTTTCATCCAAAGTTTCACCGTTTTGCACCAAATCCCCCTTTTTCTCTTAACAACCCAAATTTTTTTTCTCTTAATTCTCCACTGAGTCAGCTTGCGCGATCTTCTCTGCACAAGGCTTTTTTGATATGTTTGTTGCGACGGAATGATATTGTTATTAGAGATAATATCCTTCCTATTTATCCGGTCCTTCCTAGCCCAAGTCACGAAGGTTTTGGAACGTTAAAAACAATTCCAGCTCATATGACATATCAGCCCACAAATTTTGCATCGCAGACCCACCAAACAACCCAAATGTGTATGACCATGGTCTAAGCAATTTTTGCACCACAAACTAGAAGAAGAATTTCCATGCATACCCTCAGGGTTTAATGGAGTAGCATTGTATCTCACAGAACTAATATCCATGCAGTTCTTAGCGTTGTGACCTCGGCCGTTGCATTGCATACATATCATTAATTTATCACAAATAAAAGCCTTATCAGGTAAATGATGCAAATGAGGGACTGCCATGATCACCTTGTTAGAATAACCTGCTTGGCAAAGATTAAGAATTTCCTCAAGCTTAGAATCAGAGATAGAGTGCCATGCTTGAGATTTAAAATTCAAACCAACGAACTGTTTGCCAATCACCTGAGAATCCAGTTGACATGCAACAGAAGGGAGGCATCCAAAATTCAAACAATTCTGCTTAACCATGTGGTCACCTCTAGAGTCTCTTGACTCGCAATCCCGACTTCCAAACCGTAGTTGATCGAACCTAGGAATCTCAAACTTGGCCAACACATCATGAGATGTACAATTATTCTGGGGATTATGTTGCAAGAATCTCAAAGAACTTCGAATGGCCACTGGTGATCTGGATGCAACCTCTGGTAACTCATCATCAAGATGCCAATCCGAATCATCCCATGCATAATCCACATTAAACTTGAATAGGCGAAAATGACAAACGAAGTTCGGCCAAACACAATCTTTTAGGGCATAAATGAAGTGACCAACATGATTTGAAGCCACCGAAAACAAAAATTCCTTTTGCTCAACTGAGAGACATTGAACCCCGAAGCCAATCCACCAATACAACATTGCATGGCCAAACCCACTGATTTCTCTGAGAGGGAAAGAGGCCAAGGAGAAAGAAACAACCAAGAAGAATTCCTTGGTTCCCAAAGAACTCTCCAAGTGCACCGTAGATCCAAATTTTGAACGTGCCTTTTGTTCCACCTTGAGACCAGGGGCAAAATCCCAATGGAGAAGGCTGGCCATAGAAGATCTAGGGTTTTAGAAACATCCATGGCTGGTTGAGGGGTGGATGGTGGAGAGGGAGGCGCCATGGGTGGGAGAGGGAAGGTGGGAGGGAGGCGCCATGGTTTTGTAGGCGATCTCCTTTGAAGGAAATATGCCCTAGAGGCAATAATAAAGTTATTATTTATTTCCTCATATCATGATAAATGTTTATTATTCATGCTAGAATTGTATTAACCGGAAACATGATACATGTGTGAATACATAGACAAACATATAGTCACTAGTATGCCTCTACTTGACTAGCTCATTAATCAAAGATGGTTATGTTTCCTAACCATAGACATGTGTTGTCATTTGATTAATGGGATCACATCATTAGGAGAATGATGTGACTGACATGACCCATTCAGTTAGCCTAGCACTTGATCATTTAGTATATTGCTATTGCTTTCTTCATGACTTATACATGTTCCTGTAACTATGAGATTATGAAACTCCCATCTACCGGAGGAACACTTTGGGTGCTACCAAACGTCACAACGTAACTGGGTGATTATAAAGGAGTACTACAGGTGTCTCCAAAGGTAAATGTTGGGTTGGCGTATTTCGAGATTAGGTTTTGTCACTCCGATTGTCGGAGAGGTATCTCTGGGCCCTCTCGGTAATGCACATCACTATAAGCCTTGCAAGCAATGTAGCTAATGAGTTAGTTACAGAATGATGCATTACGTAACGACTAAAGAGACTTGCCGGTAACGAGATTGAACTAGGTATTGGATACCGATGATCGAATCTCGGGCAAGTAACATACCGATGACAAAGGGAACAACGCATGTTGTTATGCGGTTTGACCGATAAAGATCTTCGTAGAATATGTAGGAGCCAATATGGGCATCCAGGTTCCACTATTGGTTATTGACCGAGAATAGTTCTAGGTCATGTCTACATAGTTCTCGAACCCGTAGGGTCCGCACGCTTAACGTTATGATGATAGTTTTATTATGAGTTTATAAGTTTTGATGTACCGAAGTTTGTTCGGAGTCCCGGATGTGATCACGGACATGACGAGGAGTCTCGAAATGGTCGAGACATAAAGATTAATATATTGGAAGCCTATGTTTGGACATCGGAAGTGTTCCCGGTGAAATCGGCATTTTACCGGAGTACCGGCAGGTTACCGGAACCCCCCGGTGAACTAATGGGCCTTATTGGGCCTAGTGGAGGAAGAGGAGAGGAGGCCTAGGGGCAGCTGCGCCCTTCCCTCCAAGTCCGAATAGGACAAGGAGGGGGGGCGGCGCCCCCCCTTTCCTTTCCCCCTCTCCTCCTTCCCCCCAAGTCCTAATCCAAGTAGGGAAAGGGGGGAGTCCTAGTCCCGGTGGGAGTAGGACTCCTCCGGCGCGCCTCCTCCTAGGGCCGGCCGCACCCCCCCTTGCTCCTTTATATACGGGGGCAGGGGGGCACCCTAGAACACACAAGTTGACCTTCAAGATCGTTCCTTAGCCGTGTGCGGTGCCCCCCTCCACCATATTCCACCTCGGTCATATCGTCGTGGAGTTTAGGAGAAGCCCTGCGCTGGTAGAACATCATCATCGTCACCACGCCGTCGTGCTGACGGAACTCATCCCCGACACTTTGCTGGATCGGAGTCCAGGGATCGTCATCGAGCTGAACGTGTGCTGAACTCGGAGGTGTCGTACGTTCAGTACTAGGATCGGTCGGATTGTGAAGACGTACGACTACATCAACCGTGTTGTCATAACGCTTCCGCTTACGGTCTACGAGGGTACGTGGACAATACTCTCCCCTCTCGTTGCAATGCCATCACCATGATCTTGCGTGTGCGTAGGAAATTTTTTGAAATTGCTACGTTCCCCAACAGTGGCATCCGAGCCTGGTTTTATGCGTAGATGTCATATGCACGAGTAGAACACAAGTGAGTTGTGGGCGATACAAGTCATACTGCTTACCAGCATGTCATACTTTGGCTCAGCGGTATTGTGAGATGAAGCGGCCCGGACCGACATTACGCGTACGCTTACGCGAGACTGGTTTCACCGTTACGAGCACTCGTGCTTAAAGGTGACTGGCGGGTGTCTGTCTCTCTCACTTTAGCTGAATCGAGTGTGGCTACGCCCGGTCCTTGCGAAGGTTAAAACAGCACTAACTTGACGAACTATCATTGTGGTTTTGATGCGCAGGTAAGAACAGTTCTTGCTCAGCCCGTAGCAGCCACGTAAAATTTGCAACAACAAAGTAGAGGACGTCTAACTTATTTTTGCAGGGCATGTTGTGATGTGATATGGTCAAGACGTGATGCTATATTTTATTGTATGTGATGATCATGTTTTGTAACCGAAGTTATCGGCAACTGGCAGGAGCCATATGGTTGTCGCTTTATTGTATGAAATGCAAACGCCCTGTAATTGCTTTACTTTATCACTAAGCGGTAGCGATAGTCGTAGAAGCAATAGATGGCGTAACGGCAACGATGCTACGATGGAGATCAAGGTGTCGCGCCGGTGACGATGGTGATCAAGACGGTGCTTTGAAGATGGAGATCACAAGCACAAGATGATGATGGCCATATCATATCACTTATATTGATTGCATGTGATGTTTATCCTTTATGCATCTTATCTTGCTTTGATTGACGGTAGCATTTTAAGATGATCTCTCACTAAAATTATCAAGAAGTGTTCTCCCTCAGTATGCACCGTTGCGAAAGTTCTTCGTACTGAGACACCACGTGATGATCGGGTGTGATAGGCTCTACGTTCAAATACAACGGGTGCAAAACAATTGCACACGCGGAATACTCAGGTTAAACTTGACGAGCCTAGCATATAATAGATATGGCCTCGGAACACGGAGACCGAAAGGTCGAGCGTGAATCATATAGTAGATATGATCAACATATTGATGTTCACCGTTGAAACTACTCCATCTCACGTGACGATCGGACATGGTGTAGTGGATATGGATCACGTAATCACTTAGAAGATTAGAGGGATGTCTATCTAAGTGGGAGTTCTTAAGTAATATGATTAACTGAACTTAAATTTATCATGAACTTAGTACCTTATAGTATTTTGCTTGTCTATGTTTGTTGTAGATAGATGGCTCGTGCTGTTGTTCCGTTGAATTTTAATGTGTTCCTTGAGAAAGCAAGGTTGAAAGATGATGGTAGCAATTACACGGACGGGGTTCGTAACCTGAGGATTATCCTCATTGCTGCACAGAAGAATTATGTCCTGGAAGCACCGCTGGGTGCCAGGCCTGCTGCTGATGCAACTAACGACGTTAAGAACGTCTGGCAGAGCAAAGCTGATGACTACTCGATAGTTCAGTGTGCCATGCTTTACCGCTTAGAACCGGGTCTTCAACGACGTTTTGAACGTCATGGAGCTTATGAGATGTTCTAGGAGTTGAAGTTAATATTTCAAGCAAATGCCCGGATTGAGAGATATGAAGTCTCCAATAAGTTCTATAGCTCCAAGATGGAGGAGAATAGTTCTGTCAGTGAACACATACTCAAACTGTCTGGGTATAATAATCACTTGATTCAACTGGGAGTTAATCTTCATGATGATAGTGTCATTGACAGAATTCTTCAATCACTGCCACCAAGCTACAAGAGCTTCGTGATGAATTATAATATGCAAGGGATGGACAAGACTATTCCCGAGCTCTTCGCAATGCTAAAAGCCGCGGAGGTAGAAATCAAGAAGGAGCATCAAGTGTTGATGGTCAACAAGACCACCAGTTTCAAGAAAAAGGGCAAAGGGAAGAAGAAGGGGAACTTCAAGAAGAACAGCAAACAAGTTGCCGCTCAAGAGAAGAAACCCAAGTCTGGACCTAAGCCTGAGACTGAATGCTTCTACTGCAAGCAGACTGGACACTGGAAGCGGAACTGCCCCAAGTATTTGGCGGATAAGAAGGATGGCAAAGTGAACAAAGGTATATGTGATATACATGTTATTGATGTGTACCTTACTAATGCTCACAGTAGTACCTGGGTATTTGATACTGGTTCTGTTGCTAATATTTGCAACTCGAAACAGGGACTACGGATTAAGCGAAGATTGGCTAAGGACGAGGTGACGATGCGCGTGGGAAATGGTTCCAAAGTCGATGTGATCGCGGTCGGCACGCTACCTCTACATCTACCATCGGGATTAGTTTTAGACCTAAATAATTGTTATTTGGTGCCAGCGTTGAGCATGAACATTATATCTGGATCTTGTTTGATGCGAAATGGTTATTCATTTAAGTCAGAGAATAATGGTTGTTCTATTTATATGAGTAATATCTTTTATGGTCATGCACCCTTGAAGAGTGGTCTATTTTTATTGAATCTCGATAGTAGTGATACACATATTCATAGTGTTGGAGCCAAAAGATGCAGAGTTGATAATAATAGTGCAACTTATTTGTGGCACTGCCGTTTAGGTCATATCGGTATAAAGCGCATGAAGAAACTCCATACTGATGGGCTTTTGGAATCACTTGATTATGTATCACTTGGTACTTGCGAACCGTGCCTCATGGGCAAGATGACTAAAATGCCGTTCTCCAGAACTATGGAGCGAGCAACTGATTTATTGGAAATCATACATACTGATGTTTGTGGTCCAATGAATGTTGAGGCTCGCGGCGGGTATCGTTATTTTCTCACCTTCACAGATGATTTAAGCAGATATGGGTATATCTACTTAATGAAACACAAGTCTGAAACATTTGAAAAGTTAAAAGAATTTCAGAGTGAAGTGGAAAATCATCGTAACAAGAAAATAAAGTTTCTACGATCTGATCGTGGAGGAGAATATTTGAGTTACGAGTTTGGTTTACATTTGAAACAATGCGGAATAGTTTCGCAACACACGCCACCCGGAACACCACAACGAAATGGTGTGTCCAAACATCGTAATCGTACTTTACTAGATATGGTGCGATCTATGATGTCTCTTACTGATTTACCGCTATCGTTTTGGGGTTATGCTTTAGAGACGGCCGCATTCATGTTAAATAGGGCACCATCAAAATCCGTTGAGATGACGCCTCATGAACTGTGGTTTGGCAAGAAACCAAAGTTATCGTTTCTTAAAAGTTTGGGGCTGCGATGCTTATGTGAAGAAACTTCAACCAAATAAGCTCGAACCCAAATCGGAGAAATGTGTCTTCATAGGATACCCAAAAGAGACTGTTGGGTACACCTTCTATCACAGATCTGAGGGCAAGATTTTTGTTGCTAAATTCGGATCCTTTCTAGAGAAGGAGTTTCTCTCGAAAGAAGTGAGTGGGAGGAAAGTAGAACTTGATGAGGTAACTGTACCTGCTCCCTTATTGGAAAGTAGCTCATCACAAGAACTGGTTCCTGTGACAACTACACCAATTAGTGAGGAAGCTAATGATATTGATCATGAAACTTCGGATCAAGTTTCTACTGAACTTCGTAGGTCTACCAGAGTAAGATCCGCACCAGAGTGGTACGGTAATCCTATTCTGGAAGTCATGTTACTTGACCATGATGAACCTACGAACTATGAGGAAGCGATGATGAGCCCAGATTCCGCAAAATGGCTAGAGGCCATGAAATCTGAGATGGGATCCATGTATGAGAACAAAGTATGGACTTTGGTTGACTTGCCCGATGATCGGCAAGCCATTGAGAATAAATGGATCTTTAAGAAGAAGACTGACGCTGATGGTAATGTAACTGTCTATAAAGCTCGACTTGTTGCAAAAAGTTTTCGACAAGTTCAAGGGGTTGACTACGATGAGACTTTCTCAACCGTAGCAATGCTTAAGTCTGTCCGAATCATGTTAGAAATTGCTGCATTTTATGATTATGAAATTTGGCAAATGGATGTCAAAACTGCATTCTTGAATGGATTTCTGGAAGAAGAGTTGTATAAGATGCAACCAGAAGGTTTTGTTGATCCAAAAGGTGCTAACAAAGTGTGCAAGCTCCAGCAATCCATTTATGGACTGGTGCAAGCATCTCGGAGTTGGAATAAACGCTTTGATAGTGTCATCAAAGCATATGGTTTTATACAGACTTTTGGAGAAGCCTGTATTTACAAGAAAGTGAGTGGGAGATCTATAGCATTTTTTATATTATATGTAGATGACATATTATTAATTGGAAATGATATAGAATTTCTGGATAGCATAAAGGGATACTTGAATAAAAGTTTTTCTATGAAAGACCTCGGTGAAGCTGCTTACATATTGGGCATCAAGATTTATAGAGATAGATCAAGACACTTGATAGGACTTTCACAAAGCACATACCATGATAAAGTTTTGAAAAAGTTCAAAATGGATCAGGCAAAGAAAGGGTTCTTGCCCGTGCTACAAGGTGTGAAGTTGAGTCAAACTCAATGCCCGACCACAGCAGAAGATAGAGAGAAAATGAAAGATGTTCCCTATACTTCAGCCATAGGCTCTATCATGTATGCAATGCTGTGTACCAGACCTGGCGTGTGCTTAGCAATAAGCTTGGCAGGAAGGTACCAAAGTAATCCAGGAGTGGATCACTGGACAGCGGTCAAGAACATCCTGAAATACCTGAAAAGGACTAAGGATATGTTTCTCGTATATGGAGGTGACAAAGAGCTAGTCATAAATGGTTACGTCGAAGCAAGCTTTGACACTGATCCGGACGATTCTAAATCGCAAACCGGATACGTGTTTTTATTAAACGGTGGAGCTGTAAGTTGGTGCAGTTCTAAACAAAGCGTCGTGGCGGGATCTACATGTGAAGCGGAGTACATAGCTGCTTCAGAAGCAGCAAATGAAGGAGTCTGGATGAAGGAGTTCATTTCCAATCTAGGTGTCATACCTAGTGCATCGGGACCAATGAAGATCTTCTGTGACAATACTGGTGTAATTGCCTTGGCAAAGGAATCCAGATTTCACAAGAGAACCAAGCACGTCAAGAGACGCTTCAATTCCATCCGGGACCAAGTCCAAGTGGGAGACATAGAGATTTGCAAGATACATACGGATCTGAATGTTGCAGACCCGTTGACTAAGCCTCTCTCATGAGCAAAACATGATCAGCACCAAGACTCCATGGGTGTTAGAATCATTACTGTGTAATCTAGATTATTGACTCTAGTGCAAGTGGGAGACTAAAGGAAATATGCCCTAGAGGCAATAATAAAGTTATTATTTATTTCCTCATATCATGATAAATGTTTATTATTCATGCTAGAATTGTATTAACCGGAAACATGATACATGTGTGAATACATAGACAAACATATAGTCACTAGTATGCCTCTACTTGACTAGCTCATTAATCAAAGATGGTTATGTTTCCTAACCATAGACATGTGTTGTCATTTGATTAATGGGATCACATCATTAGGAGAATGATGTGATTGACATGACCCATTCCGTTAGCCTAGCACTTGATCGTTTAGTATATTGCTATTGCTTTCTTCATGACTTATACATGTTCCTGTAACTATGAGATTATGCAACTCCTGTTTACCGGAGGAACACTTTAGGTGATACCAAACGTCACAACATAACTGGGTGATTATAAAGGAGTACTACAGGTGTCTCCAAAGGTACATGTTGGGTTGGCGTATTTCGAGATTAGGTTTTGTCACTCCGATTGTCGGAGAGGTATCTCTGGGCCCTCTCGGTAATGCACATCACTATAAGCCTTGCAAGCAATGTAGCTAATGAGTTAGTTACGGAATGATGCATTACGTAATGAGTAAACAGACTTGCCGGTAACGAGATTGAACTAGGTATTGGATACCGATGATCGAATCTCGGGCAAGTAACATACCGATGACAAAGGGAACAACGTATGTTGTTATGCGGTTTGACCGATAAAGATCTTCGTAGAATATGTAGGAGCCAATATGGGCATCCAAGTTCCGCTATTGGTTATTGACCGAGAATAGTTCTAGGTCATGTCTACATAGTTCTCGAACGCATAGGGTCCGCACGCTTAACGTTACGATGACAGTTTTAATATGAGTTTATAAGTTTTGATGTACCGAAGTTTGTTTGGAGTCCCGGATGTGATCACGGACATGATGAGGAGTCTCGAAATGGTCGAGACATAAAGATTGATATATTGGAAGCCTATGTTTGGACATCGGAAGTGTTCCGGGTGAAATCGGCATTTTACCGGAGTACCGGGAGGTTACCGGAACCCCCCGGTGAACTAATGGGCCTTATTGGGCCTAGTGGAGGAAGAGGAGAGGAGTCCTAGGAGCAGCCGCGCGCCCGTCCCCCCCCCCCCCCCCTCAAGTCCGAATAGGACAAGGAGGGGGGGCGGCGCCCTCCCTTTCCTTTCCCCCTCTCCTCCTTCCCCCCTAGTCCTAGTAGGACTCCTCCGGCGCACCTCCTCCTAGGGCCGGCCGCACCCCCCCCCCCCCCTTGCTCCTTTATATACGGGGGCAGGGGGGCACCCTAGAACACACAAGTTGATCTTCAAGATCGTTCCTTAGCCATGTGCGGTGCCCCCCTCCACCATATTCCACCTCGGTCATATCGTCGCGGAGTTTAGGCGAAGCCCTGCGCCGGTAGAACATCATCATCGTCACCACGCCGTCGTGCTGACGGAACTCATCCCCGACACTTTGCTGGATCGGAGTCCGGGGATCGTCATCGAGCTGAATGTGTGCTAAACTCGGAGGTGCCGTACATTCGGTACTTGGACCGGTCGGATCGTGAAGACGTACGACTACATCAACCGCGTTATCATAACGCTTCCACTTACGGTCTATGAGGGTACATGGACAGTACTCTCCCCTCTCGTTGCTATGCCATCACCATGATCTTGCGTGTGCGTAGGAAATTTTTTGAAATTACTACGTTCCCCAACATCCTTACCCATAGAAACTTCCTAGTTCAACTCCACAACATATCGGAGGCTCCAAAGTAGGTCCTTAGCTTTGGGTTCAATCTTGCATGATTTCACCCAATGACAAAGTAGGGGTAGCGAGACACGTACTGAATTGTTGCCATCGAGGATAAAAAGATGGGGTTTTCATCATATTGCTTGAGTTTATTCCTCTACATCATGTCATCTTACTTAAGGCTTTACTCCGTTCTTTATGAACTTAATACTCTAGATGCATGCTGGATAGCGAACGATGTGTGCAGTAATAGTAGTAGATGTAGGCAGGAGCCGGTCTACTTGACACGGACGTGATGCCTATATGCATAATCATTGCCCTGGATATAGTCATAACTTTGCACTTTTCTATCAATTGCTCGACAATAATTTGTTCACCCACCGTATTATTTTCCTTCAAGAGAGAAGCCTCTAGTGAAACCTATGGCCCCTGGGTCTATTTTCCATCATATTTGTTTCCGATATACTATTTTACAATATTTTATTTTCAAATCTATAAACCAAAAAAACAAAAAATATTTAGTTATCTTTTACTTAGTTTTATCTATCTCTATCAGATCTCGCCTTTGCAAGTGACCATGAAGGGATTGACAACCCCTTTACCACGTTGGTTGCAAGTGTTTGATTGTTTGTGTAGGTGCATCTATTGGGGACTTGCGTGTTTCTCCTACTGGATTGATATCTTGGTTCTTAACTGAGGGAATTACTTATCTCTACTGTGTTGCGCATCACCCTTTCCTCTTCAAGGGAAACTCCAACGCAAGCTCAAGAAGTAGCAGGAAGAATTTCTGGCGCCGTTGCTGGTGAGAAGTCATGTGATACGTCCATTTTGCATCATGATTTTATATCGATATTTATTGCATTTTGGGCTGTTATTTCACGTTATGTCACAATACTTATGGCTATTTTCTCTTATTTTACAAGGTTTACCATGAAGAGGGGGAATGCCGGCAGCTGGAATTCTGGCTGGAAAAGGAGCAAATATTGGAGACCTATTCTGCGCAACACCAAAAGTCCTGAAACTCCATAGAATATCTTAAAAGAAATAAAGAAAAATCTTCGCCAAAGATGAAGGCCAGGGGGCCCACACCCTGCTCACGAGGGTGGGGGGCGCGCCCCTCCCCCCTGGGCGCGCCCCCTACCTCATGGGCCCCCTGGTGACTCCCCGACACCCATCTTCTCCTGTATGAAGTCTTTCAATGAGAAAAGAACCAGAAGCAACCTTTCGGGATGAGACTCCGCCACCACGAGGCGGAACCTTGGCAGAACCAATCTAGGGCTTCGGTAGAGCTGTTCTGCCGGGGACACTTACCTCCGGGAGGGGGAAATCACCACCATCATCATCACCAACGCTCCTCCCATCAGGAGAGGGCAATCTCCATCAACATCTTCACCAGCACCATCTCATCTCCAAACCCTAGTTCATCTCTTGTATTCAATTCTTGTCTCCAAGTCCGGGATTGGTGCTAGTAGGTTGCTAGTAGTGTTGATTACTCCTTGTAGTTGATGCTAGTTGGTTTATTTGGTGGAAGATCATATGTTCAGATCCTTTATGCACATTATTACCCCTCTGATTATGAACATGAATATGCTTTGTGAGTAGTTCCATTTGTTCTTGAGGACAAGGGAGAAGTCTTGCTATTAGTAGTCATGTGAATTTGGTATTCGTTCGATATTTTGATAAGATGTATGTTGTCTAACCTCTAGTAGTGTTATGTGAACGTCGACTACATAACACTTCACCATTATTTGGGCCTAGAGGAAGGCATTGGGAAGTAATAAGTAGATGATGGGTTGCTAGAGTGACAGAAGCTTAAACCCTAGTTTATGCGTTGCTTCGTAAGGGGCTGATTTGGATCCATATGTTTCATGCTATGGTTAGGTTTACCTTAATACTTTTGTTGTAGTTGCGGATGCTTGCAACAGAGGTTAATCATAAGTGGGATGCTTGTCCAAGTAAGGGCAGTACCCAAGCACCGGTCCACCCACATATCAAATTATCAAAGTACCGAGCGCGAATCATATGAGCATGATGAAAACTAGCTTGACGATATTCCCATGTGTCCTCGGGAGCGCTTTTCCTATTGTAAGAGTTTGTCCAGGCTTGTCCTTTGCTACAAAAAGGATTGGGCCACCTTGCTGCACCTTATTTACTTTTGTTACTTGTTGCTCGTTACAATTTACCTTATCACAAAACTATCTGTTACCATTTATTTCAGTACTTGCAGAGAATACCTTGCTGAAAACTGCTTATCATTTCCTTCTGCTCCTCGCTGGGTTCGACACTCTTACTTATCGAAAGGACTATGATAGATCCCCTATACTTGTGGGTCATCAAGACTCTTTTCTGGCGCCGTTGCCGGGGAGTGTAGCGCCTTTGGTAGGTGGAATTTGGTAAGGAAAAATTTATATAGTGTGCTGAAATTTTCTGTCACTTGTTACTATGGAAACTGAATCTCTGAGGGGCTTGTTCGGGGTATCTTCACCCCGTCCAGTAGAGCAAAGAGTTGCTCCTCAACCTACTGAACCTATTGAAAATGAAATTCCTTTTGAATTTCCTTCGGGTATTATGGAAAAACTGCTGGCTAATACTTTTACAGGAGATGGGACAAAGCATCCCGAGGAGCATCTACGCTATTTGGATGATATTTGTGGATTATTTAAGCTTGCAGGTATACCCGATGATGTTGTTAAGAAGAAGGCTTTCCCTTTATCTTTGAAGGGAGACGCATCGACATGGTATAGGCTATGTGATGATACGAGATCATGGAACTATAAAAGAATGAAATTGGAATTTCATCAAAAGTATTACCCTATGCATCTTGTTCATCGTGATCGCAATTATATATATAATTTTTGGCCTCGCGAAGGAGAAAGCATAGCTCAAGCTTGGGGGGGCTTACATCAATGTTATATTCATGCCCCAATCATGAGCTCTCAAAATTGACAATTCTTCAGAATTTTTATGCTCGGCTCTCTGATAGTAATAAAACTATGCTCGATACTTCTTGTGCCGGCTCTTTTATGATGAAGCCTATTGAATTCAGATGGAATTTATTGGATAGAATAAAATGCAACTCTGAAGATTGGGACCTCAACGAAGGTAAGGAGTCAGGTATGACACCTAAGTTTGATTGTGTTAAATCTTTTATGGATACCAATATTTTCCGTAAGTTTAGCACTAAATATGGACTTGACTCTGAGATAGTAGCTTCTTTCTGTGAATCCTTTGCTACTTATGTTGATCTCCCCAAGGAGAAGTGGTCTAAATATCATCCTCCCATAGAAGTAAAAGTAGTTGCACCTATTAAAGTTGAAGAAGAAACCATCACTTATAATGATCCTATTGTTCCTACCTCTTATGTTGAGAAACCACCTTTCCCTGCTAGAGTAAAGGATCATGCTAAAGCTTTGACTGTTGTTCGTAAAAGCAATATTAGAACTTATACACCTCCTGAGCAAGTTAAAGTAGAACCCAATATTGCAATTGTTAAAGATCTCTTGTCTGATAATATTGATGGGCATGTTATTCAGTTCGAAGGTGAAACTGCTAGAATTGCTAAACCCTGTGCTAAAGATAAACATAGACCTGTGGTAGGCGTGCCTGTTATTTCTGTTAAAATAGGAGATCATTGTTACCATGGCTTATGTGATATGGGTGCAAGTGCTAGTGTTATACCACATACTTTATATGAAGAAATTAAGAATGAAATTGCACCCGCTGAATTAGAAGGTATTGATGTCACAATTAAACTTGCCAATAGAGATACTATTTCACTAGTGGGAATTGTTAGAGATGTTGAAGTCTTGTGTGGGAAAACTAAATATCCTGCCGATTTTCTTGTTCTTAGTTCTCCACAAGATAGCTTTTGCCCCATTATATTTGGTAGACCCTTCTTGAATACTGTTAATGCTACGATAGACTGCAAAAGGAATGTTGTTACTGTTGGCTTGGATGATATGGTTCATGAGTTTAATTTCTCTAAGTTTAGTAAACAACATCGTGAGGAAGAATTGCCTAGTGAGGATGAAATTATTGGTCTTGCTTCTGTTTCCGTACCTCCTAGTGATCCTTTAGAACACTATTTGATAGACCATGAAAATGAGATGTTCATGAATGAAAGAAGGGAAATAGATGAAGTATTCTTTGAACAAAAACCTATTCTGAAACACAATCTGCCTGCTGAAATCCTAGGGGATCCTCCTCCACCCAAGGGTGATCCTGTGTTTGAGCTTAAACTGTTGCCTGATAATCTTAAATATGCTTATCTTGATGAAAAGAAAATATATCCTGTTATTATTAGCGCTAACCTTTCAGAGCATGAAGAAGAAAGATTATTGAAAACTCTGAAGAAGCACCGTGCCGCTATTGGATATACTCTTGATAATCTCAAGGGCATTAGTCCCACTCTATGTCAACATAAAATAAATTTGGAAGCGGATGCCAAACCAGTTCGTGATCCTCAACGATGTTTGAATCCTAAAATGAAAGAAGTGGTAAGAAAAGAAATACTCAAGCTTCTGGAGGCAGGTATAATTTATCCCGTTGCTAATAGTCAGTGGGTAAGTCCTGTCCATTGTGTCCCTAAGAAGGCAGGTATTACTGTTGTTCCTAATGATAAAGATGAATTGATCCCGCAAAGAATTATCACAGGTTATAGGATGGTAATTGATTTCCACAAGTTAAATAAAGCTACTAAGAAAGATCATTACCCCTTACCTTTTATTGATCAAATGCTAGAAAGATTATGCAAACATACACACTATTGATCTCTAGATGGTTATTCTGGTTTCTCACAAATACCTGTGTCGGCTAATGATCAATCAAAGACTACTTTTACATGCCCTTTTGGTACTTTTGCTTATAGACGTATGCCTTTTGGTTTATGTAATGCACCTGCTACCTTTCAAAGATGCATGATGGCTATATTCTCTGATTTTTGTGAAAAGATTTGTGAGGTTTTCATGGACGACTTTTCCATCTATGGTCCCTCTTTTGATGATTGCTTGAGCAATCTTGATCGAGTTTTGCAGAGATGTGAAGAAACTAATCTTGTCTTGAATTGGGAAAAGTGCCACTTTATGGTTAATGAAGGTATTGTCTTGGGGCACAAAGTTTCTGAAAGAGGTATTGAAGTTGATAAAGCCAAGGTTGACGCTATTGAAAAGATGCCATGTCCCAAGGACATCAAAGGTATAAGAAGTTTCCTTGGTCACGCTGGATTTTATAGGAGGTTCATTAAGGACTTCTCAAAAATCTCTCGTTCTCTGACTAATTTATTACAAAACGATGTACCATTTATCTTTGATGATGATTGTGTAGAAGCATTTGAAATACTTAAGAAAGCATTAGTCTCTACACCTATTGTTCAGCCACCTGATTGGAATTTACCCTTTGAAATTATGTGTGATGCTAGTGATTCTGCTGTAGGTGCTGTTCTAGGGCAAAGAGTTGATAAAAAATTAAATGTTATCCATTATGCTAGTAAGACTCTAGACAATGCTCAAAGAAATTATGCTACTACTGAAAAGGAACTCTTAGCAGTTGTGTTTGCCTGTGACAAATTCAGACCCTATATTGTTGATTCTAAAGTAACTATTCACACCGTTCATGCTGCTATTAAATAGCTTATGGAAAAGAAAGATGCTAAACCTAGACTTATTAGATGGGTTCTCTTGCTCCAAGAATTTGATTTATATATTGTTGATAGAAAAGGAGCTGAGAACCCCGTTGCAGACAACTTGTCTAGGCTAGAGAATGTTCTTGATGACCCACTACCTATTGATGATAGCTTTCCTGATGAAAAATTAAATGTCATAAGTACTTCTCGTAGCACTCCATGGTATGCTGATTATGCTAATTATATTGTTTCTAAATTTATACCGCCTAGCTTCACTTACCAACAAAAGAAAAAGTTTTTTTATGATTTGAGACATTACTTTTGGGATGATCCACATCTTTATAAAGAAGGAGTAGATGGCGTTATTAGACATTGTGTACCTGAGCATGAACAGGAACAGATCCTACGCAAGTGTCACTCCAAAGCTTATGGAGGACACCACGCTGGAGATAGAACTGCACATAAGGTATTGCAATCTGGTTTTTATTGGCCTACTCTCTTCAAGGATGCCCGTAAGTTTGTTTTGTCTTGCGATGAATGTCAAAGAATTGGTAATATCAGTAGACGTCAAGAAATGCCTATGAATTATTCAATTGTTATTGAGCCATTTGATGTTTGGGGCTTTGATTATATGGGACCTTTTCCTGCCTCTAATGGTTACACTCATATTTTAGTTGCTGTTGATTACGTTACTAAGTGGGTAGAAGCTATTCCAACTAGTAGTGCTGATCATAACACTTCTATTAAAATGCTTAAGGAAGTTATTTTTCCGAGGTTTGGAGTCCCTAGATACTTAATGACTGATGGTGGTTCACATTTTATTCATGGTGCTTTCCGTAAGATGCTTACTAAAGACGATGTTAATCATAGAATTGCATCTCCTTATCACCCGCAGTCTAGTGGTCAGGTAGAGTTGAGCAATAGAGAGATCAAATTAATTTTGCAAAAGACCGTCAATACGTCTAGAAAGAATTGGTCCAAAAAACTGAATGATGCATTATGGGCCTATAGAACTGCGTACAAAAATCCTATGGGTATGTCTCCGTATAAAATGGTTTATGGAAAAGCATGTCATTTACCTCTAGAACTAGAACATAAGGCGTATTGGGCTATCAAAGAGCTCAATTATGACTTCAAACTTGCCGGTGAGAAGAGGTTGTTTGATATTAGCTCACTTGATGAATGGAGAACCCAAGGTTATGAAAATGCCAAGCTGTTTAAAAAAAAGTTAAAAGGTGGCATGATAAAAGGATACAAAAGTGTGAGTTTAATGTAGGTGACTACGTATTGCTATACAACTCTCGTTTAAGATTTTTTGCAGGAAAACTTCTCTCCAAATGGGAAGGTCCTTGCGTTATCGAGGAGGTCTATCGTTCCGGTGCCATAAAAATCAACAACTTCGCAGGCACAAATCCGAAGGTGGTAAACGATCAAAGAATCAAACATTATATCTCAGGTAATCCCATAAATGTTGAAACCAATATTATTGAAACCGTAACCCCAGAGGAATACATAAGGGACACTTTCCAGAACGTTCCAGACTCCGAAAAGGAATAGGTATGTGGTACGGTAAGTAAACCGACCCCAAAACAATTTTTAAAGCAATATTTCTCCATTTTGGAATATTTAGAAAAATATAAAAATAAGTAGCAGTCCGGGGAGGACACGAGGCCTCCACGAAGGTGGAGGGCGCGCCCTACCCCCCTGGGCGCGCCCCCTACCTCGTGAGCACCTCGTGTGCCCTCTGGACTCCGTTTTCTTGCACGATACGTATTTTGGTCGGTAAAAATTCATTATATATTCTCCCAAAGGTTTTGACGACCGTATCACGCAAATATCCTCTGTTTTCGTTTCGAGCTGTTTCCGTTGCAGATTTGAGGATTCCGGAGACTCGATCATCCTTCTATGAGGGTGAGCCTATGCCATGGAGGGTGGACGACAAGCTTCCACCATAAACAACACCGCCACCGCCAACAACAAAGGACATATAATCACATGGGTATGGGCACTCCCCTTGGCACCTGCCAAGCTTGGGGGAGGTGCCCCGGTATCGTATCACCATCACAACTCCTATCTTTACCATTTTTCCTAGTTTGATCCTATTAGTAGTATCTTGATTTAGTAGAATAAAGTCATGGCACGATCTAGTTTTGAGTTTTGCTTTATGATCCCTCTATGCCATCGAGTCCGTAAGCTATATATAATAAAGATTAGTGTTGAGTCAAGGGCTTGATTACTTTGCCATGATCTTGGGTGAATAAAGAAAAGAATAAAAAGGAAACAAAGAGTTCATATTGATCTTAGTGAAAGTAATGACTCCACATAGAAAGAGTATGATGATTAAAAGTTGTTGGGAGTTGGCAAATATAGCTTTGGTCATCGTTGCAATTAATAGGAAGTAATAAGGAGAGAGAGGTTTCACATATAGATATATTATCATTGACATCTTTTATGATTGGGAGCACTCATTAAAATATGACATACTAAAGAGTTGATGTTGGACAAGGAAGACAACATAATGAGTTATGTTTTCTTACATCTGAGATAAAGTATGTTCTCATGGTTCCTCTAACATGTTGAGCTTGCCTTTCTCCCTCATGCTAGACAAATTCTCAGCACCAAGTAGAGATACTACTTGTGCTTCCAAATACCTTTAATCCAGTTTAGCCATGAGAGTCCACCATATCTACCTATGGATTGAGTAAGATCCTTCAAGTAAGTTGTCATCGGTGCAAGCAATAAAAATTGCTCTCTAAATATGCATGACTTATTAGTGCGGAGAAAATAAACTTTGCACGAACTTGTTGTGGACGCAATAAAAGCGATGGACTGCATAATAAAGGTTCACATGCAAGGGGCAATGTAAAGTGACGTTCTTTTGCATTAAGATTTTGTGCATCAACCCTAAACGCGCATGACAACCTCTGCTTCCCTCTGCGAAGGGCCTATCTTTTATTATTATCTTCTACCTTATGCAAGTGTCACGGTGATCTTCACCTTTCCTTTTTCATTTTATCCTTTGGCAAGCTCAGCATGTTGGAAAGAACATGATATATATATATATCTAATTGGGTGTGGGGGAGCATGAATTATTATTGTTGACATTACCCTTGAGGTAAAAGGTTGTGGGGCAAAACTATAAGCCCCTCTTTTTCTCTGTGTCCGATTAAAACTCCGTAACCACAAGTATCGCGTGAGTGTTAGCAATTATGAAGGACTAAGTGATAGTTGAGTATGTGGACTTGCTTTTAAGCTCTGACATAGACTCTTTCCGATGTTATGATAAATTGCAATTTCTTCAATGACTGAGGGTATAATTTGTTGGTGCTCAATAAGGTTTATGATTCATACTTTGGCTTTGTGAAAAGATCATCACTTGAACATTAGTAATCATATGACAAATCTATGTATGTTGTTGTTATGAAAATAATCATGATGCCTTCATGTCCGTATTTTATTTTTATCGACGCCTCTACTTCTAAACATGAGGACATATTTATTGTTATCGGCTTTTCGCTTGAGGACAAGCGAGGTCTAAGCTTGGGGGAGTTGATACGCCCATTTTGCATCATGCTTTTATATCGATATTTATTGCATTTTGGGTTGTTATTTCACGTTATGTCACAATACTTATGGATATTTTCTCTTATTTTACAAGGTTTACCATGAAGAGGGGGAATGCCGGCAGCTGGAATTCTGGCTGGAAAAGGAGCAAATATTGGAGACCTATTCTGTGCAACTCCAAAAGTCCTGAAACTCCTCGGAATATCTTAAAAGAAATAAACAAAAATCGTCGCCAAAGATGAAGGCCAGGGGGCCCACACCCTGCTCACGAGGGTGGGGGGCGCGCCCCTCCCCCCTGGGCGCGCCCCCTACCTCGTGGGCCCCCTGGTGGCTCCCCGACGCCCATCTTCTCCTATATGAAGTCTTTCGATGAGAAAAAAACCAGAAGCAACCTTTCGGACGAGACTCCGCCGCCACGAGGCGGAACCTTGGCGGAACCAATCTAGGGCTCCGGCAGAGCTGTTCTGCCGGGGACACTTCCCTCCGGGAGGGGGAAATCATCACCATCGTCATCACTAACGCTCCTCTCATCGGGAGAGGGCAATCTCCATCAACATCTTCACTAGCACCATTGAGGGAGTCCTGGACTAGGGGGTGTCTGGATAGCCGGACTATCATCATCGGCCGGACTCCAAGACTATGAAGATACAAGATTGGAGACTTCGTCCCGTGTCCGGATGGGACTTTCCTTGGCATGGAAGGCAAGCTTGGCAATACGGATATGTAGATCTCCTACCATTGTAACCGAATCTGTGTAACCCTAGCCCTCTCCAGTGTCTATATAAACCAGAGGGTTTTAGTACGTAGGACGAACAACCATTACAACAATCATACCATAGGCTAGCTTCTAGGGTTTAGCCTCCTTGATCTCGTGGTAGATCTACTCTTGTACTACCCATATCATCAATATTAATCAAGCAGGAGTAGGGTTTTACCTCCATCGAGAGGGCCCGAACCTGGGTAAAAACATCGTGTCCCTTGTCTCCTGTTACCATCCGCCTAGACGCACAGTTCGGGACCCCCTACCCGAGATCCGCCGGTTTTGACACCGACATTGGTGCTTTCATTGAGAGTTCCTCTGTGTCGTCACCGATAGGTTTGATGGCTCCTTCAATCATCAACAACCACGCAGTCCAGGGTGAGATTTTTCTCCCCGGACAGATCTTCGTGTTCGGCGGCTTTGCACTGCGGGCCAATGCGCTTGGCCATCTGGAGCAGACCGAAAGCTACGCCTCTGGCCGTCAGGTCAGATTTGGAAGCCTAAACTTCACGGTCGACATCTGCGGAGACTTGATCTTCGATGGATTCAAACCACAGCCGAGCGCGCCGCACTGTCACGATGGGCATGATTTAGCTCTGCCGCCGGACAGTGCCCTGGAAGCCGCACATGAGTCCACTCCGACCCCTAGTTCGAAGCCGACCGCGTAGATCGAGGACACGTGGCTGGACGCCGCCTCGGGAACTGCAATCTCTACGGCTATGGAGCCGAACACTGACCTTGTCCCTTGTAAAGCTCGTGACTCTGAGGTGCCGGACTCCTTGCCGGACTCCGAACCTCCTGCGCCCCTACCAATCGAATCCGATTGGGCGCCGATCATGGAGTTCACCTTCGCGGACATCTTTCAGCACTCACCCTTTGGCGACATTCTGAATTCGCTAAAACGTCTCTCCTTATCAGCAGAGCCCTGGCCGGACTGCGGTCAGGACGGTTGGGATGCGGACAACGAAGAAATTCAAAACCCACCCACCACCCACTTTGTAGCCACTGTCGACGATCTAACCGACATGCTAGACTAGGACCCCGAAGACATCGACGATATGGACGACGATGCCGGAGACGACCAAGAACCAGTGCATACCGAGCACTGGAAAGCCACCTCAACTCATCACGTATACATGGTGGACACCCCAAAAGGAAGTGATAACGAGGAACAACGGGACGCGGCGAAGGATAATTCCCCCGAAAAACAACCCAAACGGCGACGCAAGTGCCGCCCTAAGTCCCGCCTCGACAACAACAGCACTCATAATGACCCAGCCATAGAGCAGGGCAAACCAGTGGGCGACGAACATGCAACCAAGCAACCATCCGAATAGGATGAATCGGATAATCAATCCATCCCCGGCGAAAACAATAGTCCAGACGATCTCACGCCGGACACACCACCGGAGCATAAGAACCTTCACAAAAGGCTTGTCGCCACTGCAAGAAGTCTGAAGAAGCAGAAATGGAAGCTCAAAACAGCGGAAGACATACTCAGAATAAGATGGAGCAAAGTACTCAAGACCGCGGACAAATATGGCAATAGACACCAAACAAAGAGCTACCCGAAGCGCAAGCTGCTGCCCGAATTCGACGAGGAGGCCGTAGAGCCCCCACAGTCAAAAAGCAAGGAGGCCGCCTGGCCGGATAGACGACCAGATAACAGGCCAAGAGCGACAAGCGGCGCCGCACACAAGCCGGCACATGATCCTCGCAAAACAGATGGCCCGGTCAGGTCCATTTATGGGCCAAAAAGAGGGCCCCAGGAAGTAACACAACACGCCGAGTGTTCGAAGACAATGGCACACCCAAATACAGGCGCACCACACACCCACTATGTTTCACCGATGAGGTGCTGGATCATGAATTTCCAGCAAGGTTCAAGCCTGTAAACATAGAGGCATACGACGGAACAACAGACCCCGGAGTCTGGATTGAGGATTACATCCTGCACATACATATGGCTAGAGGAGACGATCTCCACGCCATAAAATATCTGCCCCTCAAGCTCAAAGGGCCAGCTCGGCATTGGCTCAAAAGCCTCCCAGAAAATACCATTGGAGGTTGGGAAGAGCTCGAGGACGCGTTTAGAGCAAATTTTCAAGGGACTTATGTCCGCCCTCCGGATGCAAATGATTTAAGTCACATAACCCAACAGCCCGGAGAATCAGTGCGCCAATTCTGGAACAGGTTCCTCACCAAAAAGAACCAAATAGTCGACTGTCTGGACGCCGAAGCCTTAGCAGCTTTTAAACATAACGTCCGAGACGAATGGCTCGCCAGACACCTCGGCCAGGAAAAGCCAAGAACAATGGCCGCGCTAACAAGCCTCATGACCCGCTTTTGCGTGGGGGAAGACAGATGGCTAGCAAGATGCAGCACCAGCGACCCGAGTACATCCGAGATCAGAGATGGAAACGGAAAATCACGGCGCAGAAAGGACCAGCGCCGAAATAAAGAAAAGAGCCCAAAGAACACGGCGGTCAACGTCGGATTCAAAAGCTTGCGACCGAACAACAAAACACTGCCTCTTAAGGACAACAGTGACGAGCTATCCAACTTAAACAAAATTTTGGATCGGATATGTCAAATCCACAGTACCCCCGGGAAGCCTGCAAACCACACCCACCGAGATTGTTGGGTCTTCAAACAGTCCCGCCGACTCAATGCCGACCACAAGGGGCTCGACGCGCCAAGCGAGGATGACGATGAACCCCACCAGCAGAGCGCCGGAAAACAAAAGACTTTCCCACAAGAAGCCAAAACAGTAAACTCACTTCATGTGATAATACGGAACAATGGTGCGGCACCCGCTAAAGTACGTGTCGCACGATCCACCCCAGCGGAACCCCGAGATTGGATGTCAAAACCAATTACTTTCGACCACCTGGACTATTCCAGAAGTATTCGAAACGCAGGATGGACTGCTTTGATATTGGATCCTATAATCGACGGACTACAATTTACACAAGTCCTAATGGATGGCGGCAGCGATTTAAACCTGCTATATCCGGACACAATCCGCAAGTTGGGGATAGACCCTACTAAAATTCTCCATAGCCGCACTTCCTTCGAAGGAGTTACGCCAGGCCCTTACGCCAAGTGCACGGGCTCATTACTACTAGAAGTTATGTTCGGATCACCCGACAACTTCCGTCGCGAAAAGCTAATCTTCCATGTCGCCCCATTCAAAAGTAGCCATCAAGCACTATTGGGACGTGAAGCTTTCGCCCGCTTTAACGCAATACCGCACTACGCGTCTCTTACACTTAAAATGCTCGGTCCACGCGGCATCATCTCATTAAAAGGTCATTTAAGACCCCGGACACGGCTAGACGAGTCCGGCACAAATAAACTAGGGGCTCCCTAGCCGCATACCCCTTCACAAGGGGCTGCGCGTACAAACAATAAAGAGCCACTAAAAGCTCAACTTTATTCATTCATTCATACTTTGCTCTCAATAAATTTTTTGCACGATTTCTTTTCAAGCTAAGTTCCTCTCTTTTTACAGATGAACAATGTGCACACCCGTCCAGGATATGGCACAACGGAGACACAGGCGCAGACGTGCAGCAGGGACCCGTCGCAAGGATTCTTTTCAGATTAAGACCCTGCGTAAACCTTTCTTACTGTCTCTTGTTGATTCATCTCCCACGGTTTTTTACCATAACCAACGAGGAGGCTGGCGTTTTGGCATCAGCCGCGCTAGAAATTCTCGCCTGTACCTGGACACTAGGGGTTTTGGGCATTGTTCTGCCCGTTATCATAAAGACCGAATACCTTAGGGAGTGTTCGGCGTCTCGAGTTAGGCCTTATATGCATCAGCTCCGAATCATGTCTTTGGTCAAATGTTGGGTTTGCCCGGCTCCTGTGTTTTGCTGCCTTACGTTCCGTATCATCGGCTAACGCGGCACCAGGAGAACTACTGCGATTGTGCCCCGGTTCGGCCGGGCGAGCACCTCAGTAGAGAAAGCCGAAAGCTGACTGTCATGATACAGCGAGAGACTGGTCAACCACTCGATCGACTACCGGAATGTTTAGAATTCCTCTGCTTTGACGAAGGACCGTTTCTCGGTCAGGCACATACGCGCCCCGAATTCGGTGAGCGTGGTGCCCCTAGGGGCTATATCGTAGCCCCACCCTCGAACTCCTATGGCTAAGTGGAAGTGATAAAGCATTATAGTCCTGTTGCCTCGTTTGCTACGCTACCACCTCCTTCACAGGACCAAGACGTTGGCTTAAGTGTGAAAATGCGCTATTTTTGCAAACACCCCCGCACCATGTGCGTGGGGGCTGAAGCCGAAGACTGCCATCTTTCAGGTTATACACAGGTATACATTAACGGCCGCACAAGAGATATTTCAATACTTGAACGCACAAGTATAAAAAGCACTTATATTATATATATCATCTTACAAATCATAGAAATCATTTAAACATGACATTCTTTGAGCACTGCGACTCTATTGCACGAGCACCCCGCAGAACTTCCCCAAAATAGTGCTCGGCGGGTAACCGGCTCTCGTCCGAACCCCGGGTTGCAACATCGGTGGCATCCATTTCCGTCCAGTACGTCTTCACACGGGCGAGGGCCATCCGTGCACCCTCTATGCAGGCCGACCGCTTCATCGCCTTGATATGCGGCACCGCCCCAAGGAATTGCTACAATAAGCCAAAATAACTTTTCAGCTTGGGCCTATCCGGCTAGACATGAGCCACGATATCCGTCATGGCAAGTCCGGACAGTCTATTCAGCTCAGCCCACTCAGCCAACCGATCGGTCAGCGGAAGTGAACGCTCCGGACTGTGGAATTGAGACCAAAACAACTCTTCCGTCTCGTGATCCTTTTGACATCGGAAGTGCACAACAGCATCCGCCGCACTTGCCGCTAAATCCATATAAGGATCCTCCGAACCCCACAGCTGGCCAAGCTGAGCATACTTCGGATCTGTGAACCTCCTGGGTAGCAGAAAAGGCTTGTCAGCCGCAATATCTCCGGCCTGACGCAGCTCCTCCTTTATAGCCCTCATTGCAGAACGGGCATCCTTGGCTTCGGCGGTGGCCTTCTTCAGGCTTTCTTGCTCCGCTCGGCGCTCTTTTTCAAGAACCTCATAGCGGTCGGTAACATCTTTCAGCTTCACGGCCATTTCGGCCATCTCCTCCCTGCTTCGGCAGTGAGCAGCCCTTTCGGCTTCTAGCTCTTCGGCCGCCTTCGAGGCAGCCGCATCACTCCTCCTGGCCTGCTCCTTGGCTCGAGCAAGCTCTGCTCGAAGGTCCTCCACAGTAGCGGCACCATCTGCATCTAGCACACATATTGTAAGGAGTGAGCTTCGGCTCCCTTACTAGGTGACCACGGAGAAACAACCTACCTTGCGACTCGTCAAGTCACTTATTGACCAGCGCGATGTCCGCATCCGCAATGTCGAGTTGCCGCCTTAGTTCAGCAACTCCATCGGTCCGGCTGGCCACCGGACTATCCGCCACCTGTGTAGGAAAGGCGAGAATTAATACCTGAGATTATGATCCTCGGCACGCTGTCGCCTTCGACAACATACCGAGTCTCAGGGGCTACTATCTATACAGGGCGCGCTTTATGTGCAAAACTGTCAAGAGGTATGTCATTTTTACGTACCTCAAACCCCGCCAGCAAACTTCTGACGGCATCGTGCAACCCGCCTTCGGCAGATGAAATTCTTCCAATCACCATACTCATCAATGTATGGTGATCTTCTGAGATAGACGCCCTCTCAAGCAGATCCTTCAGCTCCCCCGGCCGTACACCAGCTGGTGCAGAACTCTTCGGCCCTGCCGGACCTGGGGATACCCTTCATGATGACACCTCAGGGTCGTCCGCCCCACCTGACGGTGCGGCAGATGGAGGCGTCTCGCTCTCCATCATCTCCGGACGAAGGTCCCCCGAAGACGAGCTCATCTAAGAAGGACAGAGATCCGAACTACACGGTAAAAACTTAGGTTATCCTCAGAAGCACAAATAGGGATGTCCCTTATTACAAAACTCCCCTTTTTCTACTTACGGCTCGCTGGAGGGCTCGCTCGCTGGAGGGCTGATTCCCCGGACGCAGGACCCTCCGGTGAAGATCTCTTCCCCCGCTTCGAGGCCTTGGCCTCCGGGTTTTCGGAAGCGGTCCCCTTCTCCCCTTGGAAGGAGGGATTCTCGATCCCCCCCTTTCTCAAAAGCCTCCTTGGTAGAGGCGGTAGTTCCTCTGTTCTCCCCTTCGCCTTCCTCTGAAGGCGCAACCTCCAGCATCCTGACCAGCACGGGATCCGGCGCGGTCTCCGGGAGGGGGGCCGGACACCGTATCAGTTTTTCTTGCGCTATCCACTCCTGTTCAGAGGACAATTGGTTAAAAGGCAAATCCTAGAAATGCAAACGAATGGTATGTCCGGACACAGAGCTACTTACTTGTGTATCCGGGCGATTGCAGCTTAGGCCAGCGTCCTCGGTCAATTCCGGACACACCTCTTGTGATCCGAAGAACAATTTGTACATCTCCACGGGTGTCGTACCCATGAAGTGTTGGAGAATTCATGGTCCCTCCGGATTGAATTCCCACAGCCGGAGAGGACGCCGTTTGCAGGGCAAAAGACGCCTAATCAGCATGACCTGCATCACCATGACCAGATCGATCTCCCTCGCTTGGAGGTCTCTAATCCGGCCTTGCAATAGGGGCACATCCTTTGACGGCCCCCAGTTGAGCCCTTGGTTGACCCATGACATCAGCATTCGTGGAGGTCCCGAGCGAAAGATGGGCGGCGGCTTCTGCCTGCTGCCCCTTGGAGCGGTAATATAAAACCACTCCTGTTACCACAAGCCGAGCTCCTCCTGGAAAGAGCCCTCGGGCCATGGAGCATCGGCCCTCTTGCTTACAACCGCCCCGCCGCACTCTGCTTGGCGCCCCTCGATCATCTTCGGCTCCACGTTAAAGGTTTTGAGCCACAAACCGAAGTGGGGGGTAGTGCGGAGGAAGGCCTCGCAGACGACAATGAATGACGAGATGTGGAGGATGGACTCCGGAGCCAGGTCATGGAATTCCAACCCATAGTAAAACATGAGCCCTCTCATAAAAGGATCCATCGGGAAGCCTAAACCCCGATGGAGGTGGGACACAAACACGACGCTTTCGCCGGACTCGGGAGTGGGAATGACTTGCCCTTTGGCGGGCAGCCTATGCGAAATCTCGTAGGTCAAGTACTTGGCTTCTCTCAGCTTTTGCACGTCCTCTTCCGTGACGGAGGAGGGCATCCACCGGCCCTGTAGGTCGGATTCGGACATCGTTGAAGGTCCGAGGTGCTCGAATCTGAGGCTCTGGGTGTTGGAACTCGGGGCGAGGGGCAGATTCGATTGAGGATTGAAGAAAAGAAACGAGCCTTGGTCCCATTATAAAGAGGGAGAACACCAAGAGCCGTCCCCGTGACCGTTTGGGACTCGCCTTCAATAGAGGAGGCGTGGCAACGGGCGCGGTTGGGTTACCCACGTCCGTATTGATGGGAATCCCGGAATAAGGGGAACACGATCTCTGCTTCGACAAGACGTGCCATGGAAACCGCTTCGCTAAACGCGCTGAGGCGGTATAGTAAAAACAATTCAAGTAAAGGCTTGGTAGTGGTGTGACATCACGCCACAAAATACGTCAGCAGATTGAACTTGTGTACATATTATTCTCTCTACGTTGGTATGTGGAATTTATTTTGTAGAGCCGGACACTATCCTGGTGTTCACAAATCTTCTATGATTAATTCGGAGGAGGAACCCGCCTTGCAATGCCGAACAATATGCGTGCCGGACTCATCGTCATTGAAGCCTGATTCAGGGGCTACTGAGGGAGTCCTGGACTAGGGGGTGTCCGGATAGCCGGACTATCATCATCGACCGGACTCCAAGACTATGAAGATACAAGATTGAAGACTTCGTCCCGTGTCCGGATGGGACTTTCCTTGGTGTGGAAGGCAAGCTTGGCAATACGGATATGTAGATCTCCTACCATTGTAACCGACTCTGTGTAACCCTAGCCCTCTCCGGTGTCTATATAAACCGGAGGGTTTTAGTCCGTAGGACGAACAACCATTACAACAATCATACCATAGGCTAGCTTCTAGGGTTTAGCCTCCTTGATCTCGTGGTAGATCTACTCTTGTACTACCCATATCATCAATATTAATCAAGCAGGAGTAGGGTTTTACCTCCATCAAGAGGGCCCGAACCTGGGTAAAAACATCGTGTCCCTTGTCTCCTGTTACCATCTGCCTAGACGCACAATTCGGGACCCCCTACCCGAGATCTGCCGGTTTTGACACTGACAGCCACCTTGCTGCACCTTATTTACTTTTGTTACTTGTTGCTCGTTACAATTTACCTTATCACAAAACTATCTGTTACCATTTATTTCAGTACTTGCAGAGAATACCTTGCTGAAAACCGCTTATCATTTCCTTCTGCTCCTCGTTGGGTTCGACACTCTTACTTATCGAAAGGACTACGATAGATTCCCTATACTTGTGGGTCATCATCACGTCAAAGCAGTCTCCCGTCAACTTGCCCATTTCTGGCGCTGTTGCCGGGGAGATCTACGTCAAGCCTACCAAGTACCCACCATAAACTCTCATCTCTTGCATTACATTATTTGCCATTTGCCTCTCATTTTCCTCTCCCCCACTTCTAAAAGAATTTTCAGAAAAATACAAAAAGATTTGCCCTTTTATTTGCCCTTTTTCCGTTCGTCTTTTCGCTTGCTTTTTGTTTGCTCATGTGTTAGATTGCTTGCTTTGTCAAGATGTCTCAAGAGAATACCAAGTTGTGTGAGTTCTCCAATACTAATAATAGTTATTTTATTAGTACTCCGGTTGCTCCAGCCACTAGTGCGGAATCTTATGAAATTAATGCCGCTTTGCTCAATCTTGTTATGAAAGATAAATTTTCCGGCCTTCCTGGTGAAGAGACCGCATCCCATCTAAATAATTTTGTTGAGTTGTGTGATATGCAAAAGAATAAATATGTGGATAATGATGTTGTTAAATTGAAGCTATTTCCGTTCTCACTACGAGATCGTGCTAAAACTTGGTTTTCATCTTTGCCTAAAAATAGTATTGATTCATGGAATAAGTGTAAAGATGCTTTTATGTCCAAGTATTTTCCTCCTGCTAAGATCATCTCCCTTAGGAACAATACAATGAATTTTAAGCAACTTGATCATGAACATGTTGCACAATCTTGTGAGAGGATGAAATTGATGATAAGAAATTGCCCTACTAATGGTTTAAATTTCTGATCATACAAAAGTTTTATGCCAGATTGAATTTTGCTTCTAGAAATCTTTTAGGTTAGACCGCAAGAGGTACTTTTATGGAAATTAATTTAGGAGAAGCTACTAAACTCCTAGATAATATTATGGTTAATTATTTTCAATGGCATACTAAAAGATCTTCTACTAGTAATAAAGTGCATCCGATTGAAGAGATTAATGTTTTGAGTGGAAAGATGGATGAACTTATGAAATTGTTTGCTAGTAAGAGTGCTCCTATTAATCCTAATGATATTCCTTTGTCTACTTTGATTGAGAATAATAATGAATCTATGGATGTGAATTTTGTTGGTAGGAACAATTTTATTTAGTGTTCTTGCTTGTTGGGAGGTAAACCAATTTTATTTTTTATTCTTGCTTTTTGTTTCTATTTTTTTAATAAATTTTATCATCTAGCCTCTGGTTAGATTTGTTTTGGTGTTTTAATTAGTGTTTGTGCCAAGTAAGACCTTTGGGATGGCTTACGATGATAGTTGATTTGATCTTGCTGAAAAACAAGAACTTTTATGCCCAGTAAAGTAATTTTCATAATTCACAGAAGTGTGATTTTGGTATGAATTTTTTACACAAGATTTACTACAAATTTTCCAGGTTGTCCTAATTTTTCCAAATTTTTGGAGTTACAGGGGCATACGAAGTTTACAGATTGCTACAGACTGTTCTGTTTTTTATAGATTCTGTTTTCTATGTGTTGCTTGCTTATTTTGACGAATCTATGGGTAGTATCGGGGGGTATGAACCATGGAGAACTTGGAATATAGTAGATATTACACCAATATAAATAAAGAATGAGTTCACAACAATACCAAAAGTGGTGATTTATTTTTTTATACTAACGGGTCTCATGTTTCTGTTGAGTTTTCTGTTGTGAAGTTTTCAAGTTTTGGGTAAAGATTTGATGGACTATGGAATAAGGAGTGGCAAGAGCCTAAGCTTGGGGATGCCCAAGGCACCCCAAGGTAATATTCAAGGACAACCAAGAACCTAAGCTTGGGGATGCCCCGGAAGGCATCCCCTCTTTCATCTTCGTCTATCAGTAAATTATCTTGAGGCTATATTTTTATTCAACACATGATATGTGTTTTGCTTGGAGCGTCTTGTATGATATGAGTCTTTGCATTTAGTTTGCCAAAATCATCCTTGCTGTACAGACCTTTTGAGGGGGACACGCATGAATCGTGATTTATTAGAATACTCTAGGTGCTTCACTTATATCTTTTGAGCTAGGCAATTTTGCTCTAGTGCTTCACTTATATCTTTTTAGAGCATGGCCGTGGCTTTATTTTATAGAAATTGCTGAACTCTCATGCTTCACTTATATTATTTTGAGAGTCTCTATAAACAGCATGGTAATTTGCTTTGGTTGTGAATTTAGTCCTAATATGATGGCATCCAAGAGGGATATAATAAAAACTTTCATAAAGTGCATTGAATACTATGAGAAGTTTGATTCCTTATGATTGTTTTGAGATATAAAGATGGTGATATTAGAGTCATGCTAGTGAGTAATTGTGGATTGGTGGAAATACTTGTGTTAAAGTTTGTGATTCTCGTAGCATGCACGTATGGTGAACCGTTATGTGATGAAGTTGGAGCATGATTTATTTATTGATTGTCATCCTTTGTGTGGAGGTCGGGATTGCGCGATGGTTAACTCCTACCATCTCTTCCCCTAGGAGCGTGCATGTAGTACTTTGTTTCGATAACTAATAGACTTTTGCAAAAAGTATGTGAGCTCTTTATGACTAATGTTGAGTCCATGGATTATACGCACTCGCACCCTTCCACCTTTGCTAGCCTCTCTAGTACCGCGCAACTTTCGTTGGCGCCTTAAACCCACCATATACACTTCCTCAAAACAGCGACCATACCTACCTATTATGGCATTTCCATAGCCATTCTGAGATATATTGCCATGCAACTTCCACCTTTCCATTTTGTTCTAAGTTTTGAGTGAAGGAAATATGCCCTAGAGGCAATAATAAAGTTATTATTTATTTCCTCATATCATGATAAATGTTTATTATTCATGCTAGAATTGTATTAACCGGAAACATAATACATGTATGAATATATAGACAAACAGAGTGTCACTAGTATGCCTCTACTTGACTAGCTTGTTAATCAAAGATGGTTATGTTTCCTAACCATGAACAAGGAGTTGTTATTTGATTAACAAGGTCACATCATTAGTTGAATGATCTGATTGACATGACCCATTCCGTTAGCTTAGCACCCGATCGTTTAGTATGTTGCTATTGCTTCCTTCATGACTTATACATGTTCCTATGACTATGAGATTATGCAACTCCCATTTACCGGAGGAACACTTTGTGTGCTACCAAACATCACAACGTAACTGGGTGATTATAAAGGTGCTCTACAGGTGTCTCCGAAGGTACTTGTTGAGTTGGCGTATTTCGAGATTAGGATTTGTCACTCCGAATGTCGGAGAGGTATCTCTGGGCCCTCTCGGTAATGCACATCACTTAAGCCTTGCAAGCATTTCAACTAATGAGTTAGTTGCGAGATGATGTATTACGGAACGAGTAAAGAGACTTGCCAGTAACGAGATTGAACTAGGTATTGGATACCTACGATCGAATCTCGGGCAAGTAACATACCGATGACAAAGGGAACAACGTATGTTGTTATGCGGTTTGACCGATAAAGATCATCGTAGAATATGTAGGAACCAATATGGGCATCCAGGTCCCGCTATTGGTTATTGACCGGAGACGTGTCTCGGTCATGTCTACATTGTTCTCGAACCGTAGGGTCCGCACGCTTAAGGTTTCGATGACAGTTATATTATGAGTTTATGTATTTTGATGTACCGAAGGTTGTTCGGAGTCCCGGATGTGATCCCGGACATGACGAGGAGTCTCGAAATGGTCGAGACATAAATATTGATATATTGGACGGATATATTTGGACACCGGAAAGGTTCCGGGTGAGATTGGAAATATACCGGAGTTCCGGGAGGTTACCGGAACCCCCCGGTAAGTATATGGGCCTTATTGGGCCTTAGTGGAAGGGAGGGAGAAGGAGCAAGGGAGGGCCCCCCCCCAAGCCCAATCCGAATTGGGAGGGGGGCCGGCCCCCCCTTTCCTTCTCTCCTCCCCCCTCTTCCTTCCTTCTCCTACTCCTAATAGGAAAGGGGGGGGGGGGCCAAACCTACTTGGAGTAGGTTTGCCCCCCCTATGGCGCGCCTCCTCCCTAGGCCGGCCTCCTCCTCCCTCCCTCCTTTATATACGGGGGCGGGGGGCACCCTAGACACACAAGTTGATCATTGAGATCGTTCCTTAGCCGTGTGCGGTGCCCCCCTCCACGATATTACACCTCGGTCATATTGTAGCGGTGCTTAGGCGAAGCCCTGCGACAGGAGAACATCAAGATCGTCACCACGCCGTCGTGCTGACGGAACTCCTCCCCGCGCATCTGCTGGATCGGAGATCGGGGTGCGTCATCGAGCTGTACGTGTGTCAAGAACTCGGAGGTGCCGGAGTAACGGTGCTTGGATCGGTTGGACCGGGAGGACGTACGACTACTTCTTCTACGTTGCGTCAACGCTTCCGCTTCGGTCTACGAGGGTACGTAGACAACACTCTCCCCTCTCCTTGCTATGCATCACCATGATCTTGCGTGTGCGTAGGAAATTTTTTGAAATTACTACGTTCCCCAACAGTGGCATCAGAGCCTAGGTTTTTATGGTTTGATGTTATATGCACGAATAGAACACAAGTGAGTTGTGGGCGATATAAGTCATACTGCTTACCAGCATATCATACTTTGATTCGGCGGTATTGTTGGATGAAGCGGCCCGGACCGACATTACGCGTACGCTTACGCAAGACTGGTTTTACCGCCGTGCTTTGCACACAGGTGACTAGCGGGTGTCAGTTTCTCCAACTTTAGTTGAACCGAGTGTGGCTACGCCCGGTCCTTGCGAAGGTTAAAACAGCATCAACTTGACAAACTATCGTTGTGGTTTTGATGTGTAGGTGAGATTGGTTCTTGCTTAAGCCCGTAGCAGCCACGTAAAACTTGCAACAACAAAGTAGAGGACGTCTAACTTGTTTTTGCAGGGCATGTTGTGATGTGATATGGCCAAGATATGATGCTATATTTTATTGTATGAGATGATCATGTTTTGTAACCGAAGTTATCGGCAACTGGCAGGAGCCATATGGTTGTCGCTTTATTGTATGAAATGCAAACGCCCTGTAATTGCTTTACTTTATCACTAAGCGGTAGCGATAGTTGTAGAAGCAATAGATGGCGTAAACGACAACGATGCTATGATGGAGATCAAGGTGTCGCGCCGGTGACGATGGTGATCATGATGGTGCTTCGGAGATGGAGATCACAAGCACAAGATGATGATGGCCATATCATATCACTTATATTGATTGCATGTGATGTTTATCCTTTATGCATCTTATCTTGCTTTGATTGACGGTAGCATTTTAAGATGATATCTCACTAAAAATTATCAAGAAGTGTTCTCCCTGAGTATGCACCGTTGCCAAAGTTCGTCGTGCCCAGACACCACGTGATGATCGGGTGTGATAAGCTCTACGTCCATCTACAACGGGTGCAAGCCAGTTTTTGCACACGCAGAATACTCAGGTTAAACTTGACGAGCCTAGCATATGCAGATATGGCCTCGGAACACGGAGACCGAAAGGTCGAGCGTGAATCATATAGTAGATATGATCAACATAAGATGTTCACCATTGAAAACTACTCCATCTCACGTGATGATCGGTTATGTTTTAGTTGATTTGGATCACGTGATCACTTAGATGACTAGAGAGATGTCTGTCTAAGTGGGAGTTCTTTAGTAATATGATTAATTGAACTTAAATTTATCATGAACTTAGTACCTGATAGTATCTTGCTTGTCTATGTTGATTGTAGATAGATGGCTCGTGTTGTTGTTCCGTTGAATTTTAATGCGTTCCTTGAGAAAGCTAAGTTGAAAGATGATGGTAGCAACTACGCGGACTGGGTCCGTAACTTGAGGATTATCCTCATTGCTGCACACAAAAATTACGTCCTGGAAGCACCGCTGGGTGCCAGGCCTGCTGCTGATGCAACTGACGACGTTAAGAACGTCTGGCAGAGCAAAGCTGACGACTACTCGATAGTTCAATGTGCCATGCTTTACGGCTTAGAACCGAGACTTCAACGACGTTTTGAACGTCATGGAGCATATGAGATGTTCCAGGAGTTGAAGTTAATATTCCAGAAGAATGCCCGGATTGAGAGATATGAAGTCTCCGATAAGTTCTATAGCTGCAAGATGGAGGAGAATAGTTCTGTCAGTGAGCACATACTCAAGATGTCTGGGTATTGTAATCACTTGATTCAACTGGGAGTTACTCTTCCGGATGATAGCGTCATTGACAGAATTCTCCAATCACTTCCACCAAGCTACAAGAGCTTCGTGATGAACTATAATATGCAAGGGATGGATAAGACGATTCCCGAGCTCTTCGCAATGCTAAAGGCTGCGGAGGTAGAAATCAAGAAGGAGCATCAAGTGTTGATGGTTAACAAGACCACTAGTTTCAAGAAAAAGGGCAAAGGGAAGAAGAAGGGGAACTTCAAGAAGAACAGCAAACAAGTTGTTGCTCAAGAGAAGAAACCCAAGTCTGGACCTAAGCCTGAAACTGAGTGCTTCTACTGCAAGCAGACTGGTCACTGGAAGCGGAACTGCCCCAAGTATTTGGCGGATAAGAAGGATGGCAAGGTGAACAAAGGTATATGTGATATACATGTTATTGATGTGTACCTTACTAGAGCTTGCAGTAGCACTTGGGTATTTGATACTGGTTCTGTTGCTAATATTTGCAACTCGAAACAGGGACTACGGATTAAGCGAACACTGGCAAAGGACGAGGTGACGATGCGTGTGGGAAACGGTTCCAAAGTCGATGTGATCGCGGTCGGCACGCTACCTCTACATCTACCTTCGGGATTAGTATTAGACCTAAATAATTGTTATTTGGTGCCAGCGTTGAGCATGAACATTATATTTGGATCTTGTTTGATGCGAGACGGTTATTCATTTAAATCAGAGAATAATGGTTGTTCTATTTATATGAGTAATATCTTTTATGGTCATGCACCCTTGAAGAGTGGTCTATTTTTGATGAATCTCGATAGTAGTGATACACATATTCATAGTGTTGAAACCAAAAGATGCAGAGTTGATATTGATAGTACAACTTATTTGTGGCACTGCTGTTTAGGTCATATCGGTGTAAAGCGCATGAAGAAACTCCATACTGATGGACTTTTGGAACCTCTTGATTATGAATCACTTGGTACTTGCGAACCGTGCCTCATGGGCAAGATGACCAAAACACCGTTCTCCGGTACTATGGAGAGAGCAACAGATTTGTTGGAAATCATACATACAGATGTATGTGGTCCGATGAATATTGAAGCTCGTGGCGGATATCGTTATTTTCTCACCTTCACATATGATTTAAGTAGATATGGGTATATCTACTTAATGAAGCATAAATCTGAAACATTTGAAAAGTTCAAAGAATTTCAGAGTGAAGTTGAAAATCATCGTAACAAGAAAATAAAGTTTCTACGATCTGATCGTGGAGGAGAATATTTGAGTTACGAGTTTGGTCTACACTTAAAACAATGTGGAATAGTTTCGCAACTCACGCCACCCGGAACACCACAGCGTAATGGTGTGTCCGAACGTCGTAATCATACTTTACTTGATATGGTGCGATCTATGATGTCTCTTACAGATTTACCGCTATCATTTTGGGGTTATGCTTTAGAGACGGCCACATTCACGTTAAATAGGGCACCGTCGAAATCCGTTGAGACGACACCTTATGAACTATGGTTTGGCAAGAAACCAAAGTTGTCGTTTCTTAAAGTTTGGGGCTGCGATGCTTATGTGAAAAAGCTTCAACCTGATAAGCTCGAACCCAAATCGGAGAAATGTGTCTTCATAGGATACCCAAAGGAGACAGTTGGGTACACCTTCTATCATAGATCCGAGGGCAAGACATTTGTTGCTAAGAATGGATCCTTTCTAGAGAAGGAGTTTCTCTCGAAAGAAGTGAGTGGGAGGAAAGTAGAACTTGATGAGGTAACTGTACCTACTCCCTTGTTGGAAAATAATACATCACAGGAACCGGTTTCTGTGATGTCAAAACCAACTAGTGAGGAAGTTGATGATGATAATCATAGAACTTCAGATCAAGTTAATACAGAACCTCGTAGGTCGAACAGAGTAAGATCCGCACCAGAGTGGTACGGTAATCCTATTCTGGAAGTCATGCTACTAGATCATGATGAACCTACGAACTATGAAGAAGCGATGGTGAGCCCAGATTCCGCAAAATGGCTTGAAGCCATGAAATCTGAGATGGGATCCATGTATGAGAACAAAGTATGGACTTTGGTTGACTTGCCCGATGGTCGGCAAGCAATTGAGAATAAATGGATCTTCAAGAAGAAGACTGACGCTGATGGTAATGTTACTGTCTACAAAGCTCGACTTGTTGCAAAAGGTTTTCGACAAGTTCAAGGGGTTGACTACGATGAGACCTTCTCACCCGTAGCGATGCTTAAGTCTGTCCGAATCATGTTAGCAATTGCCGCATTTTATGATTATGAAATTTGGCAAATGGATGTAAAAACTGCATTCCTGAATGGATTTCTGGAAGAAGAGTTGTATATGATGCAACCAGAAGGTTTTATCGATCCAAAGGGAGCTAACAAAGTGTGCAAGCTCCAGCGATGCATTTATGGACTGGTGCAAGCCTCTCGGAGTTGGAATAAACGTTTTGATAGTGTGATCAAAGCATTTGGTTTTATACAGACTTTTGGAGAAGCCTGTATTTACAAGAAAGTGAGTGGGAGCTCTGTAGCATTTCTAATATTATATGTGGATGACATATTATTGATTGGAAATGATATAGAATTTCTGGATAGCATAAAGGGATACTTGAATAAAAGTTTTTCAATGAAAGACCTCAGTGAAGTTGCTTACATATTGGGCATTAAGATCTATAGAGATAGATCAAGACGCTTAATTGGACTTTCACAAAGCACATACCTTGACAAAGTTTTGAAGAACTTCAAAATGGATCAAGCAAAGAAAGGGTTCTTGCCTGTATTGCAAGGTGTGAAGTTGAGTAAGACTCAAAGCCCGACCACTGCAGAAGATAGAGAGAAAATGAAAAGTGTTCCCTATGCTTTAGCCATAGGCTCTATCATGTATGCAATGCTGTGTACCAGACCTGATGTGTGCCTTGCTATAAGTCTAGCAGGGAGGTACCAAAGTAATCCAGGAGTGGATCACTGGACAGCGGTCAAGAACATCCTAAAATACCTAAAAAGGACTAAGGATATGTTTCTCGTATATGGAGGTGACAAAGAGCTCATCGTAAATGGTTACGTTGATGCAATCTTTGACACTGATCCGGACGATTCTAAATCGCAAACCGGATACGTGTTTACATTAAACGGTGGAGCTGTCAGTTGGTGCAGTTCAAAGCAAAGCGTCGTGGCGGGATCTACATGTGAAGCGGAATACATAGCTGCTTCGGAAGCAGCCAATGAAGGAGTCTGGATGAAGGAGTTCATATCCGATCTAGGTGTCATACCTAGTGCATCGGGTCCAATGAAAATCTTTTGTGACAATACTGGAGCGATTGCCTTAGCGAAGGAATCCAGATTTCACAAGAGATACAAGCACATCAAGAGACGCTTCAATTCCATCCGGGATCTAGTCCAGGTGGGAGACATAGAGATTTGCAAGATACATACGGATCTGAATGTTGCAGACCCGTTGACTAAGCCTCTTCCACGAGCAAAACATGATCAACACCAAGACTCCATGGGTGTTAGAATCATTACTGTGTAATCTAGATTATTGACTCTAGTGCAAGTGGGAGACTGAAGGAAATATGCCCTAGAGGCAATAATAAAGTTATTATTTATTTCCCCATATCATGATAAATGTTCATTATTCATGCTAGAATTGTATTAACCGGAAACATAATACATGTGTGAATATATAGACAAACAGAGTGTCACTAGTATGCCTCTACTTGACTAGCTTGTTAATCAAAGATGGTTATGTTTCCTAACCATGAACAAGGAGTTGTTATTTGATTAACAAGGTCACATCATTAGTTGAATGATCTGATTGACAGGACCCATTCCGTTAGCTTAGCACCCGATCGTTTAGTATGTTGCTATTGCTTCCTTCATGACTTATACATGTTCCTATGACTATGAGATTATGCAACTCCCATTTACCGGAGGAACACTTTGTGTGCTACCAAACGTCACAACGTAACTGGGTGATTATAAAGGTGCTCTACAGGTGTCTCCGAAGGTACTTGTTGAGTTGGCGTATTTCGAGATTAGGATTTGTCACTCCGAATGTCGGAGAGGTATCTCTGGGCCCTCTCGGTAATGCACATCACTTAAGCCTTGCAAGCATTTCAACTAATGAGTTAGTTGTGAGATGATGTATTACGGAACGAGTAAAGAGACTTGCCGGTAACGAGATTGAACTAGGTATTGGATACCGACGATCGAATCTCGGGCAAGTAACATACCGATGACAAAGGGAACAACGTATGTTGTTATGCGGTTTGACCGATAAAGATCTTCATAGAATATGTAGGAACCAATATGGGCATCCAGGTCCCGCTATTGGTTATTGACCGGAGACGTGTCTCGGTCATGTCTACATTGTTCTCGAACCGTAGGGTCCGCACGCTTAAGGTTTTGATGACAGTTATATTATGAGTTTATGTATTTTGATGTACCGAAGGTTGTTCGGAGTCCCGGATGTGATCACGGACATGACGAGGAGTCTCGAAATGGTCGAGACATAAAGATTGATATATTGGACGGATATATTTGGACACCGGAAAGGTTCCAAGTGAGATTGGAAATATACCGGAGTTCCAGGAGGTTACCGGAACCCCCCGGTAAGTATATGGGCCTTATTGGGCCTTAGTGGAAGGGAGGGAGAAGGAGCAAGGGAGGGGGCGCGCGCCCCCCCAAGCCCAATCCGAATTGGGAGGGGGGCCGGCCCCCCCCTTTCCTTCTCTCCTCCCCCCTCTTCCTTCCTTCTCCTACTCCTAATAGGAAAGGGGGGGGCCAAACCTACTTGGAGTAGGTTTGCCCCCCCTATGGCGCGCCTCCTCCCTAGGCCGGCCTCCTCCTCCCTCCCTCCTTTATATACGGGGGCGGGGGGGCACCCTAGACACACAAGTTGATCATTGAGATCGTTCCTTAGCCGTGTGCGGTGCCCCCCTCCACGATATTACACCTCGGTCATATTGTAGCGGTGCTTAGGCGAAGCCCTGCGACAGGAGAACATCAAGATCGTCACCACGCCGTCGTGCTGACGGAACTCCTCCCCGCGCCTCTGCTGGATCGGAGATCGGGGTGCATCATCGAGCTGTACGTGTGTCAAGAACTCGGAGGTGCCGGAGTAACGGTGCTTGGATCGGTTGGACCGGGAGGACGTACGACTACTTCCTCTACGTTGCGTCAACGCTTCCGCTTCGGTCTACGAGGGTACGTAGACAACACTCTCCCCTCTCGTTGCTATGCATCACCATGATCTTGCGTGTGCGTAGGAAAATTTTTGAAATTACTACGTTCCCCAACATTGAGTTGTAATTATTGAGTTGTAAGTAAATAAAAGTGCGATGATCATCATTATTAGAGCACTGTCCCATGTGAGGAAAGGATGATGGAAGCAATGATTCCCTCACAAGTTGGGATGAGTCTCTGGACTTTGTGAAAAATAAAAGAGGCCAAAGAAGCCCAAACAAATAAAATAAAGAGGCCAAAGAAGCCCACCAAAAATAAAAAATGAGAAAAAATAAAAATGAGATAAAAGAGAGAAGGGGCAATGTTACTATCATTTTTCCACACTTGTGCTTCAAAGTAGCACCATGACCTTCATGATAGAGTGTCTCCTATGTTGTCACTTTCATATACTAGTGGGAATTTTTCATTATAGAACTTGGCTTGTATATTCCAATGATGGGCTTCCTCAAATTGCCCTAGGTCTTCGTGAGCAAGCGAGTTGGATGCACACCCACTTAGTTTACTTTTGAACTTTCATAAATTTATAGCTGTAGTGCATCTATTGCATGGCAATCCCTACTCACTCACATTGATATCTATTAATGGGCATCTCCATAGCCTGTTGATACGCCTAGTTGATGTGAGACTATCTCCTTCTTTTTGTCTTCTCCACAACCACCATATTATATTCCACCTATAGTGCTATATCCATGGCTCACGCTCATGTATTGCGTGAAAGTTGAAAAAGTTTGAGAATACTAAAGTATGGAACAATTGCTTGGCTAAAACCGGCATTGTGCATGATTTAATACTTTGTGTGATGAAGATGGAGGATAGCCAGATTATATGATTTTGTAGGGATAACTTTGTTTGGCCATGTTATTTTGAGAAGACATGATTGCTTTATTAGTATGCTTGAAGTATTATTGTTTTTATGTCAATATTAAACTTTCGTTTTGAATCTTATGGATCTGAACATTCATGCCACAATGAAGAAAATTACATGGATAAATCTGTTAGATAGCATTCCACATCAAAAATTCTGTTTTTATCATTTACCTACTTGAGGTTGAGCAGGAGTTAAGCTTGGGGATGCTTGATACGTCTCCAACATATCTATAATTTTTTATTGTTCCATGCTATTATATTATCTGTTTTGGATGTTTTATATGCATTATTATGCTATTTTATATTATTTTTGGGACTAACTTATTAACTTAGAGCCCGGTGTGCATGTTTTTGTTTTTTCCTTGTTTTTGAGTTTCGCAGAAAAGGAATATCAAACGGAGTCCAAACAGAATAAAACTTTATGATGATTTTTCTTGGACCAGAAAACACCTAGAGGGCTTGGAGTTCAAGACAGAAGACCCACGAGGCGGCGGCAAAGGGTGGAGGGCGCGCCCTAGGGGGGTGCCCCTGCCTTGTGGCCCCCTCGGGAGTCCCCTGACCTACCTCTTCATCCTATATATTCACATATATTCCAAAACCCTTAAAGGGATCCACAAAAATACTTTTCCGTCGCCGCAACCTTTTGTTCCGGTGAGATCCCATCTTGGGGCCTTTTTCGGCATCCTGTTGGAGGGGGATTCGATCACGGAGGGCATCTACATCAACCCTATTGCCCTCCCGATGAAGCGTGAGTAGTTTACCTCAAACCTACGGGTCCATAGCTAGTAGCTAGATGGCTTCTTCTCTTTCTTTGATTCTCAGTATCCTGTTCTCCTCGATATTCTTGGAGATCTATCTGATGTAATCTTCTTCTGCGGTGTGTTTGTAGAGATCCGGTGAATTGTGGGTTTATGATCAGCTTATCTATGAATATTATTTGAATCTTCTCTGAATTCTTATATGCATTATTTGATATCTTTGTATTCCTCTTTGAATTATCGGTTTGGTTTGGCCAAGTAGATTGGTTTTTCCTGCAATGGGAGAGGTCCTTAGCTTTGGGTTCAATCTTGTGTGATTTCACCCAGTGACAAAGTAGGGATAGCGAGACACGTATTGAATTGTTGCCATCGAGGATAAAAAGATGGGGTTTTCATCATATTGCTTGAGTTTATTCCTCTTCATCATGTCATCCTACTTAAGGCTTTACTCCGTTCTTTATGAACTTAATACTCTAGATGCTTGCCGGATAGCGGTCGATGTGTGGAGTAATAGTAGTAGATGCAGGCAGGAGTCGGTCTACTTGACACGGACGTGATGCATATATGCATAATCCTTGCCTTGGATATCGTCATAACTTTGCGCTTTTCTATCAATTGCTCGACAGTAATTTGTTCACCCACCGTATTATTTTCCTTCAAGAGACAAGCCTCTAGTGAAACCTATGGCCCCCGTGTCTATTTTCCATCATATTTGTTTCTGATCTACTATTTTGCAATCTTTTATTTTCAGATATATAAACCAAAAAACCAAAAAATATTTAGTTATATTTTATTTAGTTTTATCTATCTCTATCAGATCTCACCTTTGCAAGTGATCGTGAAGGGATTGACAACCCTTTATCGCTTTGGGTGCAAGTGTTTTATTGTTTGTGTAGGTGCATCTATTGGGGGCTTGCGCGTTTCTCCTACTGGATTGATACCTTAGTTCTTAACTGAGGGGAATACTTATCTCTACTGTGCTGCATCACCCTTTCCTCTTCAAGGGAAAAACCAACGCAAGCTCGAGAAGTAGCAGCTGCCGGATCATGAAGGTTGCACGCTTGCAACCAATTAGAGAGGATGTGCTTTCGGTCTTCGGTTCGAGGGACTGTTCATGGGTGGTACGAGGGTTCATTCATCGAGGGTTCGAGGGACTCTAAGTACGATATACACCGACACATCCTTCTTCCCCCGCAACTCGGTGATGGTAATGATCGTGATCCCAGCCCGTTATGCAACTTCATATTGATCTTGGGTGGTCGTAGGTGCAATTTTTTTTGTTTTCTACTATGTTTCCCGACATCAATAAGGAAGAGCGTCGAAACCAACGAGAAGCAGAAGGAAATGATAAGTGGTTTTCAGCAAGGTATTCTCTGCAAGTATTGAAAGTAGTGGTGACTGATAGTTTTGTAGCAAGATAATTCATAACAAGTAGCAATAGTAACCAAGGTGCAGCAAGGTGGCCCAATCCTTTTTATAGCAAAGGACAAGCTAGAAAGTTCTCTTATATTAAGCAAAGCGTTCTTGAGGACACATGGGAATTCTTGTCTAGTCACGTTTATCATGTTTAGTTGATTCGTGTTTGTTATTTTGATAATTTGATATGTGGGTGGACCTATACTAGGGTGTTGTCCTTACTTGAACAAGCAATCCTATTATGATTACCCCCTCTCGCAAGCATCTACAACTATGAAAGAATAATTAAGATAAATCTAACCATAGCATGAAACATATGGATCCAAATCAGTCCCTTATGGAATAACACATAAACTAGGGTTTAAACTTCTTTCACTCTCGCAACCCATCATCTACTTATTACTCCCCAATGTATTCCCTTAGGCCCAAGCATGGTGAAGTGTCATGTAGTCGACATTCATATGACACCATTAAAGGAAGAACAACATACATCAAAATATCAAATGAATACCAACTTCACATGATTACTTATAACAAGACTTCTCCCATGTCCTCAAGAACAAAAGTAACTACTCACCATATTCATGTTCAAGATTAGAGGTGTATTGAATATGCTTAAGCATTTGGACACATAATCTTCGAACAAATAAACCAACTAGCAACAAATATACCTAGCCATGGGCAGCCCGACCCGACTGACCCAAAAATCTTGGGTCGGTCTGAGCCCGAGTGTGCCATCGGGCCGGGTTTGGGCCTGAAAATTGAGCCTGACGAGCAGATCGGGTCGGGCTTGGGCTTGCGAGAAACAAGATATTATCCGTAGTCGGGTCGGGCCGTGTCGGGCTTTTCCAGGATCGGGCCGGGCTTGGGCCCGATTTAGCAGGCCCGACGGTCGATTGGGCCGGGCTTGAGCCTGTGTTTTCAGCACCAGGCTTTTTTTAGCCCGGCCCGAGACATGCCCAGGTATAACATCAACTACAAGATGTAATCAACAGTACTAGCAGCCCACAGGTACCAATTTGAGGTTTTGGGACAAAGATTGAATACAAGAGATCAATTAGGGTTTGAGATGAGATGGTGCTGGTGAAGATGTTGATGAAGATTGGTTCTCTCACGGTGAGAGGATCGTTGGTGATATTGATAGCTTCGATTTCCCCCCTCCGAGAGGGAAGTATCCCCCGCGGAATCGCTCCACCGGAGAGCAAAAGTGCTCCTGCCAGGTTTCGCCTCGAAATTGCGGTGCTTCGTCCCGAAAGTCTTCTTATGATTTTTTTCTAGGGCAAATAGCATCATATAGGAGAAGATGGGCCCCAGGGGCCTGCTGGTGGAGTCACAAGCTCACCCGACGCACCTCAAGGGGGCACCCCCTGAGCTCGTGACTCTCTGGTGGGTCCCCTCCTAGTATTTCTTTCGCCAATATTTTTTATTATTTCCAAATAATATCCGTAAATTTTCAGGTCATTTGGAGCTCTGGAGAATATCCGTCTCTGCTGTAGTTTTTTCAGGTCCAGAATTCCAGCTGCCGGCAATCTCCCTCTTCATGTGAAACTTGCAAAATAAGAGAGAAAATGTACTGGAATGGCGTCATGAAGTGAAATAAAAACTCAATACATTACAAAATAACAGTAGTAAAACATGATGCAAAATGGATGTATCACTGCACACGATGGTCATGGAGCAAGGTGGCTTCAGTCCGAAGGTTCTAATGATTGCTCTTAGCTGACCACCTCACTCAAACGAGCTTGCCGCGCCACTTTGAGCCTCCGCCGCCGTGTCACACGCGCAGCTGGTCCTGCGACACGCTTTGCGAATCAGATTAATATACGGAGATTCGATCTCGCAAGGTTGTTTATGTCATTGTTTCCTCTCCAAATACTAGAACGAAACTGGGATTCCCGAAACAAAGTGCCGAGCCGTAGTGGAGTCCGTTTTGGTTTTGGACTAAGCCAAATAAAGGGAGGGTTCGCCGTCCTCGTTCTCAATCAAATACTTCTCCTATCCTAAAAGAAAAACCCCCCAAGCTCGCTCCCCGCATCGACGGCGCCGGCGCCGGCGACTCACGCCGACGCCTGCACCTCCCGCCGAGTCGCCTCCGCACCTGAAGTAGCACCACCACCAACCTTTTCCCCGGATTCCACCAATCCCGTGTTCCCACCAAATTTGCTGCCCTAGAGCCTGTTGCGTCTGACCTCGGTATCAAGATCCATGGCGCTCCCCGCTCTTTCCTTCCAGCCCTCCACCCTGATGGGCTCAAAAGCCGCCGACTCCGCCTCCGGGTTCCCCGACTGGGTCTTCCTCTGCGAGGAGCCGCGTTTCTCGGAACGCCGGAACGAGACCACCGCCAAGTGCCGGACCGGCGATGGCCAAGCCGTGGAGGTGTCCTTCTGGCTCGTCGACCCGCCGGGCGTCTCCTACTTCACCTTCAACTGCCCCGGCCTCGACCCCTCCGTCTTCCACGACAAGGAGCCGCCCTCCCTCGTCTGCGCCGCCGCCGCCTTCGTCGTTTTCTGCCTCTCATTCAGGGGCTCCATCCACCACTTCGTCTACAGAGCCGCCCCCGCAGGGAAGCAGTCGCTGCAACCGCTCCCGGACCGGGACCGGGACCCCAGCTCCACGGTCTTCAGGAGAATGGGGTTCGGCCTCTTGCCCTGCGCCGACGGCGAGCACTACGCCGTGACCTACATCGACCAACATTGTCTTGGTAAAGATTCTGATTGGTGGTTCCATGCGCACGTCTTCTCGTCTGAAACTCGGGCGTGGAGCAGCCACAGGCTGTCGTTGCGGCACTTATCCAAGTCTGAGAGGCTCATGTGTTGTCGTCATGGCTTGTCACGGCAGATCGCTGTTGCAGGCTCACTGGGCTGGGTTAATCTCATGAGTGGTATCGTCCTTCTTTGCAACCTGTTGGACGGGAATCCTGTCATCAAATTTATCCCGTTCCCTGAATCAAGGGTTAGCTTTCTCGACGAGGATGGCCACCCTGAGCTCGCCCCTCAGTATTATTGCAATGTTGCCTGCTCTGGCGATCTCATCAAATTCATCGAGGTAGAATTTGATGACCCTGTTGTCAGGACCAGCGGTATAGGTTGGAGAGCCACTGTGTGGGAGAGGAAGATCTCCTGGGACAATTGGGAGATCCGCTCCACTGTCGATGTTGCTAACATCTCAGTTGACCAAAGTTTTTCTGCTGTATTGCCTGGGCTGTGGTGTGATGAGACCCAAAAATTGGACTTGAAGAAACTGATTTTCTATACGCCGCTGCCGAGCAGGCGTGATGACGATCTTTTTTACATGGTGGCTAAGGTGAATGCTGACGACGAGACTGCCTGGGCCATCGCAGTTGACATGGAAAGGGCAGCTGTGGAAGCAATGGCCCAGTTTTCTCTTGGACGGTACAAGTACCACATTGCAATGTACTCTTCATGCGACTTCCCCAAGTACCTCAACATGACCCCAGGTGATTCTTCCCCATGTGATTTAACTTGTAGTCTTAGCTTTTGAATTCTTTGTTGTCTGTTGGTTATATGTGCTTAGGACAACGTTTCAGTATTGACACTATGGACATTGGACTGTTCGTGGCCATTAACGTTTAGCTGGTTTCATTAATCTTATAATCTAACTATGTTTTCCAATGTTTTGATTCGTACATGTTAATGTGTTAGAAACACACATGAAGCTGCAGCCCATACTTAGAAGAAAGAGTAAATGAGAACAATCCAATGATGTAATGATGTATCCTCCAATTTTTTTGATCCATTATCTGCTGACGGGGCAATAAAATTGCACGATTGACAAGTTATACATGTTTCTTTCGCCTTCCTTTTCATCTAACTGTTTCGTTGTCCAAACTATTGCAGGGGCAGACATGGATAATCCAGCGGACAAGTGCTCTAAGCGGTAATTCACCCATAGCTAATTTTAGCTGTTCCAGTATTTGATTTTTTGCATGATATCTATTTCATTTATGCTGCTGCTTCTCTAGGATATCTGTTGCCAGGTTGAGTGCAAAGCAGTGTGTGGTGCAAGTGCTGCGGACTCTAGACTGGCTTCAAGAACTTGGTAACTAATAAGCCTGACTTCTTGATATATGCCCTTTATTTGTCTTGGTTATAACATACTAGATGTGCAGCCAACATTCACCAAGTGCATGTTTAGACTGTTGATCTACAATTAATTTCTTAGCACCATCTGTGAATATCTGCTGAATTTAATCTGCAGCATTACTCTAAATGCTTGCCCATGTCAAGTATAATATGCTTGTAAATTTTATATGATTTCACTCTTCATTTGTATGCCTGTAACTTTCTTGGTGAAAATCTTAAGCAAGTGCAGCTCATGTGATAGCATTATTAGCTCTGCAGATATATGTTCTTGCAAATTGGCTGTCATGACCAGGACATTCACATCTGTATGGTCAATTGCAGATCAATGCTTGGAAATTGAAAGGTCAACTGACAACACATACAGATTATTACTTCAGTTTTCTCCAGTATCATCTCTGCGTTCCAGTATCAGACCAGTAAGTTCTGTTATTGTATCCCACAGATATAGTCCAGGGCTTCATGTTACGAGTGTATCCTTATCTCTTTGCTATAAACCCTTTGTTGTCAAGTTTCTATTTCTGTGGACCGTGCACACAACTTCTCTTTGACAAGCTTCAGATTCTTCATTTATTTGTCCAAACTATTTAGGCAGCCGTGCTAGCGTGTTTATAAAGCAATTGCTTGATTTCAAATTATGAACCGTCAGCATTCTTGAGCAATTATTTAAATTCATGTTATGAATTCTCAGTGTGACTGAATCCTAAGAAAATCGTGATGCAGATGGTGAAATATGCTTCCTATAATGGTCAAGGTGAAGCTGCATCGAAGGCTGTAGATTTTTGCCGAAGGTATATAGATGATGAAACCAGGCATTTGTTTTGTGAAGTAAACTTACCTTTATATCTGATCATAATGTCTGTTGTTTCCTAGAGCTTTGGAAGATTTCGACTTGGCTCTACACGGATCACCGAGTGATCCATCAGCATCCGTTGAAGCCATGCGTAGCAAAATCAGTGATGTCATTCAAGCTTTGGACAAGTACAAGAAAATGAGTGGCCTCTCTTCTTTATTCTTAAACGGAGCCCTTAGTGATTTTAATTTTATACCTGGTTCAATTGTTTCAGCATCATGCAAATTGTGCCATCAACACTGATACCGAAAGAAAAGATGCTTGGAGATGCCAGCGACCAAAAAAGATCAAAGGCAACATCTGAAACTCTTGAGAAGCCATTCGAGGCAAAGAATACAGTTTATGGGCGGCTGCTACTGAGATTGATGTCCTTTCCTCGGGAGTGGTATCAAATTCGCAGGAGATGGATGATAGCTAGCCATGAACAACGACAAGCCGTGGTGAATACAAAGGATAAACATGGCAAGTGGCGGCAACGGAAATTCGAGCCCAGTAATTCTCGAAGAGAAGAAAGGACCTGATATCAATGGCCGTGGTTATGTCATCTTCCCACCGTGATGTAAAGGAGTCGGTATCTTACTGATATGGAATGTCTGTAGAAACATATAAGCTTATTGTAGATTGAGTGTTGAGTTATGGTTTCGGCCGTGGTTAATGCATGGATGTGAAGGTGCTGGTTGCTGCTACCTAGTAGACACCTAACTGTAGGAGTACTACATATGTTGTGGCAGGTTGTGCTCTTCTAAGTTAACTGCAACTAGAACCCCAAATCTCAATCCTGGTTGTACCTAGTAGGTGAATGAAGTATCGGTTGTCTTACTCAATTGTCATTTTTGCGTGCACTGTTGTTTCTTGTATCATAAGATGGGCCCGTCCTCTAAGCTCACCGCCATGCATTGATGTGCCGCTCTTGTCGCAGCTCGATGTTGTGCATCGTCGTGCTCTTGCTTCATGTGAGGGTCCGATGACATCCGCACTCCCGACGAAGGCGCTTCATCGTGAGTCTTGGGCGTCTGTCGTCTCTGGTACCGTTGGCTCACCAACCTAGTCGGAGCTCATGTTGCAGTCCACTTTGGCTGATCAGAAAGCGTTGCTGCAAGGTTGTCTGGCACGTGTTGGGAGCTTTTTAGAACGAGCGGAGGCTGCTCTGAGTAGACTCTCCCTTGTGCTGGCTATGTTGCAGACCTCTCTGACGCCGTACTCTCCTTGCGCGGCCGGTGTTTGCTCCGTGGAGGATAGGGGGGTGGAGTTATATGGCTCCTTCTCCCCTCGTGTTGGAGACAATTCATCCTTGATGCCTATCTCCCATCCTATGTTATCTTCCACTCAGGACGAGTCCATTGCCATGCTTGTGGCTTTGGTGCTGCAGGTCATGCCCGAGCTTAGGGAGCTATATCTGAGTTTGTCAGTGGAGCATATGAAGGTGGACACACCGACGACCTCGGGCGAGGGACAAGATTCACCTTTGTCAAGTGAGCAGCTGGAGGTTCCTATGGTTGATGATGCGAAAGGGAAGGCGTCCGCTATATCATGATGGATTGTGCTCGGTTCTCGTGTTATGGACGTGGCCTTGGTATTTTGAGTCATCATTGCCGGTTTTCTCACCCCGGGGTTCCGTTGCATTGTAGAAGTATTGAGGGTTGTGCTTGTTGAGTGTTGGGAGCACATGGCGGCCGTCTACGTGGTCGTGGTGCTTCGTGTTGATTGAGTTTGTTTGTATCGATTTTCACCCGGTTTCCCGTAAATTAACTGGGCAATTCTCTTCTTCTTAATTAATCGATAAGGCAATTCTTTTGCCTCCGTTTCGAAAAAAGATGGGCCCGAGTCATGTGTTGCTTGGAGGCTGTAAAATCGAGTCGAGGTATTGATAAATCCACTTATGGATCTAACAGTTGAAGAAAGGTATTTTCTGGCAAAAATCCACTTATCGATCTAACAGTTTAAGAAAGGGTTGTTGTTCAAAAGAATAAACTATCGAGCTAACTAAACGGGCCTTGCGGAGTCGTATATTGCGCCATTTACATCCCTAGGTATTGAGATGGAGTTATGAGTAAAACTCCAGTGTATTATGGTCGATGTAGACCCCGCTTGCTATTTGTCATGCGAGGCGAAGCATAGATGGGGTGAAGAGCCAGGCCGGAAAGAGCCGGCATATCATTTTAAAATTTTACGAAGTCATCGTAGACCACTCATAGTCGAGGAGAACGTCTCCTCCCACTGAATGTGCATCGCCGAAAATCCTGACATAAATTCAGAATAAATGCGAGCATCAGGATTTAATTCTTGGTGGACCCGGGATACCACTGTTCTCCTAACCACCCAATCAGTTGGTTCGTGCCGAAAAGAGCGTTGATGGGTGCAAGTCAGTGATTTTGTTGGCGCCAAAGAAGAGGGCAGGTCCTAGAGGGATTGTGAGGGTAATGACGACCACTGCTTAGGCCAACTTCAATGCAGCATCCAGTTTCATTTGTTTTGGTTCATTTGTGTCCGCGAGGCCAAAAAACCATGGCCTAATGCGCGCCAGCAAACGCAAATTTTGACTGTTTGGTGCCCGTTTGGACGCATTTTTTTCTAAATTTGGACACAATTTGCGTCCGCATGCATATGATACGTATGTGCCATGCGTCCGCTTGGTGTCCATCTCGGACCCGCGTGTCAGCCACCCAACCACCACCCGCTGGTCATTTTCAAGCCCACGCTTGCGTTTGGGCCTGGACGTCAGCGATAGAAACTCGTCATGTGTGTCGTTTTTAATGCCACACGTGTCGTGGGGGCCCGGCCAGTCCAGTTCCTTACCTTTGATCAGCCCTCTTCCTCCTCCCGCCCCCGGCTGGTTGAGATCTAGCCCTATCCGCCGCCCCACCGCTCTACCACCTGCTGACGCAACAATCTCGTGGAAGTGGATATGGCAAGCCAGGGAAGCACGCCCACGAGGCTGGGTCCTCGTCGGGGTCGTGGGCCAGCGGGAGGAGGCCCAACGACAGGTGGCGGCACAGTCGGATGCGGCACAAGCGGCGGCACAACCGGATGCGGCGTTGACGACGTGGCAACAAGCCTTTCCATGAGCGGCGCCGGAGTTCGTTGACCTAACCCAAGATGACGAGGACGACGACAAGTAGATTGGGCTTATTTAATTTTTTAAGTTTTATTAATGTTAGTCTGGACTTCGGAGTCGTTTATTTTCTTAATTCAAAAATCTGGACCTCAAATGTTAAATGTGTCCTCTGCATTGGGCGCACGTACGACCCAGCAAAAAAGACAAATTTCACGTCTATTTTGGGTCTTCGTGTTGAAGTTGGCCTTAGACTTTTTTAAGGGTGAGGGAGGGGTTCGGCCATCATCTCTTTTTTAGGTATCTTAGTTTTCGAATCAATCGTTATAAGCACCCCCTTGGGTCACAGTTATAATATGTTTTAAATATTTTAATATAAACTACATACAAAATGAAATAAATAAACAAATGCACTAAAACGTGTATATCCTATATATATGCACCTGATTCAGGAAAAAATTAAAACAACGTTGGAGAGAGTATCTAAACTTCTACTACCTCCGCTCACAAATATAAGATGTTTTATATATTTTAATATAGATTACATATATACTGAATTGATTACAAACACACTAAAATTCGTCTACATACATCTCAATCAGTAAGGACAAACATCTTACAATAATGAATGGAGATGCATATTTTGGTGATACTTTACAGATGCCAGCTCTGGAGCGTATCCCACTCTTCGGCCTTCGCCCAAAACTAAAAGGAAAAGTTTGCCACACTGAAGAACTTATAGAAAGAAAAAAAAAAAACAAGAGAGAAAGCCAATCCAATTCCCCGCGGCCGTGCCCTAGCTCGCCGCGCCGCGCCGCCGGCGCCGCCCTCAACCACGAGAGAGATCCATGGCGTGGATCACCACCGCCTCCTTCAACCCCTCCTCACTGACCGGGCCATACGTCGCCGGCGGCGCCGCCGCCGCCTCCCCACGCTCCTCCGCCTATCCCGACTGGGCCCTACTCCGCAAGACGGCGCGCATCTCGGCGTTCCGGAACGCGACCACCGCCGAGGGCCGCACGGCCGGTGGCCGAGCCGTCGAGGCGTCCTTCTGGCTCGTCGACCCGCCGGGCGTCTCCTACTTCTCCGTCCACTGCCCCGGCCTCCAGGAGGACGACTTCTCCGGCGAGCCCCAGGTCGTCTGCGCCGAGGCCGCCTTCGTCCTCTTCCGCGTCAGATTGAGCTTCCCCAGCGAGAGGCGGATCTCCACCCACCACTTCGTCTACACGGCCCGCCGCGCCGCGGGGCCGCCCTCACTGCAACTCCTCCCGGAGCCCCCCGGCGTCGAGGCCGTCAAATCCCACCAGCTTGGCCTCTTGCCGCGCGGCGGCGAGCACTACGCCGTCGCCTTCCTCGATCGCCATTGGACCGCCCGAGGTGACGCCTGGCAGTGGCAGTTCGATGCCCACGTCTTCTCGTCAGAGACATGTTCCTGGAGCAAGAAGGAGGCCTCGCTGGGCTTATCGGAGTCTGACACCGCATTGTTGCGTCCCTATGCGACCTCCAAGCAGATCGTGGTCGGAGCAAGCACACTGGGATGGGTTGATATCTCACGCGGCATTACTCTCCTCTGCGACCTGTTCGACGAGTGTCCTGTCGTAAAATACGTCCTCTTCCCGGCGACAGGGGTTTGCATCACACCCTACTACCGTCTCACTCGTCACTCGGCGCAATGCTTCCATGATGTCGCCTGCTATGACGGCCTGATCAAATTCGTCGAGATAGGCTTCGATGAACCGGACTGCATGGTAAAGGGTAAAGGCGGAGAGCCACCACATGGATCAGAAACATCTCTTGGGGAAGTTGGCGCAAGCACACCAGAGTTGATGTCGCTAACATCTCGGTTGACCCAAGATATTCTGCTCTGTTGCCTGAGCTGTGGAACCATGAGACCCATAAGCTAGAGCTGAAGAAAGTGGTTTTCTTACTACCCACCCTGAGCGTGCGCAACGATGATCTTCTCTACATCATGGCCAAGGTGGCTGGGGAACATGACAAGGCCTGGGTCATCGCCGTTGGCATGAAAAGTGCGGTTGTGGAGGGACTAGCCCCGGTCTCGACCGGACGGTACTGCCCCAGTACAATGTTCTCCCCATGTGCCTTCCCCAGTTACCTCAACAACATGACCCAAGGTCTGGTTATTCTGCCTTCTTTCCCCTCATACCTCATGTCATATGATTTACTCAGCATTATATCTTTTGAACTGTTGGTTGGTTAAGTGTTTTACTCAGGACAACTATGTTTTAGTTTTGACATTATTGGCATTAGACTGTTTGTGTTCATTACATTTAGCTGTTCATCAAACTTGAAAATCAACAGCCAGTTCAGTAACCTTCATGAGTTTATGTTTCATGCTGCGGTTAGTTGCAAGTATGCAAGGTGAAACAGCTGCCGACAGTGGCACTAAGCTCCGCCACTGGCTGTCGATACTGTCAATGCAGAGAGTCAAGATGACTCAGGATCTTTGCGAGATGATTGGTACATTACTTCTTTTATTGGCATAGTGCTTATGTGATGTGAGGTGGTGATGAGCCAACACATTCTGTTCCTCAAATCAACCAGGGGAAAATTTGCATTTTACTTCGAATTGCATATTTCGGAGACTCTCAGTTTGGTTCTTTTTTGGCAATTATTAGGAAACAAGTTGGAATATAACCATTCATGGCAGAGACTGTCGGTTTGGCATAGAGTCAATATGACTCCTGATTTCTTTGGAGCGATTACTTTGATAATTCCACTCCTCGAAATACTAGTTTTTTATGGGATTGATTTGGTTGTAATATACCACATCTTCAAGTGCAGATATGCATGCTTAAGATTTTGATTCATGTCAGAGAATGTCACTTTGGCATAGAGTCAAGATGACTCGTGATTTCTGTGGAATGATTGGTACATGACTTCAATAATTAGTGTCATGCTTATGGGGTTCGAAGCCGTTATGTGCCAACTTGTTCCGTTTCTCTAATCAAACAGGAAAAACACATTTTAATTTGCATTTTCTCCCAGTTGCATTCGTTCGCAGACTGTCACTGTGAGTTTTTATTTTCAATTAGGAAACAAGTCTGAAGAATCACTCGTTGGATGTGATGGAGGAATCTTGGAAGAACAGGAAATTCAAGCCGAGCACAGGATAAAAGGCAAGTTGCATTTCTTGTTCATGTTGATCTGCGTCTATGTTATGTATTTACTTCATTATCTATGTTATGCACTGTTTTCTTGGTACCGTTTGAATGATATGCTATCTCGTGCCTACCACGACATATTTATTATGTAAAAGATATCCAGAGAACAAGTACTTTGAGATTCCCCCTCATAAAAAAATGCCCCCTTGAGAAGTTGTATCATCTCTTTCCACATTTTTTTATGTAACTCTTCCTTTGTCGAATAAATTGCAGGGCCTGAGATGGGCAACCCAGTGGACAAATACTTTAAGAGGTAACTCGTGCATTGCTACCTTTACCTGTATTTGAATTTTCATTTGCATGACATCGTGTTGATATCTGCTGCTGCTGTTGGCTGCCTGTTGCCAGGATGAGTGCTTCACAGTGTGCTCTGCAAGTGCTGTTGACTCAACGCTGGTTCAGGGAACTTGGTAATTGATAAGCCCACTCCTTGAAATACTACTTTTTTATGGGATTGATTTGGTTGTAGATGTTCATGCTGAGAGTTTTGATTCTGAATTAATCTCCTTACTACCTCTGCAAATGTCTTCTCAGTTTAATCTGCAGCATTACTGTAAATTCTTGTTCAAATCAATAATACTATTATTGGAGATTTTGTTGAGAAAGCATATCCGTTAAATTGTTACAGAACAATTGTTTGCTTCTGCGTATATTGTGAATTGACCGTGATGACCAAAATATTCACATGTATTTGGTGTTTGGTCCTTTGCAGATGAATGGTTGGATTCTCAGGGATCAGCTTGCGATGCATGCTGCAAATCACTACCTTACTGGTGTCCAGCATCAGCTCTGTGTTTTGATATTAAGGCAGTAAGTTCTGTTTTGGTGACTTGCAGGCTTAGTTAGTCCTGGTTTTCATATTCTGAGTCCATCATCGTGTTCTTTTTGCTAAACCTTTGTCCTCAACTTCGTCTCGTTTTCTATCTTCAAACTGTGCACACATATTTTCTTCCAGAGCTTCAAATTCTTTTTCGAAGTCTCTTGAAACTGTGACACAGCCGTCGCTAGTGTATATGTATTCCAGATTATGAACTGTGTAGTTACCTAAATCTTTTAAAAAAAATTGGTGCAGGTGGTAAATTATGCTTCCTATAATGGTGATGGAGAAGGTGCTTCCATGGCTGTAGATTCCTGCTTACGGTATGTATGTGTGTGTGTATATACGAGGAAACTTTATGAACTGCACTTTGTTTGTGTGACTATATAACGCCTCTTGTTTCCCTAGAGCTTTGGACGGTTTCTATAAACTACTGAAGCAGTCACCTCTGAGTGATCCATCAACAACTGAAGCCATGAAGCGTCAAATCATGGTTGCCCTTGGCGCTCTAGACAGGTACTAGCACTTGAAATGAAAAGAAAAGAAAAAAATCCGTATCTACTTCAAAATCAGAAGAACCATTTACTGACCGATTCTTTTTCGCACGTTTTCCATCTTTTCAGCATCTTGGAATTTGTACCGCTAAACCGTATGCCAAGGAGCATACAGAAGGTGCTTGTAGATGTCTGCCTGGAACAAAAAGAAAAAACACTAGTATGTGAACACTGCGAGAAGCCAGGCCTTACAGCGGATGAATCTAACGAATGGCGGCAATGGGGATCAGACTCGGGGGATGAATCGGATGAATGGCAGCAAGGGTCATCCGACTCGGAGGATGAATCTGATGAATGGCAGCGAGTGGCACCCGACTCGGATGACTCCCTAGATACCCGTGGGGAGAAGCAGGCACAGGTTCTGGATCGCGTACTCGTATTGGCTGTATTTTGTTTGCTGCGTATTGGTAGTGGTGGCCGCAAGAACGTTGAGCCATCCCACTTTAATGTCATAGAGCCAGTATCTTGTTATTCTCTCTTTTAGGAGCTCCTGTGCCGTGCATGTAAAAAGGTAGTGTTCTGGAAACTAGTGTTAAATGAGGTTAATATCGGTGGTGGTCATAGTTCAAAAAAGCGCTAGGCGTAAATTGTGCGTTCTGTCACCGCATTGCGCTTTGCTGACCAAAGAGTATGCTTATGCGCAATTATGCAGATTAAGCGTCGTTATGTGCAATGCGTTTTGCCAACGCCTAGAGCCTAGGCATGCTTAAGCGCTCGCTTAGGCGCGCTTTTTTTAACTATGGTGGTGGTTAATGTATTAGCATGATCCCTGTAGCTAAGTTCATGTGCTGCTGTTTTTGTTCCTGTTCCTTTTCCTGATTCAGATAGATTTGGTCTTGAACCTGAAGGACATCTGTGGCTATATGTTGTATCTGCTTCCGGGCTCTCACAGGTTCAGATGGCACTGACAAGGTGTTGTGATCACTTTAAGCTGCTCACCAAGTTAGGGAAAGGAAAAACAATGGTTGGGAGTATTTGCAAATAACCACTAGGTCGTGCTAATATAACTGTCCACTATGAGGAAACCGTACTATTTGATCCTTTAGTTATAAAGATATACAATTATATACCCAAAATAATTTACATGAAAATGAAAGAATAAATTGAAAAAGAAATCTTAAAACTAGTGAAAACAACCCCGAATGGTTTATAGAAATTGGAAAAAGATCGCACAAATGTTTTTTTTTCTAAATTTGAGAAAATTTCATCGATTTGAAAAAAAGTTCATTAATTTTGAAAAAAAAGTATATGAACTTCGGAAAAAGTTCACTAAATTTGGAGTAAGTTGGCGATTTCAAAAAAAGTTCACGAGCTAAAAGACCATGCAATTGAAAAAAGTTGAACGATTTTGAAAAAAAAAACATCGGTTTTGAAGAAAATTTAATGAGTTTGAAAAACAAATTCATCAATTTTGAAGAAAAGTTCACTAATTTGGAAAATGTTCACGGGTTTAACGAAAGTTCGTCAATTTTGATAAAAAAAAAGTTCACCAATTTGAAAAAAGTTCATGTATTTTTTAAACTACAAATTCTATAAATTTATCCATTTTTAAAAGTGCACGAATTCAAATAAAGGTCACCGGATTTTGAGAAAAAAACACAGATTTGAGAAAAGTTCATTGATTTTGATAAAAGTTTCGAATTTGGGAAAAGTTCACTATGTTAAAGAAAAATGAACAAAAAAAGAAAAATAACCGGAGTAAAAACCAGGAAAACCCCGTAAATGAACAGATTCCTGAAGGTACCGAATAAGAAGTAGACAAAAGAGTTGGTAAGCACAGCACCCTTAGTTGGTTACCGTGTTTTGGAAGTAAACAGTATAGCTGACGTTTCGAATCACAACACCCGTGGTAATTTTTGAAGGTAAAAATAATAATAATGAAAATGGGCCAAGCCCAGGAACCAGCGTGGGTGTGCGCCGGTTTGTTTCTTTGCCTTTAACCGGCGCCATGCTTGGACGGAAGGCTAAAGCAATGGATCAAGCCACCTGAAACAATGTTTAAGTTTAATGTGGATGCCGCGGTGCCACAGAGCCGGAGAAGAGGAGCAGCAGTAGCAATATGCCGTGATCATGATGGAAGCTTTCAAGGTGCATCAGCGATAATTGTGAAGGGGGTGTTCGATCCGCCAACTCTTGAAGCTCTTGCTATCCGGGAAGCACTAGCACTTGCTGAGGATCTCAACATACAGAGAGTACATGTTGCATCAGACTGCAAGACGGTGATAGATGATATCAAACAGAAGAACCCGGCCAGCTACGGGGCGATCTTACATGAAATAATAGACCAAAGCTCTTTTTTTAGTAGTTGTAGTTTGGTTCATGAGTTTAGGAGCTCGAATTTCGAGGCTCACAATCTAGCGAAGCATGTTTTAAGTTTAGGGGTGGGCCGCCATGTGTGGTTAGAACACCCCGGTAATCTCTCGTTTGTACCTTTGAACATTGGGTCGGTTTAAATAAAGCTTCGCGTGGATTGTCTCAGGAAAAAAAAACGGCACCATGCTTCTTGGTACTTATGTTGGCTCTTCGGCGTTGGTCTTTCACGGAATCACGGACCCGACAATATTAGAAGCTCTTGCTTGCCAGGAAGCCACTGCTATGGCCAAGGACTTAGGATTACTAATATTTGTGTGGCCTCGGATAGCCTCTCTGTTGTCAACGATATTCATAATGGAACTCTTGGGATTATTGCGCCAGTTTGTGAAGGAGATCAACAATATAGCTACAGATTTCCTCTCTTGCTCCTTTATTCATGAAGGACGTCTCCAATAAGGGGGCTCATAGTCTAGCTAGGCATACTTTACATCTAGATGAAGGTCGTCATGTGTGGTTTTTAAACCCTTTTGATACTACTATTATCCCTGTAACTCGTACCATTGATCAATAAAGTAAAACATGTTAGTCCTCAAAAGAAAGAAAAATAACGGCGCCATGCTTCCTCTTCTTTCTCCGGTCTCACTAGTAGGCTGGCCCATATTCCGCTCGCTATTTTTTCTTTGTTTTGTTCGACTGTCTTTGCGGTCGCTAATTTTTCTGCGTCTAGCTTGACTGTTGTTAAATCATGATCAAAGAAAAGAACAAAAAAGGAATTACTCGCGAACAAAAACAAAATAAACTTCTCTTAAAACTTGAAAACATAAATGAATTACTCGTGAATTCAAAGAGTGTCCATGAATTAGAAAACATGTTCGCGAATGTAAAAAAAGTTCATGAATTCAGAAAATGTTTGTAATTTCGAAAAATGTTTGTGAATTCAAAAATACTTCAAGAATTTATAAAATTGTCCTGGAATTCAAAATAAGTAAATAAACTCGATTACAAAAAAAATGATAGTGAATTTGCAAAATATTTATGATTTCAAAAAAGTTCACAAATTCAATAAAATGTACATGAATTTGACAGGTTTATACCTAGAGGGTATGCCCAAGTCATATGGCCTATCCAAGGCTCAGGCCAATCATAGATATGGTCTATAAGACAATGAGCCAATGGGGGTAACATGCTAGGGCAATGAGCCAGGGGGATCCTTACCACCAGTCGATGTTGCCAACCACAACCACAGTCACCACCAGCCTCATGGGCACCGCGGCAACCTCGCCACTACCGCAGCATGCCGGGAGCCGTCGTCGAGCCTCCACTCAACCTCCACGCCACCCATGGGAGGGCCCAGTCACCATCCCCACTGCCAAACACCACTAGCCCCCACTGCTAGAGACCACACGGATATGATATGTACGCGTTATGCGTCCACTCGGTGTCCGTCTCGGGCCCGCGTGTCGGCCACCCAACCGGTCATTTTTAAGCCCATGCTTGCGTTTGGGCCTGCAAGTTAGCCATAGAAACTCGTCCCTGCGTGTCCTTTTTAATGCCACACATGTCATGGGGGCCCGGCCAGTCCACTTCCTCCCCTTTGACCAGCCATCTTCCTCCTCTTGCCCCCGGCTAGTCGAGATCTAGCCCTAGCCTCCGCTCCACCACCCATCGATGCAACAATCCCATGGAAGTGGATCCTGGCAAGCCAAGGAAGCACAACCACGTGGTTGGGTCCTTATCGGGGTCGGGGCCAGCGGGAGGCGGCGGCATAGTAGGATGCGGTGCAGGCGGCGGCACAAGCGGATGCGGCGCATGCGGCGTTGGCGACGTGGCAGCATGCCTTTCCATGAGCGCGCCGGAATTCGTCGACCTAACCCAAGATGACGACGACAAAGTAGATTGGGCTTATTTTATGTTTTTAAGTTTTATTAATGTTAGACTGGACTTCTGGGCCATTTTTTTAATTCAAAAATCTGGACTCAAATGTCAAACGCGTCCTCTACGTTGGGCACACCTACAATCTGGTAAAAAAGGGACAAACTCCGCGTCCGTTTTGGGTCTTCGTGTTGGAGTTGGTCTTAGACCATTTTTACGGGGGAGGGGAGGGGAGGGGTTCAGCCGTCATCTTTTTTTTTTGGTGTCTTAATTTTTGAATCAATCATAATAGGCACTCCCTTGGGTCACAATTATAATATGTTTTAAATATTTTAATATAAACTACATAAGAAATGAAATAAATGAACAAATACACTAAAACGTGCATGTCCTTTATATACGCCTGATTCATAAAAAAATTAGAACATCTTATATTTGTGAATGGAGGGAGTATCTAAACTTCTACTCCCCTTGCTCACAAATGTAAGATGATTTACATATTTTAATATAGATAACATATATACTGAATTGATTGAACAAACACACTAAAATTCGTAACATCTTACAATATGAGAAAGAACATCCTATAACAGTGAATGGAGATGCATATTTTGGTGATACTTTACAGATGCCAGCACTGGAGCGTATCCCACGCTTCGGTAACATGTAGTTTGATAACAAGATAATTTGTAATGAACAAGTAACGATAAAGGTAACAAAAGTGCAGCAAGGTACGCCAATCTTTTTTTTAGTAAAGGACAGACCAGAATAGTCTCTTATAATAAGCAAAGTGTTCTTAAGGGCACACGGGAATCTCATCTAGTCACTTTTATCATGTTGGTTTGATTCACGTTCGCTACTTTGATAATTTGATATGTGGGTGGACCGGTGCTTGAGTGTTGTTCTTACTTGAACAAGCATTCCACTTATAATTAACCCCCTCGCAAGCATCCACAACTACGAGAAAAGTATTAAAATAAAATCTAACTATAGCATTAAACATATGGATCCAAATGAGTCCCTTACGGAACAACGCATAAACTTGGGTTTAAACTTCTGTCACTCTAGCAACCCATCATCTAATAACTACTTCACAATACATTCCCTTAGGCCCAAAGATGATGAAGTGTCATGTAGTCGACGTTCACGTAACACCACTAAGCAAATCACAACATACATACCATCAAAATATCGAATGGATATCAGATTCACATCATTAGTTGCTACATGACTTCTCCCGTGGCCAAAACAAAAATAACTACTCACAAATAATATTCATGCTCAAGATCAGAGAGATATTAATTAGCATAATGGATTTGAACATATGATCTTCTACCAAATAAACCGTCTAGCATCAACTACAAGATGCAATCAACACTACTAGTCAGCACAGGTACCAATCTGAGAGAGTTGGCCCAAAGATAGAGAGAGTTGCTGGTGATGACAATGACTTCGATTTCCCCCTCCGGGTTCCCCCGTTGGAATCGCTCCGCCGAAGGACAAAAGTGCTCCTGGCCAAGTTCCGCCTTAAGACAGCATCACTTCATTCCGAAAGTCCTCTTTATTTGTCTTGGTAACTAGATGTGCAGCCAACATTCACCAAGTGCATGTTTAGACTGTTGATCTACAATTAATTTCTGAATAAGTGCATGTTTAGACTGTTGATCTACAATTAATTTCTGAATTTAATCTGCAGCATTACTCTAAATGTTTGCCCATGTCAAGTATAATATGCTTGTAAATTTTATGTGCTTTCACTCTTCATTTGTATATATGTACTTGGGGAAGACGCATGAGAAGCAGAGTGTAGTGAGGAGTTGTTGGTTCGGTTTGGCAGAAAACTTCACAATAGTAACTGGGTGAGCTAGAAACACCCTAGTAAAGCAAAATTATGCATAGAAACTAAATATGAGAAACTATTGGAACAAATGGAACTAGCGCTACTTGCTTATGGAACTCGCACTATTGAAAAATTATGAAACTCACCAGGGTGATACAAATTTAAAAGATACTGCAAACTTCTGAACTCACTAGCATACAAACTGTAAAATGCAGTGAAAAAACTACCTACCTACCTGAACACTAATTACATAGCGCTAAAAATGCATATTACACAACCTGAATTTCTAAGCTAGTAAAGTATAATAGCTCACTCCAGCAGCTACTACTGAACACTACTCCCTCCGTTCCTAAATACTTGTCTTTGTAGAGATTTCAACAAGTGACTACATATGGCGCAAAATGAGTGAATCTACACTTTAAAATATGTCTACATACATCCGTATGTTGAGTCCATTTGAAATGCCCAGAAAGACAAGTATTTGGGAACGGAGGGAGTACATCATTGGGACAGTCAGCATGAACACCCTTTATACAAACTGAAACTGTGAAACACAAAAGTCAGAGGGGAACTAAACACCTACATCCACACAAAATCTAAATCTAAAGGAGACCACCAAGAAAAACAAAAGGGGAAAAACAGCGTACCGAAGCGGATGGTAACGTGCTCACCAAGAAAAACGGCCCACATGACAAAACCAGCCCGAAAGCACCATCGCCCAGCGTGAATCTCCGCACGGGTTTGGATGGCCACAAATTTGAATGAAAGTGATTGTTTTGCAATCGACTGAAAAATAGCAAACCCGAAAAGTAAAAAAAAAACCGAGAGGTACGTCTATGTATTCATCCCAACCCTGCCCATCATACAACTCCGCCGACAGCCCTAATCAATGCTAATTCTTCTTCAGTAGCTAGTGCCATCCGCTAGATCTTACTGTTATATATGATCATTGTAATAGAGAGTAATCAGGTAGCTAGCTCATGAAACTGGCTAGGATAACTAGATCTTACTGTTATATACGATCATTGTAATAGCCCTAAGCTAGCATCTCCTGCAAGATCATTTCCCGCAAGATCTTCCATACCATCCAGCAAAGTGACAACATACCAACAGACATCAGCATGCAGCCGCCCAAGTACCACCAGCGGTTCAAAGCCACATCCCGCCCAAAGTTATTGTGCTTGAAAATATGTTGCTGCTGCTTGTGAGTCCTTTTCTTAGCACGGTTTCGCTTCTTGCTGTGGCGAACCTTCTCAGCATTAGAGCCAAACGACTGGTGGCCCTTCTTCGTATAGCCTGACTTCTCATACTGTTCAAATATTCCTACTCTGTATCTTTCTTCAGGAGTAATTGTTGGTAACATACTTTGCAAAAGACTGCAAAAAGGGGAAGGTATAGAAAGATCAACAAATAATTATTTTTGGTGATAAAGAAGACACATGTTTATGGTTTTCACTTGTCTAAAATTGGAAGGGCCACAATGATTTTTCTCCTCAGGGTCTCATCACTTGCTTGCTCATTAAATGACTCCGTTAGCAGCATGTCAAAACCCTCAAATGCTCTAGGAAACATAGACATTATAGTCAGAAATAATGCTAACTTAATTCCAGTAAACAAGTGCATGAACAGGTTTCTACGTTTATATACCGTAAGAGATGTTGCATATTATTGGAGGCTTCATCGGTGCATGTAGCATATTTCAGTAGCTGCATCAAAATGTTATAGGATTCAGGAAAATTGAGATATCATAATTTGAAACCAAGAGCATATTAGAGGAATATAAATTTGCTAGCAATTGTGTGCATAGTTCGAAGAGATGATAAATAATTTGAAGCTTGTGGGAGCAAATATAAATATACGTTTAAGGACTACATCTATGAGTCACCAGAACAGAACTTACCGCATGAATATGTACACACAAAGAGGATACTGGGCAACACTCGGTAAGCAGTGGTTTGGATTCCTTATGAGTTGGCAAGTCACAATCTAAGAATAGATCTGCAAAGCACCACACAGATGTGAATCTTCTAGTCATGACAGTCACAACTTTGTAATAACGTATATGTGCAGCAGCAGGAAATAATGCTTCAAGGGCAGTACTTGCTTAACATTTCTATAGGACACAAATGAAGGGGGAAATCAAAAGATATTCAAAGATATTATACTTGACCCGATCAGAGTGATATTGCATATTAAACTAGCACATTTGCATATGGCCACAAGGAAAATCATCTAAGATCAAGACCCTAAACATCCACTTGGTTGAAGTTGGCAGACATTCACTTGCACATGTGATATATTAGAACAGAAGTCAGTATAAAAGGCTAAATATATCAAGAGTGGACAGATCAATTACCAAGTTCCCTGAACCATTCTCGAGTCTGCTGCACTTGCATAACAAACTGCGCCAAACTCATCCTGGCAACAGTCATGCAACATCAGCATCAGAATTCAACAAGATGTCATGCAAATAAAAATAGAGAACTGGAACAAGTAATGGTAGCATAGCAATACATGAATTACCTCTTGAAGTGCATTTCCATGGGATCATACATTTCTGTCCCTGAAAAATTGGACAAATAAATAGTTACATACACAAGATTGGGGAGAACTACAATTAACTTCTCAAGGGAGCAATTTTAATGGAAGAAGGCATCAACCTTAGTGCCCCCAGAACCATAGGATCGTAATCTAATCATGAAGACAACATGAACGCTTTTGAAATAAAGCCCTGGGCTACAGAAGTTGCTAGCATAGCCACAGTCACAGCAGTGAGCTATGCATTGGTACCAGAGAGCGACACAGCACAACAGTCAAGGCCACCCGCAGTGGTAAAATGGGGTTTGGGATGTGCAGAAGTTGGTCAACCAGAAATGGCATGAAGGACCGACAACGTAATGATGAAAGGACACTGGATCTAGCCGACTGCTGTAACACACGAGGCTTGGATGACGACGTGGTGGCATTTTCATGATAGATGAGGCACTGTGCAGTTTGCACAAGAGCTACTTGTGCTTTGGTATTCTGTAGTGCAAACAACACTTGAGGATAAACTTGTCTCTCATCTGATACTTTAATTAATTTTATTCCAGGAATGGATTTGAATTGGCATCAACAATTCCTTTCTGTTTATAGAAGGAATGGACTGAGGCGGTTCATTACGGCCTCAATTATCATAACATTATGCTAATAGAACAAGTTAATTAGCCCTGCTGACGACAGCAGCTGTATCACCTTGCATACTTTTAACATGCAGTAGGTCTACCTATATGACTGAGGTCTTTATAGATAAAGGGTCCATCCTGGCAGAACATTTTGTGTGTGCCGTCTGCTGCCTCATGCCAGTTTCTATCGCGTAAACATGTATGATGAAGGTTAACAAACAGCTAAAAAGTTCAATGGCAACAGCGTCAATACTCGGTAGTGAAACGTACATTCAGAACAAACAGAAAATCAAGAATCCAAGTGATAGCATAGTATGAATCAATGCATGGGAACCCCTAGTCTATTTCTAATGTTAACGAACAGCTAAACTAATTAATCCGAAGAGCCCAAATAGTGTCAAAACTGAGACGTTCTCATGAGCACTTACAAGTTACGTATATGACTAGCGTACTAGCATACAGACCAAGAATTCAAAGATAGCATTGCTGGTTAAATGACATGGGGAGAAAGAAGTAAGAAGCACCTAGGGGAATGTTGAGGTACTTGGGGAAGACGCATGAGAAGCAGAGTGTAGTGAGGAGTTGTTGCTTCGGTTTGACAGAAAACTTTGCCAGTGCCTTGAGAGCTGCATGTTTCATGTCAATAGTGATGGCCCAGGCTGTGTCGTCTTCATCATTCACCTTGGCCATCATGTAAAGCGAATCGTCATTGAGCATGCTCAGAATCGGGCCTTGGAACATCAGCTTCTTCAACTGCAGTTGTTGAGTCTCATCATCCCACAGCTCAGGCAATTTAGCAGAAAAGCTTTTGTCAACCGAGATCTTGGCAACATTAACCGTGTAGCGCTCGCACCAATTTCCCTCAAAGACCTTCATATTCCACATTGTGGCTTTCCAACCTGAACCTCTGGTCATGGCATCAGGGTCATCGTATATAATGTGGACGAATTTGATGAGATCGTCGCAGCAGGCAACATTGTAAAAATACTCAGGGGCACAGTAATTGTCCTCCGGTTTGGTTGGCTCGGGCAAGCCGACGGTTGTCACGGGTAATGGGATTATTCTGATGACAGGATGCCTGCCAAACAGGTCGTCCAGGAGGAGAATTCCATGGAAGGTATCAACCCAGCCCAGCGCGCTTGCTCCAACCCTGATCTGCTTGAACAAGGCATGTCGACAACACGATGGCTTGTCAGCAGGGTCTGATAGGCAGGCCTTCCTGGTCGTCCATGCCTGCGTTTCAGACGAGAAGACATAGGCATCAAACCGGCAAACATCGTGTTGGATATTCCACTTGACGGCGAGGAAGGCCACGGCATAGTGCTCGCCGTCGGCGTCGCCACGGGGCAAGAGGCCAAACTGCTGCCCGCCGAAGTAGGGATGGTTGGGGTTTGGGAGCAGCCGCACGGACTGCTTCCCGGCCGTGTAGACGAAGAAGCGGGCGGGGCCCCAGAACTTGAGGCTGAAGAGGACGAAGGCGTCCTCGGCGCAGATGAGCCAGGCGTGGTACTCGTGCTTCATGCCGGGGCAGTTGACGGAGAAGTAGGAGATGCCCGGCGGGTCGACGAGCCAGAAGGACACCTCCACGGCCTGGCCGTCCTCGGTGCAGCACTCGGCGGTGGTCGCGTTCCGGTCCGCTGATACACGCGCCACCTTGCAGATGATGGCTGAGTCGGGGAATCCGGAGCCCATCGGGGTGGAGGGGTTGAAGGGCAAGGTGGGAAGAGGAGGACGGTGCCGGCGCCGACTCGGACTACGGGTGAGGGGGGAAGAATGAGGCAGGGGCGGCGCGGGGCGGATCGCCGGCGCCGGCGCCGCCGATGCGGGTAAGCTGGTTGAGAGGACAAAGGGGATCTGTCTCGTCTCACACAGATTTTCTTTTCTTTTCTTTTTATTTTAGAGGCTAATAAACACGCTCCGCTCTACTCCTACTATAAATCTAAATCAATCAACAACACACAGTTAATCAGAATACAGTTCTTTTTTATGATCAAATCGGAATACAACTTTTTTTTAGGGATTGGATCAATCGGAATACAATTGAGATCAAGGGCAGTGACGCCGGTCAACTTTGCAATTTTGCAATATCATTCATTCAGGCGTTTGGTAGTCTAGATATACCTCAATTAGATTCCCTGGATGTTGTTTTAGGTTGTTTGGCCTGCATCGACGGGCGAGGTTGTGGCGGTGGCGCCGACTCCAAGAGCTTGCCGGCACGCCAGCCTCTATCCGGCTGCAATGTCGGAGAGATCCTTCTTCTGCTCGCCAGAGAGGATGTCCCACAGGGCTTTGGAGCCGGATGCCATGGCTGGTGTGGTGCAAGGAAGAGATGGAGTGCGAAGGTGTGGTGTGGTTCTTGCTCGGTGCGTGGCCAAGTTTAAATAATGTGAGGCACCAACCGGAGAGGTGTTTAATGTCGGCTGACGACGGACGTATAAACCTCGGGGCGACGAAGTAGGTTCCTTGGCGCGCGCACACACACACACTCGCTGGTTTAATGGAGGTAGACGGATGGACGGATGTCGTTTCCATGCGAAGAGAAGGCGTATGCAGCGGGCGATGCTCTTGGTCGGTGCCGCTTCACTGTTGGCTCCAGTAAAGTGGTCGTGCCCACTCTGGGCCAACATAAATGCGGCATTTATGCTATGGCGGGAAATGGCATGGGTGAGAGGTAGATTTTTGGGTGGGCCAGGTTTGTCCGACGTGTACCTGGCAGGGTCCAGACCCCCGCAAAGCCCCCCTAGTTTGCTTACAGTTTGCAAGAGAATGGACGTAAGGACCAGCCCGTGGACGGATACAAAACCGCATTGGATGACAAAACACGACTAGACCATGATACGTCTCCAACGTATCTATAATTTTTAATTGTTCAATGCTATTATATTACCTGTTTTGGATGTTTTATATGCATTAATATGCTATTTTATATTATTTTGGGGACTAACCTATTAACCTAATGCCTTGTGTCAGTTGCTGTTTTTTCCTTGTTTTGACTTTTTCAGAAAGGAATATCAAACTAAGTCCAAACGGAATAAAACTTTCGCGATTATTTTTCTTGGACAGAAGACATCCACAGAGCTTGGAGATGGGGTTAGAAGAGTCCCGAGGGGCCCACAAGCCCTCAGGACGCGCCCCAGAGGGGCGCCCTTGGCTTGTGGGCACCCCGGGAGTCCTCCTACCCTAATTCCTGACATATAAATTCCTAAATATTCTCAAACCAACAGAAGCGTCCACCATAATACTTTTCCGCCGCCGCAAGCTTCTGTTCTCGTGCGATCCCATCTTGAGACCTTTTCCGGCACCCTGTCGGAGGGGGATTCGATCACGGAGGGCTTCTACATCAACCTTATTGCCCTTTCGATGAAGCGTGAGTAGTTTACCACAGACCTACGGGTCCATAGCTAGTAGCTAGATGATTTCTTCTCTCTCTTTGATCTTCAATACAATGTTATCCTCGATGTTCTTGGAGTTCTATCTGATCTAATATTATTTTGCGGTGTGTTTGTCGAGATCCGATGAATTGTGGATTTATGATCAGATTATCTATGAATATTATTTGAGTCTCTTCTGAATTCTTATATGCATGATTTGATAATCTTTGTATTTCTCTTCGAATTATCGGTTTGGTTTGGCCAACTAGATTGGTTTTCTTACAATGGGAGAGATGCTTAATTAGTTTTGGGTTCAATCTTACGGTGTCCTCACCCAGTGACATAGTAGGGGTAGCAAGGCACATATTGTATTGTTGTCATCAAAGTTAAAAAGATAGGGTTTTCATCATATTGCTTGATTTTATCCCTCTACATCATGTCATCTTACTTAAGATGTTACTTCGTTCTTATGAACTTAATACTCTAGATACATGTTGGATAGCGGTCGATGTGTGGAGTAATGATAGTAGATGTAGGCAAGAGTCGGTTTACTTGACACTGACACGATGCATATATTCATAATTATTGCCTTGGATATCATCATAACTTTGCGTTTTTCTATCAATTGCTCGACAGTAATTTGTTCACTCATCGTATGTTTTTCTTTCAAGTCGGGAAACCCGGAGCCCATCGGGGTGGAGGGGTTGAAGGGCAAGGTGGGGTGTGCCATGGATCTGGAGTTGTGCAGCTCGCCGCAACAGGCTAGGGAAGGATTTGGGGATTAGATTGCCTTTTGAACACGGGGTCGGTTGAGTCGGGGAAGAGGAGGATGGTGGTGGCGCGACTCGGACTACGGGTTTGTGAAGGGAGGGGGGATTGGCGGCAGCGAGTTGGCTGGGAAGAAGAGGCAGGGGAAGGGCGGGGTGGATCGCCGACGTCGCCGATGCGGTTAATTTGCTTCCCCCCGCGAGTGGAGGGACGGCTGGTTTGAGAGGACAGAGGGGATCCGTCTCGGTCTCGTCTCACACATATTTTATTTTATTTTCTTTTGAGGCTATAAACACGCTACGCTCTACTCCTACTGTAAATCAAAATCAATCAAACACACACATAGTTAATCGGAATACAATTTGAATTAGGATCAATCGGAATCTGAATACAATTGAGATTAGAGGCAGCGACGCGGGTTCACTTTGCACTGTTGCAATATCATTCATTCACGTGTTTGATAGCCTGTATATACCTCACTTAGATTCCCTGGATGTTGTTTTAGGTGGTTTGGATGGATGTTTGGCCTGTATCGACGGGCGAGGCGGTGGCGATGGCGCCGACTCCGAAGAGCTTGCCGACAAGCCAGCCTGTATCCGGATGGCTCGTCGGGCCACCCAGTCAGAGAGATCCTTCTTCTGCTCGCCAGAGAGGTCGTTCCACAGGGCTTTGGAGCTGAATGCCATGGCTGGTGTGGTGCAAGGAGGAGATGGAGTGCGAACTTCCATGCAAAAATCTGAATAAAAAACTACATTTAGTCAGCGTGATGTATGCATGCACATCGAAAATCATCTCTTCATCTGGATTGCACAAGATATGTTGTTGCTTCTATTAAAGTTGTGCAACCAATCTTTTCAAATCTTCGTGAATCAACTTCCACTGACAAATTCATTAATAAAGTCATATTCAAATCCATGTATGCCACGCTAGTAAATAAATACATCAATTGGAGCTCTCCTACCATACTCCTGCAATGTGTGGTTATATATAGTCTACACATAAAGCTCAGAAGTTAGCTATGAAGGCAACAGAATGAAAGAGAAACGGAATTTAAACAAGTATAGAACCATTCATACTTGACGTAGGCCAACCATTACCACATCGTATATGTCTTTAGGAAAAGGAGGCACTGGGGAATGGGGAGGAACTACATGGATTCAAACGGTGACAGTGAAATCAAAATGCCCCATGGCAGTGTGCACCTCCTCCACACAGGCGCTTTCAACACATACCGAGCATCTCCATTGACCTTTCTGTACTGCGCTGAGGGTGTATTGTTGCCGATGTACGTAAATGTGTACAAAACTTACTTGCTACTTCACTCATCGCCCATGTACGCCGCACTTTGTTCAAGTTCTACATTGGGTTTGATTAACTCTTATCTTCTTACCTCCCATGTAAAAAAGGTGGTAAGAGGGAGCATGTTAAAATTTGCTCTCATGTACTACATATGTACCATGCCCGTGTACATAAGCCACAGCAAACGCATATTGCATAGTGGTGTATCACGGGGATCAGTTCCATATTGTTTTTCTGCAGCTTCGACCAGGTACCGTACATTGGTTTAGAATGAAGAAAACATAACACGGTTTTGACTAACAAGGGATCAAAGATATATCTCTGAACAAAAATTTGGACGGCCTTCGCTATGTAGTCGGTACTCTTCAATGATCGGAGAAGAAGGAAATGCTCCAATAAGAAGGCGACCGGATTCATGTGAGGACAGTCGTTCCCACATTGCAATCATCTGTGAAGATGAGGCAATTCTTTCTTCACCAGGATCCATGTCAGTCAGTACTCTGTAGTGTATACAAATGGAGAAGACCTTCTGTACAGATCGAACATATATGCAGACTTTAATAACATTGCCATTCACGTCTAGTATTGAACCTTAATTTCTCAATTGTGAACCATTTCTTTTACAAATTATATCAATAAACAGTCCAGTGTCAATACTGAAACATTGTCCTAAGCACATATAACCAACAGACAAGAAAGAATTCAAAAGATAAGATTGCTAGTTAAATCACATGGGGATCAAGATGGAAGAGTCGCCTGGGATCATGTCGAGGTACTTGGGGAAGTCGCATGGACAGAACTTTGCAATGTGGTAGTGGTGTCGTCCGAGAGAAAACGGGGCCATTGCTTCCACAGCTGCCCTTTCCATGTCAAGTGCAATGGCCCAGGCAGTCTCGTCTTGAGCATTCACCTTGGCCATCATGTAAAAGAGATCGTCATTGCGGGTGCTCAGCACCGGGGCATAGAAAATCAGTTTCTGCAAGTCTAGTTTTTGGGTCTCGTCGCACCGCAGCTGAGACAATAAAGCAGAATAGCTTTGGTCAACGGATATGCTAGCAACATCGACCGTGGAGCGGATCTCCCACTTGTTCCATGAGATGTTCCTGTTCCACACATTGGCTCTCCAACCTTTACGGCTGGTCCTGACAAGAGGGTCGTTAAATTCTATCTCGATGAACTTGAGGAGATCATCACAGCAGGTGACGTTGCAATAATACTCGCAGGCGCGGTGAGGACGGCCATCCTCATCGAGAAAGTTAACCCTTGATTCAGGGAACAGTATGAATTCGATGACAGGATCACCACCGTCGAACAGGTTGCGAAGGAGGAGGACACCACGTAGCAGATCAACCCAGCCCAGTGAGCCTGCAACGGCGATGTGCCTGTAGTACAAGCTATGCTTACAACAGAACAGCTTGTCAGACTCGGATAAGTGCGGCAACGACAACCTGTGGCTGCTCCACTCCCGCGTTTCAGACGAGTAGACGTGCGCATCAAACCGCCAGTCGTCGTCTTGGGAGATCCACTGGCGGTCGAGGTAGGCGACGGCGTAGTGCTCGCCGTCGCCGCGGGGCAGGAGACCGAACCGCCGTCTTCTGCAGACCGGAGGGTCGGGGAGCGCTTCAAGCGATTGTTTCCCTGCGGGGGCGGCTTTGTAGACGAAGTGGTGGATGGAGCCCCTGATTGTGAGGCTGAAGAGGACGAAGGCGGCCCCGGAGCAGACGAGGGAGGGCGGCGCGTAGTCGTCGAAGGCGGAGGCGTCGAGGCCTGGGCAGTTGAAGGAGAAGTAGGAGGCGCCCGGCGGGTCGACGAGCCAGAAGGAGACCTCCACGGCTTGGCCCTCGCTGGTCTCGCACTCGGCGGTGGTCTCGTTCCGGAGCTCCGAGAAACGCGGCTCCTCGCAGAGCAGGACCCAGTCGGGAAACTTGGAGCGTGGGTAGTCGGATCTGGCGGCGTTTGAGCCCATCACGGTGGAGGGGTGGAAGGAAAAGGTGGAGCGCGCCATGGATCTGGACACCGAGGTCACACGGAACAAGCTAGCTAGGGTAAAATTTGTGGCGACGCCACAGAACGGCGGGAGCTTCTGGCTTGGCGGCCGTCGTCCTACCCCAGCGTGCACGGCAGGTGTTCGATTTTTTTTTTGTTTTTTTTTTAGGATAGGTGTTCGAGTTTTTTTTTTGAAAGGATAGGTGTTCGAGTTCGATGATATACTTGGGAGACAATAAGGATGCCGAGTTGGAATAGCAAGAAAAGAAGGAGGGCCAATTTGCAAAATTTCCATACCGCCACGTCACCCATATGTTTTTCCAAAGAAGGGCGATTTTATTATTAGCTCATAACATATCATCAAAGAGATACAAAACACAATCAGTATACGCTGAACCTCTGCATAAGTAGGATACATACAACCACACACAAAAGATCACGCCGGCAAATAGCAAAGCTATAAAAGACCAACACTTGAAGAAAATGGTGTAACATTGACCCTTGTCAAACAGTTGCAACCACAGAGAATGGTGCAAGCGCATATGATCTAGACTATATCCACGCGAGCTGAAGACGCCACCTCCGAAATCTCATCTTGGAGACGATCTGGCAATCCGACGCTCCATCGCCGGTGTCTGTTTGTGCTAATTTTGGGCACCCTAGACAATACACAACGAGTCGGCACTGCCTTGCTTAGGCCGTGAACCCACAAATTGCCACACACACGCCATCTTTGTAACGTGGCGTCTCAATGAAGGATCACCGCCACCCGAAGAAAAGCTCCACCTCGATCCTTCAAGCACCCAAAATAGGGCCCGACGAAACATGAAAGCGTCAGTCACAGGTAAAGCTGCCATCATTCATTGGCCCCCTAACCAATGCAGCTCCAAAACGATGCTCCTAAGAGAGAAAAATGACACTATAGGTGTCAACACCGATCTGAGATTATCTAAACTTAGGGTTCCCCCGGAGTAGTAGGTAGATAGTGAGAACGACATTGATGAATCCTTCAATAGGTAATACACCCAAAGGCGTCAACACCGTCGTCCAGAAAATAGCACGACTTTTGTGGTCCATGTCGCCACAGTTGAACAATCAGCCCGCAACACGTCGGTAGAGATGAAACTACGCCATCGCTGCATGCGGTGGCTGATCCACAAGTGGCGCCGCTAGCCTAACGAGGAGATGACCATATGGGGAGCAGCTACCTCGTCCACGCAAGATGAGGCCGCTCCAAATCCAATGGAGGCAATCCATGGTCAATTGACATTTCCAACCGCGACCAAAGCCAGCAACGACCCCATGGGCGCCGCGGCAATCCCGCCACCGCCGTAGCATGCCCGGAGCCACCATCGAGCCTTCACTATCCTCCATGCCACCGGTGGGAAGATCCATACACCTTCCCCGCTGATGGCGTCTTCTGGCGATGGCAGGAGGGAGAAGAATGGAGTGGAGGGAGTCAGGGACGAGAACGACGGTCGCGCCCTTGTCACCCATGGAGGTGATGTGAGGACTTCGTGTGGTTTCAGGTTACCGTTTCCCTTGGTGCAACGTACGTCAACCATATGTGGATTGTATTTTCAAGTACAATGATTGTACTTTTTCATTAGAAATAGCTATAAATACCCGCGCATTGCCACATATATGAGATTACGGTATACTTTCTCTATTTCAAAATAATAGAAGTGCTAGGTTTGATGCAAATCAACCTTGCTTAAGCTTGACTAACTCTCTAGAAATATATATTACATCTGGAACACCAAATTACTCTCATAATTTTTTTTATAAAATATATTTTAATACTATGTGTATTGATGCATTATATCTTAGCACAATTTTCTATAAAGTTGGTCAAACATAAACAAGTTTGACATAGATCAAACCTAGGACTTCAATTATTTTTCACTCTCAAATACATGTTCGCCATTTTAAACCCACGTTGAACACTTTTTGTATAAGAGTTGAACATTTCAATACACATTCAACATTTTTAAATACAAACTGAACATTTACCCAAGTACATGTTGAACATTTCGAAAATGCACACTGAACATTTTTTAGCACGTGTTGAGCGTTTAAAAAAAATTGAAGACCATTTTGTATAACATGGAAAACATTTTTTTATAAAATAGAACAAACATTTGTACATGTAAAAGCATTGAATGAATAATTTTTTACGCTTCAAGAGTTTTTGTAAAATAAATGTTATGAACATTTTTTTAAACGAGCAAAAAATAATCTGAAGAATTTTTTAATGTTGTGAATATTTGCAAATTACGCGGATAAATTGTGACATTTTCATGAATATATGAACCTTTTCTTGAACATATGGTGAACAATTTTTGAAATACATGTCAAAATTTATTATAATAAATAATTAAAATATAATCAATTTTCCGCAATTGTTTTCAAAAACTTTTTCCAAAACAAAAACTTGAGAAGAAAACTGAAAGGAAGAAAAACCAAGTGTATGTGCCCTAGCTAGGGTTCTGCTGCAGACTTGCGTTTGTGTTGATCGTTGCATTTTGACCGATCAAGCAAACTATAATTGATTTTAAATGTTTGTAGTTTTGTACCTCGAGCTCCATATCGGTTGGTCCCGTTGGAGGGAAAGGTGGACGCGGACGCCTAAGTGTTAGTGATGTTGGTGGAGGCGTCAGTGTGGCTTGCTCGCGGTAGATGTTCGACCATGCATTCTCTTTCTTCTATCGATGAAAAGATACGCAAGCTTTGTGTCTCAAAAAAAAACTCGCGAAGTGCACCGACGACGAGACCTAGCCGAACCACTATATTGATAGATGTTTTTTCTTCTTATTTTTTTTCAAGTGGTGGGCAGGTGTTCTTCTTTTGAAGCTAGGCCGGGCCTTTTTTGTTGAACTTTTACATGGAAGCCCAAAAGGCCTATCGGGGTTTTATTTTTTTACTTAGATTTTTTTGAGAAGATTTTCCTTAGATTGCTGACTCATTGGGGGATTCCCTATTCGGCGCCTCTAGGGCCCCCCGAAGACAACTAGCGCTCGCTGCAGCATAGCATGGGCCACCCCACGAATGCGAGCTCCTGGCTCGCTTGGGTCGCCACAGCCATGGGTTTGATCCTTTTTCTTTTGCACGGACTTGGGTTTGATCCGTCGACTTGACCCTGATGATCATTGACTTGACCCATTGACCGTCGACCATTCAAAAAAGGTTCACGAACTTGAAAAGTTCACAGATTTCAAAACAAAGTTCACAAACATGCAAAAGTTTGCGAAGTCAAAAAAGGTTTGGAAGTTCAAAAAATGTTCACGAATTCAAGAAAGGTTCACCAATTCAATAGTTCACACATTCAAAAAGGTTCACAAATTAAAAAAGGTTCACCAATTCAAAAAGAAGTTCATGAATTCAAAAAAGTTCATTAACCAAAAAAGGTTCGCCAATTGAAAAAAGGTTCATGAATTAAAAAACGTTCAAAATTTTGATAATTTTTTTACGAACCTGAAAATTTGTTCACAATTTTCAAAAAAGTTCACGAATTTTAATAATTTTTAATGAACTTAAAATAAAATGAAAAAAATAAATAGGAAAAAGAAACAGAAAAACTAAATAGAAAACCAGAGAAAAAACAAAGGTAAAGCGATGAGAAAAAAACCCAGCAGAAAAAGAAAGAAAAGGGGAAAAACCCGGCTGGAAGCTTTCCGAAACCGGGCCAAGAAGCTTCTGGAAGTTTCACAAACTTCGCCGGCCCACTTGGGAACTGGCGAAAGGAGTACGTAGGCGCCGCGTATGGAATGGCCTCCAAAATAGGATTCACCATTCATTGCCGCCAATAGTTATATGCATATGCGATTTCAGACTTGTACTGTACCTCAATTTCTCCAATAATTATTGCGTTGAAGAAAGCCAGTCGCATGATACTATTTTCATTATTCCTGAAGGCATGAAAACTGAAGGTTCGCTTAATCAGAGATGAAATAATTTTAGAAGCAAATGAATCCTCAGGTGGTTTCTGTCAGGTGATGCACAGTGTGTTAGTGTTCATTCAGGGTTTTATTCAGCTAATGAATGGGAAACATTATGTAACTTGCTCTAATTACATTATGTATTCATCAAACTGGACACTTCTTGGGAAGGACCTTCTTTTGGTGCCCTCCTAACTTGCCCCAATTATTGCCTTTGCTCATCCACTTGGATACTTCTCCTCGGAGATCACGACCTCTTCGGAGAAGATCCCCCAAGCGGATTCAAGACCCCTTCTAGGGAAGAACATCAAGGCCTCCTCGCGGAGAAGAACGGCTCCTTTGTATCCTTACCTTTGTTGATCTTGAATCATGTGTTACCTTATGTGTGTGATGGTCTAGCACTTGTGTGATTGATTCCTTGTCGGTTGAGTGATTCTCTCTCGTTTTCCCCGTGTTTTCCCTTTGTGCTTCCGCGTGTTCTTCGTGATTCCCTGTAGGATCCACTCCAAACGTGAAAGATCGACGCTATAGGGTTCCACCCTACATCATTAAGCTTGACTAACTCTATAGAAATATATATTATATCTGGAATACTAAATTACTCTCATAAGAATTTTTATAAAATATATTTTAATACTATGTGTATTAATGCAGTAGAACTTAGCACATTTTTCTATAAAGTTGGTCAAAATATAAACAAGTTTGACATAGATCAAACCTAGGACTTCAATTATTTTTCACTCTCAAATACATGTTCGCCATTTTAAACCCACGTTGAACACTTTTTTTTTATAAGAGTTGAACATTTCAATACACATTGAACATTTTTAAATACAAACTGAACACCCAAGTACATGTTGAACATTCCGAGAATGCACACTGAACATTTTTAGCATGTATTGAGCGTTAAAAAAAAATTGAAGACCATTTTGCATAACACGGAAAACATTTTTTATAAAACAGAACAAACATTTGTACATGTGAAAGCATTGCATGAATAAATTTTTATGCTTCAAGAGTTTTTGTAAAATAAATGTTATGAACAATTTTTTAAATGAGCAAAAAATAATCTGAAGAATTTTTTAATGCTGTTAATATTTGCAAATTACTCGGATAAATTATGACATTTTTCATGAATATATGAACATTTTCTTGAACATATGGTGAACAATTTTTGAAATACATGTCAAAACTTATTATGACAAATAATTAAAATATAATCAATTTTCCGCAATTGATTTTAATTTTTTTCCAAAACAAAAACTTGAGAAGAAAACTGAAAGGAAGAAAAACCAAGCGTATGTGCCCTAGCTCGCAGCAGACGCATTGGGCCTAGCCCAGCTAGGGGTCCGCTGCAGACCTGCCTTTGCGTTGGTCGTTGCATTGTGAGGAATATCCTATTCGACGCATTTTGCGTCGAACTGTCGACCTTTCGCACAGACCTGGCCGACGAGCGATGACCTGGGCCAGCCCATTAAGCGTTTTCCGTTTTAGGAACCTTCTAGAGTTTCCCAGGTGTTTCTTTTCTGGTTTTTGGAACCTTCTAGAAGGTTCCCTAAACCGGTATTTAGTTTCTTTTACCTGTTTTCTTGTTTCTTTTTGGTTTTTCACTGTTTCCGTTTTTTTTTTCGGTTTCATTTTCTTTGTTTCCTATTCTGTTTCTTGGTTTTCCCTTTTTCGTTTCTTTTTATTTTTCATGTTTATTTTTCTTTTTTTAAAGCACATTCTTCGAAACTTGATGGGAAATTTAGAAAATTGATCGTGCTTTTAAAAATATTCAAAATTTCGGACAGTGGTCGTGATTTCAAAAAATGTTCGCATGTCTACAAATATTGTTTGGGAATTTGAAAAAATATTCTTGTTGTACAAAAATTGTTCAGAATATTTCTGTTCAAATTTCTGAAAACTTTTCAAATAGTGTTCGGGATTCAAAAAAACTTCCCATTCTCAAAAACTGTTCACAAATTTCAGAAAAATGTTCATGTTTTCAAAACAATTTTCAAAAACGTGTTTAAAAACTTCGTATATTAAAAAACTTAAAATTTTATTTTCTTTTTGGAAAAATGTTCGAATTTCAAAAATTGTTCACGTTTGTTCGAGTCCCATAGGCACCTGTTTTCTCGGGGTTTTTGCGTCGTGTTGTATCGCGTTCAACTTTGGTTGTACTGGGCCGACCCAGTCGTCGGTCCCCTTGTGCGGCACGCGCTCCATTTGCCGCAATATGCGGCGTATAGGAGGTCCCGCATTTTGACCGATCAGGCAACTATGATTGATTTTAAATGTTTGTAGTTTTGTACCTCGAGCTCCATATCGGTTGGTCCCATGGGGGGGAAAGGTGGACGCAGACACCTAAGTGTTAGTGATGCTGGTGGAGGCGTCAGTGTGCCTTGCTCGCGGTAGATGTTCGACCATGCATTCTCTTTCTTCTATCAGTGAAAAGATACGCAAGCTTTGCATCGCAAAAAAAACTCAAGAAGTGCGCTGACGACGAGACCCAGCAGAACCACTATGTTGACAGATGTCTTTTCTTATTTTTTTTCGAGTGGTGGGCAGGTGCTCTTCTTTTGAAGCTAGGCTGGGCCTTTTTTGTTGAACTTTTACATGGAAGCCCAAAAGGCCTATCGGGGTTTTATTTTTTTTACTTAGATTTTTTTTAGAAGATTTTCCTTAGATTGCTGATTCACTGGGGGACTCCCTATTCGGCGCTCGCTGCAGCATAGCGTGGGCCACCCCACGAATGCAAGCTCCTGGCTCGCTTGGGTTGACCGCCATGGGTTTGATCCTTTTTTTGCATGGACTTGGGTTTGATCTGTTGACTTGACCCTGATGATCATTGACTTGACCGATTGACTGTCAACCATTCAAAAAAGGTTCAGGAACTTGAAAAGTTCGCAGATTTCAAAAAGAAGTTCACAAACATGCAAAAGTTTGCGAATTCAAAAATGGTTTGGAAGTTCAAAAAATGTTCAAAAAAGTTTCACCAGTTCAAAAAGAAGTTCATGAATTCAAAAAGTTCATTAACTAAAAAAGGTTCGCCAATTGAAAAAAGGTTCATGAATTCAAAAAAAATTCACAATTTTGATAATTTGTTTATGAAACTAAAAATCTGTTCACAATTTTCAAAAAAATTCACGAATTTGAATAATTTTTTAATGAACTTAAAATAAAATGAAAAAATAAATAGGCAAAAGAAACAGAAAAACTAAATAGAAAACCAGAGAAAAAACAAAGAGAAAGCGATGAGAAAAAACCCAGCAGAAAAAGAAAGAAAAGGGGAAAAAGCCTGGCTGGAAGCTTTCCGAAACCGGGCCAAGAAGCTTCTGGAAGTTTCACAAACTTGGCCAGCCCACTTGGGAACTGGCGAAAGGAGTACGTAGGCGCCTCGTATGGGATGGCCTCCAAATAGGATTCGCCATTCATTGCCGCCAATAGTTATAGGCATATGCGATTTCAGACTTTTACTGTACCTCAATTTCTCCAATAATTATTGCGTTGAAGAAAGCCAGTCGCATGATACTATTTTCATTATTCCTGAAGGCATGAAAACTGAAGGTTCGCTTAATCAGAGATGAAATAATTTCAGAAGCAAATGAATCCTCAGGTGGTTTCTGTCAGGTGATGCACAGTGTGTTAGTGTTCATTCAGGGTTTTATTCAGCTAATGAATGGGAAACATTATGTAACTTGCTCTAATTACATTATGTATTCATCAAACTGGACACTTCTTGGGAAGGACCTTCTTTTGGTGCCCTCCTAACTTGCCCCAATTATTGCCTTTGCTCATCCACTTGGATACTTCTCCTCGGAGATCACGACCTCTTCGGAGAAGATCCCCCAAGCGGATTCAAGACCCCTTCTAGGGAAGAACATCAAGGCCTCCTCGCGGAGAAGAACGGCTCCTTTGTATCCTTACCTTTGTTGATCTTGAATCATGTGTTACCTTATGTGTGTGATGGTCTAGCACTTGTGTGATTGATTCCTTGTCGGTTGAGTGATTCTCTCTCGTTTTCCCCGTGTTTTCCCTTTGTGCTTCCGCGTGTTCTTCGTGATTCCCTGTAGGATCCACTCCAAACGTGAAAGATCGACGCTATAGGGTTCCACCCTACATCATTAAGCTTGACTAACTCTATAGAAATATATATTATATCTGGAATACTAAATTACTCTCATAAGATTTTTTATAAAATATATTTTAATACTATGTGTATTAATGCAGTAGAACTTAGCACATTTTTCTATAAAGTTGGTCAAAATATAAACAAGTTTGACATAGATCAAACCTAGGACTTCAATTATTTTTCACTCTCAAATACATGTTCGCCATTTTAAACCCACGTTGAACACTTTTTTTTTATAAGAGTTGAACATTTCAATACACATTGAACATTTTTAAATACAAACTGAACACCCAAGTACATGTTGAACATTCCGAGAATGCACACTGAACATTTTTAGCATGTATTGAGCGTTAAAAAAAATTGAAGACCATTTTGCATAACACGGAAAACATTTTTTATAAAACAGAACAAACATTTGTACATGTGAAAGCATTGCATGAATAAATTTTTATGCTTCAAGAGTTTTTGTAAAATAAATGTTATGAACAATTTTTTAAATGAGCAAAAAATAATCTGAAGAATTTTTTAATGCTGTTAATATTTGCAAATTACTCGGATAAATTATGACATTTTTCATGAATATATGAACATTTTCTTGAACATATGGTGAACAATTTTTGAAATACATGTCAAAACTTATTATGACAAATAATTAAAATATAATCAATTTTCCGCAATTGATTTTAATTTTTTTCCAAAACAAAAACTTGGGAAGAAAACTGAAAGGAAGAAAAACCAAGCGTGTGTGCCCTAGCTCGCAGCAGACGCATTGGGCCTAGCCCAGCTAGGGGTCCGCTGCAGACCTGCCTTTGCGTTGGTCGTTGCATTGTGAGGAATATCCTATTCGACGCATTTTGCGTCGAACTGTCGACCTTTCGCACAGACCTGGCCGACGAGCGATGACCTGGGCCAGCCCATTAAGCGTTTTCCGTTTTAGGAACCTTCTAGAGTTTCCCAGGTGTTTCTTTTCTGGTTTTTGGAACCTTCTAGAAGGTTCCCTAAACCGGTATTTAGTTTCTTTTACCTGTTTTCTTGTTTCTTTTTGGTTTTTCACTGTTTCCGTTTTTTTTTTCGGTTTCATTTTCTTTGTTTCCTATTCTGTTTCTTGGTTTTCCCTTTTTCGTTTCTTTTTATTTTTCATGTTTATTTTTCTTTTTTTAAAGCACATTCTTCGAAACTTGATGGGAAATTTAGAAAATTGATCGTGCTTTTAAAAATATTCAAAATTTCGGACAGTGGTCGTGATTTCAAAAAATGTTCGCATGTCTACAAATATTGTTTGGGAATTTGAAAAAATATTCTTGTTGTACAAAAATTGTTCAGAATATTTCTGTTCAAATTTCTGAAAACTTTTCAAATAGTGTTCGGGATTCAAAAAAACTTCCCATTCTCAAAAACTGTTCACAAATTTCAGAAAAATGTTCATGTTTTCAAAACAATTTTCAAAAACGTGTTTAAAAACTTCGTATATTAAAAAACTTAAAATTTTATTTTCTTTTTGGAAAAATGTTCGAATTTCAAAAATTGTTCACGTTTGTTCGAGTCCCATAGGCACCTGTTTTCTCGGGGTTTTTGCGTCGTGTTGTATCGCGTTCAACTTTGGTTGTACTGGGCCGACCCAGTCGTCGGTCCCCTTGTGCGGCACGCGCTCCATTTGCCGCAATATGCGGCGTATAGGAGGTCCCGCATTTTGACCGATCAGGCAACTATGATTGATTTTAAATGTTTGTAGTTTTGTACCTCGAGCTCCATATCGGTTGGTCCCATGGGGGGGAAAGGTGGACGCAGACACCTAAGTGTTAGTGATGCTGGTGGAGGCGTCAGTGTGCCTTGCTCGCGGTAGATGTTCGACCATGCATTCTCTTTCTTCTATCAGTGAAAAGATACGCAAGCTTTGCATCGCAAAAAAAACTCAAGAAGTGCGCTGACGACGAGACCCAGCAGAACCACTATGTTGACAGATGTCTTTTCTTATTTTTTTTCGAGTGGTGGGCAGGTGCTCTTCTTTTGAAGCTAGGCTGGGCCTTTTTTGTTGAACTTTTACATGGAAGCCCAAAAGGCCTATCGGGGTTTTATTTTTTTTACTTAGATTTTTTTTTTAGAAGATTTTCCTTAGATTGCTGATTCACTGGGGGACTCCCTATTCGGCGCTCGCTGCAGCATAGCGTGGGCCACCCCACGAATGCAAGCTCCTGGCTCGCTTGGGTTGACCGCCATGGGTTTGATCCTTTTTTTGCATGGACTTGGGTTTGATCTGTTGACTTGACCCTGATGATCATTGACTTGACCGATTGACTGTCAACCATTCAAAAAAGGTTCAGGAACTTGAAAAGTTCGCAGATTTCAAAAAGAAGTTCACAAACATGCAAAAGTTTGCGAATTCAAAAATGGTTTGGAAGTTCAAAAAATGTTCAAAAAAGTTTCACCAGTTCAAAAAGAAGTTCATGAATTCAAAAAGTTCATTAACTAAAAAAGGTTCGCCAATTGAAAAAAGGTTCATGAATTCAAAAAAAATTCACAATTTTGATAATTTGTTTATGAAACTAAAAATCTGTTCACAATTTTCAAAAAAATTCACGAATTTGAATAATTTTTTAATGAACTTAAAATAAAATGAAAAAATAAATAGGCAAAAGAAACAGAAAAACTAAATAGAAAACCAGAGAAAAAACAAAGAGAAAGCGATGAGAAAAAACCCAGCAGAAAAAGAAAGAAAAGGGGAAAAAACCTGGCTGGAAGCTTTCCGAAACCGGGCCAAGAAGCTTCTGGAAGTTTCACAAACTTGGCCGGCCCACTTGGGAACTGGCGAAAGGAGTACGTAGGCGCCTCGTATGGGATGGCCTCCAAATAGGATTCGCCATTCATTGCCGCCAATAGTTATAGGCATATGCGATTTCAGACTTTTACTGTACCTCAATTTCTCCAATAATTATTGCGTTGAAGAAAGCCAGTCGCATGATACTATTTTCATTATTCCTGAAGGCATGAAAACTGAAGGTTCGCTTAATCAGAGATGAAATAATTTCAGAAGCAAATGAATCCTCAGGTGGTTTCTGTCAGGTGATGCACAGTGTGTTAGTGTTCATTCAGGGTTTTATTCAGCTAATGAATGGGAAACATTATGTAACTTGCTCTAATTACATTATGTATTCATCAAACTGGACACTTCTTGGGAAGGACCTTCTTTTGGTGCCCTCCTAACTTGCCCCAATTATTGCCGTTTCGGAGAACAGCCGATTGCATAATATTTCATTCTCTTGTGTGTATATATTTCTCTATCTCTGTTCACAGTACACACACTTCACGAGAGAAGAAAGAGATGGCAACAACATGGGCGTGTATGCCTTGCATGTGAGTGGTAGAACATATGCCCATTTTGTAGATCTCTGCATGTGAGTTCATGGGCTACATGCTGCTGGGACGGCATTGCAGTTGCAGCAACATTTGACTCATCGTCTCCTTTTTGCTTCATGTGGTTGGACTGCCGCAGACATGTGAGCAATCAATCTCCTCCAAGGAGCCTTCTGAGCTTAGCTACTACTCGTAGCTAGGATGATAAGATTGCATCTGGTGGTGATCACACCACACACAAAAAGAATGTTTGAACTTTGTCAGGAAGAATCATATGGACGCATGCACATGGCAGATCTCATTCATATCTCTCCTTTCGGCCAGGTGAAGAATATATAACCTGGATGCCGTGAGAACCAACATGTCTTGGCAGGCACCCACCAGCTATGCGGAAAGTTCATCGCCGTCCATGATCTATCTGAGCTTCTGCTAGATCATGTGCAACCTGGATGCATGTTACAGTGCTGTAGCAAACTAGGAAAACAGAAAACAGGACAGGACATTCAGGCATGTTACAACACAGTGATTAGCACAACCTATGTAACATGGCAAATAAATTAAGAATGCGCTAGCTAGACACAATTAACATGGCATGATTGCTACTCAGATCTGAGTGACATTTGCCAATCTAGGACCTTTTAAATATTTTCGCCAGGCTTAGCTAACCACTGTGCAAAATGCTACTAAGCACTTGTCATTAAGATAGATAGAGGCCAAGATGCTTGCTGAGAGAATAGCAGTAGCAGCTAGAAAGAAAGCAGTTAGGGGCACATCAGCACAAGTTAGGGGGAATCACATCACAGTAATGGGTGGATTATAATGATTGAATGGCTGCAGTTAGTTGTTCCCCGGGCCACATGCATCTCTAATCCGGGTTAAAATATGGTGCCCCCAATCTCACCAGAGATCTGACAGGTGCTGGTACAGTCACCCAACCTTTCTAGCTTGGATAATCAATCATCCATAAGCATATGTTACTTGTAAAGCCAAGCCTGTAAACTAACTCCAAGATGGATAAAAGTTCGGGGAAAGCGAAAAGGGCATCTATTGAGAAGCCCCGGTTTGTGCTCACCTAATGATGAGACCATAATTGATTACACCATAAACAAGCCGCGGCGTATCGCATAAATTTGACGTCCACTACTAACAACTTCCTTTTTTAAGACAGACTAACAACTTCTCCTGGATCAAATTTTAACGTTCGGCGGCACTAACTTTTTCCATTCTATTAATCATTACAAACTTAATTGGGATGTGAGATCATAATGATTTAAAGTTTACTACTCCGTCTATTAAATATTACTCCCTCCGTCCCAAAATAAGTGCCTTAAATTAAGTACAACTTTAGACACTTATTTTGGGATGGAGCGAGTAGTTGTCACTGATTTAATATAAAGTTGTACTAAATCAGCGACAACTAATATGGAACGGTGGGAGTAGCCGAATGCATCACTAACTTGGAGTCTGGAGATATATGCCCATACCGAGAAAATCTGCTTTCTTGATTGGCGGCGATAATATGTATGGTTTGTTCAGATTTGCCACGCAAAAACCATGGAAGAATGGGCACATTAAGCTGCAACATGATAAACTAGTGTTCCATTTGCTTGGCAGAAAAGCAACTGTGAGCTTAACTTATAGGCAAAAGCAAAGGTTGCGTATGTACACCTATATAAGGACCTCACTGGAGCTTTCTTGCACACCAACCTCTCTTTCTTCTTTCTTCTTAGAGAGGGGCACACACAATTTGCAAAGACAGAGAGAGAGAGAGGGACACACACACAGAAATTGAGAGAGAGAGAGAGAGAGAGAGAGAGAGAGAGAGAGAGAGAGAGAGAGAGAGAGAGAGAGAGAGAGCAACAATGCCTTGGGGAAGCATCCAAAGGGATCGCATTGATCCTTCCATCCATGGTGCTGGTGGCCGTCATCAATCGACCGGCTCGACGGATCATGCGATCCTTTTGGAAGCTTCCTCTAGCCATTACTCCACTGATGATTCCATGGCTAGCTAGCTAACTCTTCATCGCTTCCATCATCTTCATCTCCAACGAGCTAGGAAATATTTGGCTGGTTTCCAAATATCACATGGTATGCTGTCGATTCCTGTGATGAATTCCTTTGATGCTCCATAGCAACCACGCCAGAGCTTGAGATTGATGTGTTTGCTTTGCTCTATCCTACAATCCCGTTACTATCTAATGTTCATGATCAGAATGAACTAGAATCATTGATGGCTAGGTGCGTGTTAATACTCCCTCCGTCCCAAAATAAATGGCTCAACTTTGTACTAACTTTAATAGTACTGCTTTTAAAAAACCTAATTAACCCAGCATACGTGTCCTGCCGCCAGACTAATTTACTAGCACTAGTTCTAGACCTTTTCCATGGAACCTATCTAGGAAAACTTCCACTGTAAATGAAGAGATAAAAGTGAGCTAATGGAGGACTCTGATTAACCATCTCTTACAAAAAAAAAGGACTCTAGACATGTGATCGTCAGATGCATGTAGATCCTAAAATAAATGTTAGCCTTAGTTAAGTAAGTTAAGAATCAGGGCCGGAGGTATGGATCTTGATTAAGGCTGTCGGTTGCATGCACGTCACATGACCCCTAGCAATAACAAATTAGCAACTAGGTCGATCAGGACGCGTATGATTGGTGTTTCGTGTTAGTTAGGTAACGAGAATACCGGATCGATGATCGATCTGGATGCACCAGTCCCATGCCCTTTGACTCGCCCGTCATCTCATCGCAACATCGATCCATCGACGCATGTGTATCTTATTATCGCCAGGGATATATATCTCTCTTATTGCAAGATGTATACTAGTCTTTCCCTAAAAAAAAAATATGTATACTCGTCTTGCCTCTAGTGCTTAGTGCGCTCGCCTTACCGGGCCTGCCCATTAGAGAATTTTTTGAGAAGGTTTTATGCGATGGATATAAGGGGAGCAACTAATTAACGAGCGCTCCTTCGGGAGCCTCGCAACGATCAGCGCCACTTGGCGCGCTCTGGGCGCTCCCTTCGGATTTTATTTTTTTATTTTTCCGCATGCGTTTTCGGCTTTTTAAACGGTTTTTTTCCGGTTTTTCCTAGCTTTTCGACCAAATTTTTTTTTCGAAAAAAATAGTTTTTTTGCGCAAAAAACGTATTTTTTTTGCGAGAGTCACGGTTTTGTTTTCGCGAGAGGCACGGCCGTGCCTCTTGGAAACGAAAAAAAACGCGTTTTCTGTTTTTTTTGTGAGAGGCACGGTTTTGCTTCCGCGAGAGGCACGGTTGTGCTTTCGCGAGAGGCACGGCCGTGCCTCTTGGAAACAAAAAAAAACGCATTTTCTGTTTTTTTACTTTCGTGAGAGGCACGGTTTTGCTTCCGCGAGAGGCACAGTTGTGCTTTCGCGAGAGGCACGGGCGTGCCTCTTTCGAAAAGGAAAAAAAAACGCGTTTTCTGTTTTTTTCTTTCGCGAGAGGCATGGTTTTGCTTCCGCGAGAGGCACGGTTGTGCTTTCACGAGAGGCACGGGCGTGCCTCTTTTGAAAATAAAAAAAACGCGTTTTCTGTTTTTTTTTTCTTTCGCGAGAGGCACGGTTTTGCTTCCGCGAGAGGCACAGTTGTGCTTCCGCGAGAGGCACAGGCGTGCCTCTTTCGAAAAGAGAAAAAATACGCGTTTTCTGTTTTTTTTTGCGAGAGGCATGATTTTACTTTCACGAGAGGCATGGTTGTGATTTTGTCAGAGGCACGGGCATGCCTCTTTCGAAAAGGAAAAAAAACCGTGTTACCGATTCGGTTTTTTTCGTCTATTTTTTTGTCCGGTTTTTTCGTGAAAAAAAAGTTCGTCAAAACCTATCAACATGGGATCTAGTTTTGAAGATTTCGACGCGAGGAATCCAACGATGTAAGCGGTTCGAGATTTAAACGCACGGTTTAAGAGATAAAACGTTTTGAATAAACGGATCTACGTAAAAAGGGAAAACTCACAGGTTGGGACAAGTGGCGCACATGCAGCGCGCCACTTGTCGCAACCTGGGGAAGTTGGAGTGATCTTCGCAAGGAGTACTCCTTAACTAGTGATTTCGTGGATATAAGTATAACCTTCCGTCCATTACTTTTTCCATTTTTCAGTTTTTTTATATTGGTTTTTTATGTGTAATCTTATTTTTAAATACTTAATAATATAGGTTGAATAATTTTGAATATTTTTCAAAATACATGTAAAGCATTTTTTGTTTGATTTTTTTTGCAAAATGCACACTAAAAAAATTGAATACATGATGAACATTTTCTAAAGGGTGCGGCTAGGTCTAAGTTGACCAAAATTTAAACAAGTCTCAGTCAAGTGATATGGAGTAGGGGGAAATATCTGGTGCACCGAAGCTTGTGGTGCTACCGGTGCACCGAACTCAAATTGTGCTTTTAAAATGTTCAAAAAAATCTGAATTTTTTTTAGCACACTCACATAACATCAATGTAGGTTGTCACAAAATTTCGAGTCCAAATTTGAAACAAAACTCGGAAAACATAAATAACAAATTCAACACTGAATAGTACATAACATAACTTGGGCTTTAGATTTGGCCCATTATTACACTGATTTCAAATATGTCATTTTTGTATCTCAAAAAATATTTCAAATTTTTATACGAATTTTTTGTGACACCATACATTGATGTTGCGTTAACGTGCTAGAATTTTTTCAGCTTTTTTTTAAAAAAAATTATGACATCCGGTGCACCGGTAGCACCACAAATGTGGATGCACCGGATACATTCCCTATGGAGTAGTATGTAAGAAGAAAAATAAAAACTGTAAATATTTTTTTATATGAATCACCATGCAAAATCAAAGGAAGATAGCATTGATTGAGACATAACGAAGTCTTAGATGATTGAGACTTAGCAAAACTGTTTTCGAAAATACATTTGAACATTTTACAAAATGAGATAAAGTTTTATTAAAACATGGAAACATTTAGTTATATGTTTATGAACAATTTTTAAATAGCAGAAAAGTTTTATTAAAACAGAAAAAAAAATGCTCGTGCCATTAATTTTGTAATGAAAATATCACAAATTATTTGCACCATTTTAAAATATGTTCATGAATTTGGAAAAAAATCAAACATATGTTCAAAAATGTTCAATTAGAGTTTTGTAAGTGTGTAACATGTATTTGCAAAACAATTTAACATGTATTTGGAAAATGTTTGACCTATATACGAAAAATATTCAATATGTATTTTTAAAAAGGTTTTTTTTAAACAAAAAAAGGAAAGAAAAATAAAAAAACTAATGAAAATCGTTGAAAATGAACAAAAAATACATCAAAAACAAAGAAAACAAATATAAAAAGAAAAAGAAAAATCGCATCGAAGATTTTAAAACTACTTCATACCGGTATGTACAACCTTTCCAAACCGCTCTAATGGGCTGGTGAGCACGAACCGAGCGCCAGAGGCGAGACGGGAATACATCTCAAAAGTAAGCGAGATATACCTCTCGCACATAATTCTGGTTGTTATTCCTTTTTAGGGGGTTGTGACCATCAGTGGAGCCCTCACAAGGGAGCTCCTAAGCGCCGCTTAGAGTGCCGAGCTTGCAGGCTTTGCGTAGCGGGCTGGCATATTACCTGCTCAAAAAGGAAGACGTGAACAAATATAGAGGGACATTTTCTAAAGTACATTTTAAAATTTAAAAATTGAGATTAACTTCATTAAAACATGTGAACTTTTGGTTATATGTTTATGAACATTTTTTAATAGCACAAAAGTTTATTAAAACAGAAAAATGCTTGCACGATTAATTTTTTAATGAAAATTTCACAAATTATTTGAACCAATTTAAAAATGTTCATGAATTTTAGAAAAATGTTCAAACATATGTTTAAAAATTTCAATTAGAGTTTTATAAAATGTATAACATGTATTTGCAAAACAATTAGGTTAACATGTATTTAGAAAATGTTTAACCTATATACGAAAAATGTTCAGTATGTATTTTCAAAAAGTCGCTTTTTTAAATCAAAAAACAAGAAAGAAAAATAAAAAACTAATGAAATCAATGAAAATGAACGAAAAATACTTCAAAAAAAAACTGATAAAGAAAACAAATATAAATAGAAAAAAGAAAAACCGCATTAAGATTTTAAAACTGGTTCGTACCGGTATGTACAAGCTTCACAAAGCGCTCTTAATGGGTTGGTGAGCACGAACAGAGCGCCAGAGGCGAGTCGGGAATACATCTCATAGTAAGCGAGATATATCTCTCGCACATTATTATGGTCGTTATTCTTTTTTAGGGGGTTGTGACCATCAGTGGAGCGCTCACTTGGGAGCTCCTAATCGCCGCCTAGTGTGCCGAGATCGCTAGCGTTGCGTAGCGGGCCGGCCCAAGACCTGCTCAAAAAGGAAGGCTTGAACAAAAATAGAGGGGAGAGTTGGGATTCGAACTCTTTTTTTCTCGAATATGCACGAGTGTGCATATCATAAATTAAAGAAGAAAGGCAAAGATTGTCTCAATATAACACTACTCCTCACTACTCACCCACCTCTCTAATCTATGGAAGAAGGGGTCAACATTTCCCTTAAACTTGCCGACTACCGACCATACCATGCCTTCGGACCTCACCCTTCGTAAAAGTAATTCCATCGAAGGAGATGCCCCATCAAACACGATAGCATTCCGATGCTTCCACAGTTCCCAAATCGTTAGATTGAAGATAGTGTGGAGATCCTTCCATCTCAAGTTGTTAGGCCCTTGCCTGCCACATAACCATAAGTCGAGGGAGTCTTGTGGTGTCGGCGTCCAGTCCGGCTTGCCCAAAGCCTCACAGATCACAGCCCACGTCGATATGGCAAACACACAAGTCAGTAGCACATGACTGATAGTTTCCTCCTCTTGATCACACAGGGGGCATGCATCCTGGTGCGGTAGTCCTCTCCTTGCAAGGCGATCCAAAGTCCAGCACATGTCCCGTAGTGCTAGCCAAGTGAAGAATTTGCATGTCGATGGGGGCCCGAGATTTCAAGTCAGCTCCACCGTGGGTGCCACGGTTCTACCCCAAAACCTAGCTGCATACGCCGACCGCACCAAGAAGTGGTCGTTGGCCTCTCAGGACCAAGAAACAGTACCCGGCGCATCCGCATCTGGATCCCACGTGCCTACTCTCAGCCATAGCGACTTGAATTCCTGCAGCGCATCCATCCCAAGATTCGGGCCAATGTCCGTTGCCCATGACCCATTCTCCATGGCAGGGCAACCATCCTCGATGATCTGATGCGCGGCAGGATCTTGCCATATATAGTTGGAGCAATCTCCTGAACCCTCATATTATCAATCCATTGATCCTCCCAAAAAGATGTGGTGAGACCATATTGCGCTTTACTCTTCGTTGCCGCCTGGAAAAGTAACTTAGATTCCTCTGGGACCTTTATTTTGAATCTAGTCCGCACGTCTGTAAACTAATGCAATTACCACTGGACCAAACTTGTTTTCTTGTCTTTTGCAGAAAATAGTGCTAGTTAACTTCTCAAAAAAAAGTTAATGTAGTTAACGTTTAGTAAAACGTTAACTTAAATTTGAAAATTGCTTGGAAAGTTCATCAATTTTGAAAAAAGATCATCAATTTTTAAGAAAAGGTTGAAAAAGTTCATCAAATTTTGTCAAAAATGTTACGGATTTGGAAAAAGTTCATTGAGTTTGAAAAACTTCACCGAATTTGAAAAAAATATCATCATTTTTTTTAAAAGTTCAAAAATGCGGAAAAAGTTCACCGATCTTGAAAAAATGTTCATGAATTTGAATGAAAGTTCATGGATTTTGGAAAAAAGCTTCATCGATCTTGAAGAAAAAGTTAATGAATTTTTTAAGAATCCGCGCATTTAAGAAAAAAAAACTAGTGAAAACATCCAGAAAAAATGACCTATGAGTTAAGAAAGAAATAAAACAAAAAAAAGGAAAGTGTTTTCACCCGTTTTTTCTCTAATTAACCGAGCAAATCTCTTCTGCTTAATCAATGAAAATGGCAAATCATTTGCCTCGTTTTAAAAAAGAGATAGCCGAGTGGTTTGTGCCCTTCCCTTCGATCACAGAAGTTGCAAGTTTGATGCCGGTCACTTGCAGATGTTTTTGTGAGTTTACAGAAATAACATGTTATATGGGCCGGCCCAGGTAAGAGTGCCGTCAGCGCCAGCTAACAAAATTATTTTTGTCTCAAAAAAAAAAGCTAACAAAATTATTCTTTAAAATTTATTATTATTTGCAGGTAATTCTTCTTACTATATGTTTGGAATTTCCCTATCATTTTAGTCAAGTAATAATTGAATGTTCAGATCGCAGAAGCTGATGTATTATTTGATATTCGTCCTATACAAACATAAAATCCTAACATCATTATTGGTCCTTTCACCGGGCATCAAAGACGCCAGCTTAATAAACGAACTTAGCTATGCACACGCAGGTAAACGAACCAGAAACATGTCCAATCAAACGACAACTTAGGTACTTTCCATTATTCCAATTATATTTTCCGCACATCACACATTATTTCATCAAAACAAAAGTTCAATTTCATGGGAATAGAGCTAAGGTAGGTGAAGGAGGGGATGTCATCGCCGCCATGCCTGCAGAACTTTTCATGCACTATTTCTTGCATTTGTGGACTGTAAGGGATCACACATTAGACACATCACAATAGTAGCATAATTGCAGAGGTTCGCATAGTTCATAATGTTTTTTTTAGGGGATAATTAATTCCATGCCCTTAGTTGTGTCCCCCTTGGCATGTTTACCCCTAGTTTCAACCCTCGTTCTTGCCCAACTTACTTTGGTTTTCTTCTGCTTTTGCCCTTCCGTGACGGTTCTGTCCAGTCAGTGCCGTTTGACCGCTACCGGCGCTAGCTTTTGGACACATCTTGCCCCGATCGATCTGACCAGCCCGTTCCCACTCTCACTTTATCGTTCCCCATTCACACTCTTTCCCCTCTCCGAAACCCTAGTTCGTCGGCGGCGGCTCACCACCAGATCCACAAACCCTTCCTCACACCACAAACCCTTCCTGGCGATGGGGGAGAATGGAGAAACCCTAGGCCACCGTCGCAATAAGGGGACCGCATCAGCAAGGTAGGGCGGTGGTCGCGCACACGGCTAGAAGGTGCCCCAATCACCAGGGAGAGCGGAGTCGGCGGTGGTGGCATCCTACACGACGACAAGAGCTCGGCATTGGCTCGAGGGAGCGTTGAAGGCGGCTGTGGTGGCAGTCACGACGACAAGGGGACCGCATCTGCACGTCAGATCCCAATGGGGTAAGTGCCAGTCTCAAATCTGCTCCTGCTTAGCATCGTAGGATGGATTCAGATAAGTTTTAGGCTAGGTTTGGTTCAATTTCTCATGGGAGATGCTATGTTCATTATCGTAGGATGGATCCAACAGTTGCATTCTTTCTGTCTGGCAGAATGGAGACCACAGTTATAGTTTCTGCTGGTACCCAAGGAAAATAAAGTAGCTTCACATTTTCATTAGTTGTGGATAGCAGTAGTAGTTCATTTAATGATTTTAGGGCTGCTATTTGTGCCAAGTATCCATGGGGATTGTTTGATGCTGTTGAGATGTGATACTGGGATAGTTCAAAGGAGAGTTGGAAGCCTGTATAGTGTGATGATGAGTTAGGTGTGATGTTTGCAAGTAATGCAGAGACAAGGTCATGCAATATGGAAATTACAGTAATTTAAAGGAAGAGAGGACAAAGGTGTGAAAAAACACCTGCATCCAGGACAACTGCTGCAGATACAAGAGGTAGAAGAAGGGGTAGGCCATGTGCATCCATGCCAGCTGCTAGTGGTACTCCTAGTGCTCCTGGAACTAGTGTAGCAAGTGCAAGTACCTCCCCAACTGCTCCAAGTGGCACTAAAAGACAAGAGGATGAGACTGCTCCAGTTGTGGAGGAGGCACTGCCTGATGCACCTGTTTTACCTGATGAGGAGGATGATAAACTATATCCAGGTTATGTCTGGTTTCTGTTGGGGAACGTAGTAATTCAAATTTTTTCCTACGATCACGCAAGATCTATCTAGGAGATGCATAGCAACAAGACAGGATAGTGTGTCCACGTACCCTCGTAGACTGGAAGCGGAAGAGTTTAGTAATGCGGTTGATGTAGTCGAACGTCTTCATGATCCAACTGATCCAAGTAACAAACGTACGGCACCTCCGTGTTCAGCACACGTTCAGCACGATGACATCCCTAAAGCTCTTGATCCAGTTGAGGACGAGAGAGAGTTCCTTCAGCATGACGGCATGGCGACGATGTTGATGATGTTACCGGCATAGGGCTTCGCCTAAGCACTACAACGATATGACCGAGGTGTTAAACAGTGGAGGGGGGCACCACACACGGCTAGGAGAACAACTGTTGTGCTTTGGGGTGCCCCCTACCCCCGTATATAAAGGAGGGAGGAGGAGGAGGAGGCCGGCCAAGGAGGGGCACGCCTATAGGGGGAGTCCAACTAGGATTCCCAATCCTAGTTGGAGTCCCCTTCCTTTTCCAAGAGAGGGAAGAGGGAAAGAGCTGGAGAGGGAGAAGGAAAGATTGGGGGGGGGGGGCGCTACCCCCTCCAAGTCCTATTCGGACAAGCCTTGGGGGGGGGGGGGCACCCTGCGGCCCTCCTCTTCCTTTCCACTAAAGCCCATTAAGACCCACTACTTTCCCGCGTGGGGGGGGGGGGGGGTTGCGGTAACCTCCCGGTACTCCGAAAAATGCCCGAACCATTCCGAAACCTTTCTGGTGTCCGAACATAACCTTCCAATATATCAATCTTTATGTATCGACCATTTTGAGACTCCTCATCACGTCCGCGATCTCATCCGGGACTCCGATAAACTTCGGTCATAAAAAACACATAACTCATAATACAAATCATCATCGAACGTTAAGCGTGCGGACCCTACGGGTTCGAGAACTATGTAGACATGATCAAGAAGCATCTCCGTTCAATAACCAATAGCGGAACCTGGATGCTCATATTGGCTCCTACATATTCTACGAAGATCTTTATTGGTCAAACCGCATAACAACGTTGTTCCCTTTGTCAGCGGTATGTTACTTGCCCGAGATTTGATCGTCGGTATCATCATACCTAGTTCAATCACGTTATCGGCAAGTCTCTTTACTCATTCCGTAATGCTTCATCCCGCAACTAACTCATTAGTCACATTGCTTGCAAGTCTGCTTGCAAGGCTTATAGTGATGAGCATTACCGAGAGGGCCAAGAGATACCTCTCTGAAACACGGAGTGACAAATCCTAATCTCGATCTATGCCAACCCAACAAACACCTTCGGAGACACCTGTTGAGCATCTTTATAATCACCTAGTTATGTTGTGACATTTGATAGCACACAAGGTGTTCCTCCGGTATTCAGGAGTTTGCATAATCTCATAGTTTGAGGAACATGTATAAGTCATGAAGAAAGCAGTAGCAATGAAACTGTAACGATCACAATGCTAAGCTAACGGATGGGTCTTGTCCATCACATCATTCTCCTAATGATGTGATCCCATTCATCAAATGACAACACATGTCTATGGTTAGGAAACATAACCATCTTTGATTAATGAGCTAGTCTAGTAGAGGCATACTAGGGACACTATGTTTTGTCTATGTATTCACACATGTACTAAGTTTCCGGTTAATACAATTCTATCATGAATAATAAACATTTATCATGAAATAAGGAAATAAATAATAACTTTATTATTGCCTCTAGGGCATATTTCCTTCAGTCTCCCACTTGCACTAGAGTCAATAATCTAGTTCACATTGCCATGTGATTTAACATCAATAGTTCACATCTATATGTGATTAACACCCATAGTTCACATCGCCATGTGACCAACACCCAAAGGGTTTACTAGAGTCAATAATCTGGTTCACATCGCTATGAGATTAACACCCAAAGAGTTCTAAGGTGTGATCATGTTTTTCTCGTGAGAGAAGTTTAGTCAACGGGTCTATCATATTCAAATCCGTATGTATTTTGGAAATATTCTATGTCTACAATGCTCTACATGGAGCTACTCTAGCTAATTGCTCCCACTTTCAATATGTATCCAGATTCAGACTTAGAGTCATCTAGATTGATGTAAAAGCTTGCATCGACGTAACTCTTTACGACGAACTCTTTATCACTTCCATAACCAAGAAATATTTCCTTAGTCATCTTAGGTAACTAAGGATAACATTGACCGCTATACAGTGATCCACTCCTTGATCACTATCGTACCCCCTTGCCAAACTTATAGCAAGACACACAACTGGTCTGGTACATAGCATGGAATACTTTATAGAACCTATGACTGAGGCATAGGGAATGACTGTCATTCTCTTTCTATCTTCTATCGTGGTCGGGCTTTGAGTCTTACTCAATTTCCTTCTTAGACTTATCCATTTTGAACTCTTTCAAAAACTTGTCAAGGTATGTATTCATTGAAAAATCTTATCAAGCGTCTTGATATATCTCTATAGATCTTGATGCCCAATATATAAGCAGCTTCACCGATGTCTTTCTTTGAAAATCTCCTTTCAAACTCTTCTTTATGCTTTCTAGAAATTTCTACATTAGTTCGATCAACAATATGTCAATCACATATACTTATCAGAAATGTTGTAGTGCTCCCACTCACTTTCTTGTAAATACAGACTTCTCTAAAAGTCTGTATAAAACCATATGCTTTGATCACACTATCAAAGCGTTTATTCTAACTCCGAGAGGCTTGCACGAGTCCATAAATGGATCACTGGAGCTTGCACACTTTGTTAGCACCCTTTGGATCGACAAAACCTTATGGTTGCGCCATATACAACTCTTCTTTTAGAAATCCATTCAGGAATGCAGTTTTGACATCCATCTGCCAAATTTCATAATTATAAAATGCGGCAACTGCTAACATGATTCGAACAGACTTAAGCATCGCTACGAGTGAGAAAGTCTCATCGTAGTCAACTCCTTGAACTTGTCGAAAACCTTTTGCAACAAGTCGAGCTTTGTAGACAGTAACATTACTATCAGCGTCTGTCTTCCTCTTGAAGATCAATTTATTTTCTATGGCTTGCCGATCATCGGGCAAGTCCACCAAAGTCCACACTTTGTTCTCATACATAGATCCCATCTTAGATTTCATGGCCTCAAGCCATTTCGCGGAATCTGGGCTCATCATCGCTTCCTTATAGTTCGTAGGTTCATCATGGTCTAGTAACATGACTTCCAGAATAGGATTACCGTACCACTCTGGTGCAGATCGTACTCTGGTTGACCTACGAGGTTCGGTAGTAACTTGATCTGAAGTTTCATGATCATCATCATTAGCTTCTTCACTAATTGGTGTAGGTACCACTGGAACTAATTTCTGTGATGAACTACTTTCCAATTCAGGAGAAGATACAATTACCTCATCAAGTTCTACTTTCCTCCCACTCACTTCTTTCAAGGGAAACTCCTTCTCTAGAAAGGATCCATTCTTAGCAACGAATTTCTTGCCTTCAGATCTGTGATAGAAGGTGTACCCAACAGTTTCCTTTGGGTATCCTATGAAGACGCACTCCTCCAATTTGGGTTCTAGCTTATCAGGTTGAAGATTTTCACATAAGCATCGCAGCCCCAAACTTTAAGAAACAACAACTTTGGTTTCTTGCCAAACCACAGTTCATAAGGCGTCGTCTCAACGAATTTTGATGGTGCCCTATTTAAAGTGAATGCAGCTGTCTCTAATGCATAATCCCAAAACGATAGTGGTAAATCGGTAAGAGACATCATAGATCACACCATATCTAATAAAGTGCGGTTACGACGTTCGAACACACCATTACGCTGTGGTGTTCCAGGTGGCGTGAGCTTGTGAAACTATTCCACATTGTTTTAAATGAAGGCCAAACTCGTAACTCAAATATTCACCTCCACGATCAGATCATAGAAACTTTATTTTCTTGTTACAATGATTCTCCACTTAACTCTGAAATTCTTTGAACTTTTCAAATGTTTCAGACTTGTGTTTCATTAAGTAGATATACCCATATCTGCTCAAATCATCTGTGAAGGTCAGAAAATAACGATACCCACCACGAGCCTCAACATTCACCGGACTGCATACATCGGTATGTATTATTTCCAATAAGTCATTAGCTTGTTCCATTGTTTCGGAGAACGGAGTTTTAGTCATCTTGCCCATAAGGCACGATTCACAAGTATCAAATGATTCATAATCAAGTGATTCCAAAAGCCCATCAACATGGAGTTTCTTCATACGCTTTACACCAATATGACCCAAACGGCAGTGCCACAAATATGTTGCACTATCATTATCAACTTTGCATCTTTTGGCATCAATATTATGAATATGTGTATCACTACGATCAAGATTCAGTAAACCTTCAACATTGGGTGTATGACCATAGAAGGTTTTATTCATGTAAATAGAATAATAGTTATTCTCTGTCTTAAATGAATAATCGTATTGCAATAAACATGATCTAATCATATTCATGCTTTAACGCAAACACCAAATAACATTTATGTAGGTTCAACTCTAATCCCGAAAGTATGGGGGGGGTGCGTGCGATGATGATCATATCAATCTTGGAACCACTTCCAACATACATCGTCACTTCACCCTCAACTAGTCTCTATTTATTCTGCAACTCCTGTTTCGAGTTACTAATCTTAGCAACTGAACAAGTATCAAATACCCAGGGTTACAACAAGCACTAGTAAGGTACATGTCGGTGTCAAAACCGGCGGATCTCGGGTAGGGGGTCCCGAATTGTGCGTCTAGGCGGATGGTAACAGGAGACAAGGGACACGATGTTTTACCCAGGTTCGGGCCCTCTTGATGGAGGTAAAACCCTACGTCCTGCTTGATTAATATTGATGATATGGGTAGTACAAGAGTGGATCTACCACAAGATCAAGGAGGCTAAACCCTAGAAGCTAGCCTATGGTATGATTGTTGTAATGTATGTTGTGTCCTACTGACTAAAGCCCTCCGGTTTATATAGACACCGGAGAGGGCTAGGGTTACACAGAGTCGGTTACAATGGTAGGAGATCTACATATCCGTATCGCCAAGCTTGCCTTCCACGCCAAGGAAAGTCCCATCCGGACACGGGATGGAGTCTTCAATCTTGTATCTTCGTAGTCTTGGAGTCCGGTGGACAATGATAGTCCGGCTGTCCTGACACCCCCTAGTCCAGGACTCCCTCAGTACATATCAATAACATGTATATCAAATATACCTTTGTTCACTTTGTCATCCTTCTTATCCACCAAATATTTGGGGTAACTCTGCTTCCAGTGACCATTTCCTTTGCAGTGGAAGCACTTAGTTTCAGGCTTAGGTCCAGCTTTGGGCTTCTTCACGGGAGTGACAACTTGCTTGCCATTCTTCTTGAAGTTCCCTTTCTTTCCCTTTGCCCTTTTCTTGTAACTAGTGAACTTGTTTAATCATCAACACTTGATGTTGCTTGATTTCTACCTTCGTCGATTTCAGTATCATGAAGAGCTCGGGAATCGCTTTTGTTATCCCTTGCATATTATAGTTCATCACGAAGTTCCAATAACTTGGTGATGGTGACTAGAGAACTATGTCAATCACTATCTTATCTGGAAGATTAATTCCCACTTGATTTAACCGATTGTAGTACCCAGACAATCTGAGCACATGCTCACTGCTTGCTATTCTCCTCCATATTTTAGCTATAGAACTTGTTGGAGACTTCATATCTCTCAACTCGGGCATTTGCTTGAAATAGTAACTTCAACTCCTGGAACATCTCATATATTCCATGACGTTCAAAACGTCTTTGAAGTCCCGATTCTAAGTCGTAAAGCATGGTGCACTAAACTATCAAGTAGTCATCATACTGAGCTAGCCAAACGTTCATAACGTCTGCATCTGCTCCTGTAATAGGTCTGTCACCTAGCGGTGCATCAAGGACATAATTCTTCTATGCAGCAATGAGGATAAACCTCAGATCACAGACCCGGTCCACATCATGGCTACTATCATCTTTGAACTTAGTTTTCTCTAGGAACATATATAAAAAACATAGGGAAGCTACAACGCGAGCTATTAATCTACAACATAATTTGCAAAATACTATCAGGACTAAGTTCATGATAAATTAAAGTTCAATTAATCATATTACTTAAGAACTCCCACTTAGATAGACATCCCTCTAGTCATCTAAATGATCACGTGATCCATATCAACTAAACCATGTCCAATCATCACGTGAGATGGAGTAGTTTTCAATGGTGAACATCTCTATGTTGATCATATCTACTATATGATTCACGCTTGAGATTTCGGTCTCCAATGTTCTGAGGCCATATCTGCATATGCTAGGTTCGTCAAGTTTAACCCGAGTATTCTGCATGTGCAAAACTGGCTTGCATCCATTGTATGTGAACATAGAGCCTATCATACCCGATCATCACGTGGTGTCTCAGCACGAAGAACTGTTGCAACGGTGCATACTCAGGGAGAACACTTATACCTTGAAATTTTAGTAAGGGATCATCTTATAATGCTACCGACGTACCAAGCAAAATAAGAAGCATAAAAGATAAACATCAAATGCAATCAAAATATGTGACATGATATGGCCATCATCATCTTGTACCATCTCCAAAGCACCGTCATGATCTCCATCATCACCGGCTTAAAGCTCCTGCCAGTTTGCCGATAACTTCTACAAAACATGATAATCTAATACAATAATGTATATCACATCATGTCTTGACCATATCACATCACAACATGCCATGCAAAAACAAGTTAGACGTCCTCTACTTTGTTGTTGCAAGTTTTACATGGCGGGCTTCTAGCAAAAACCGTTCTTACCTACGCATTAAAACCACAACGTTTTTTGTCAAGTGTGTTGTTTTAACCTTCAACAAGGACCGGCCATAGTCAAACTTGATTCAACTAAAGTTGGAGAAACGGACACCTGCCAGCCACCTATGTGCAAAAGCACGTCGGTAGAACTAGTCTCATGAACGCGGTCATGTAATGTCGGTCCGGGCCGTTTCATCCAACAATACCGCTGAATCAAAGTAAGACGTTGGTGGTAAGCAGTATGACTATTATCACCCACAACTCTTTGTGTTCTACTCATGCATAAAACATCTACGCATAGACCTGGCTCGGATGCCACTGTTGGGGAACGTAGTAATTCAAAAAAGTTCCTACGATCACGCAAGATGTATCTAGGAGATGCATAGCAACGAGACGGGAGAGTGTGTCCATGTACCCTCGTAGACCGAAAGTGGAAGCGTTTAGTAACGCGGTTGATGTAGTCGAACGTCTTCACGATCCAACCGGTCCAAGTACCGAACGTACGGCACCTCCGTGTTCAGCACACGTTCAGCACGATGACGTCCCTCGAGCTCTTGATCCAGTTGAGGATGAGGGAGAGTTCCATCAGCACAACGGCATGGCAATGGTGTTGATGATGTTACCGGGCTTCGCTTAAGCACTATGACGGTATGACCGAGGTGTTAAACTATGGAAGGGGGCACCGCACATGGCTAAGAGAACAATTGTTGTGCTTTCGGGTGCCCCACTGCCCCCGTATATAGAGGGAGGAGGAGGCCTGCCAAGGAGGGGCGCGCCTATAGGGGGAGTCCAATTAGGATTCCCAATCCTAGTTGGAGTCCCATTCCTTTTCCAAGAGAGGGAGAGAGGGAAAGAGGTGGAGAGGGAGAAGGAAAGGGGGGGGGGGCGCCACCCCCTCCTAGTCCTATTCGGACCAGCCATGGGGGGGGGGGGGGGTTGGCCACCTTGCGGCCCTCCTCTCCTTTCCACTAAAGGCCATTAAGGCCCACTACTTTCCGGGGGGGGGGGGGGGGTCCAGTAACCTCCCGGTACTCCGAAAAATGCCCGAACCATTACGAAACCTTTCCTGTGTCCTAACGTAACCTTCCAATATATCAATCTTTATGTCTCAACCATTTCGAGACTCCTCGTCACGTCCATGATCTCATCCGGGACTCCGAATAAACTTTGGTCATCAAAAACACATAACTCATAATACAAATCGTCATTGAAAGTTAAGCGTGCAGACCCTACGGGTTAGAGAACTATGTAGACATGATCGAGACACATCTCCAATCAATAACCAATAGTGGAACCTGGATGCTCATATTGGATCCTACATATTCTACGAAGATCTTTATCGGTTAAACCACATAACAACATACGTTGTTCCCTTTGTCATCGGCTCGTTTTGTAATGCTTCGTCACGCAACTAACTCATTAGTTACATTGCTTGCAAGGCTTATAGTGATGAGCATTACCGAGAGGGCCTAGAGATACCTATCAGAAACACGGAGTGACAAATCCTAATCTCGATCTATGCCAACCCAACAAACACCTTCGGAGACACCTGTAGAGCATCTTTATAATCACCCAGTTACGTTGTGACGTTTGATAGCACACAAGGTGTTCCTCCGATATTCGTGAGTTGCATAATCTCATAGTTTGAGGAACATGTATAAGTCATGAAGAAAGTAGTAGCAATGAAACTGTAACGATCATAATGCTAAGCTAACGGATGGGTCTTGTCCATCACATAAATCTCCTAATGATGTAATCCCGTTCATCAAATGACAACACATGTCTATGGTTAGGAAACCTAACCATCTTTGATTAACGAGCTAGTCTAGTAGAGGCATATTAGGGACACTATGTTTTGTCTATGTATTCACACATGTACTAAGTTTCCGGTTAATACAATTCTAGCATTAATAATAAACATTTATCATGATATAAGGAAATATAAATAACAACTTTATTATTGCCTCTAGGGCATATTTCCTTCAGTTTCATCAGATAAGATTTGTCGTCGATGAAAAATCTTCATTTGGTTACAACTACCATGGACATTTTGTTTCAACACATAAGATTTGTCGTCGATGAGTCGTTGACGACAAATCTTCATTTGGTTACAACTACCATCCAGACAACTTCAAGAACCTAATTCAACTTGAAACAAACAATAGTGCCCACACAAAATAGGGTTCCATCAACATCTTCAGATACTAAACTACTTCAAATACATCGATAAACTACATCTACCATACCAATATAGCAAACATAACAATTCCAACAAACAATAGTGCCCACACCAGCAGCATCTCATCTCTCTCTCTAAGTTTCTTCTTCAAAGCCTTGTTCTTCCTTCCTAGCTCTATGTTTTCCTTCTTCAAATGGTGGAATTTGATCCAACTGGATTCAACTTCTATGTGCAAGTCTTCAAAAGCAAGGGCAATACGTAATGGAGAAGGTGGGTCAACCCAAACCACCCATTAACACTCATCTGGTAACTAATTGCATATCAAAGGAATCAATATTAGATAGTAGACAAACAAAAACTAAGACTGTCTCAAATTCAGAAAAACTTACATCTAATGGACAACCTAAAAAACGCTGGCCATTTCTAGCAACTCCACATGACACACGACGGGAAGGAACAAGTCCATGACCAGGGAAGCGATGCTTCGACAAAAAATCCAAGCTGGAATAGGACTCGTCGGGAAGATAAAACTCCGAGGAATGCTGCACAATCCCGACCCCATCGACCTAAAACAAAAGGTCAAATTTCTCACCAAATGTCACAAACCCGTGAACACCCTAGATAGAAATCAGGTTGGGGTGGAGGAGCACAAAATGGCACAACATTACTTACCTCTCCGGTCATCGGTGAGAAGGTGGACAAGCCCGAGCTCGTCATGTGCAGCCGCTCCTCTCTCTCTCTCGCTTCCCGCTTCCCCCTCCAATTCTGCTACACCTTCCCTCTCCCTGTGAGGGAGTCCTGGACTAGGGGGTGTCCGGACAGCCGGACTATCATCGTCCGCCGGACTCCAAGACTACGAAGATGCAAGATTGAAGACTCCGTCCCGTGTCCGGATGGGACTTTCCTTGGCGTGGAAGGCAAGCTTGGCGATACGGATATGTAGATCTCCTACCATTGTAACCGACTCTGTGTAACCCTAGCCCTCTCCGGTGCCTATATAAACTGAAGGGCTTTAGTCCATAGGACACAACATACATTACAACAATCATACCATAGGCTAGCTTTAGGGTTTAGCCTCCTTGATCTCGTGGTAGATCCACTCTTGTACTACCCATATCATCAATATTAATCAAGCAGGACATAGGGTTTTACCTCCATCAAGAGGGCCCAAACTTGGGTAAAACATCGTGTCCCTTGTCTCCTGTTACCATCCGCCTAGACGCACAGTTCGGGACCCCCTACCCGAGATCCGCCGGTTTTGACACCGACATTGGTGCTTTCATTGAGAGTTCCTCTGTGTCGTCACCGATAGGCTCGATGGCTTCTTCAATCAACAACGCTGTCCAGGGTGAGACTTTTCTCCCCGGACAGATCTTCGTATTCGGCGGCTTTGCACTGCGGGCTAATTCACTTGGCCATCTGGAGCAGATCGAAAGCTACGCCCCTGGCCGTCAGGTCAGGTTCGGAAGCCTAAACTTCACGGCCAACATCCGCGGGGACTTGATCTTCGACGGGCTCGAGCCACAGACAAGCGTGCCACACTGTTATGATGGGCATGATCTAGCTCTGCCGCCGAACAGTGCCTTGGTGGCCGCACAAGAATCCGCTCCGGCCCTTAGTCCGGAGCCGATCGCCCAGATCGAGGACCGGTGGTTGGACACCGCCTCGGGGGCTTCAACTTCCACGGTGATGGAGCCGAACACTAACCTTATCCCTTGCGAAGCTCATGACTCCGAGGTGCCGGACACCCTGCCGGACTCCGGACCGCCCGCGCCCCTGCCAATCAAATCTGATCGGGCGCCGGTTATGGAATTCACCGTCGCAGACATCTTCCAACACTCGCCCTTTGGCGACATCCTAAATTCGTTAAAACACCTCTCACTATGCGGAGAGACCTGGCCGGACTATGGCCAGGACGGTTGGGATTCGGACGACGAAGAAATTCAAAGCCCACCCACCACCCACTTTGTAGCCACTGTCGACGATCTAACCGACATGCTAAACTATGACTCCGAAGACATCGACGGTATGGACGACGATGCCGGAGATGAACAAGAACCAGCGCCTACAGGGCACGGGAAGACCACCTCGTCATACGACGTATACATGGTGGATACCCCAAAAGGAAGCGATAACAAGGACCAACGGGGCGCGGCAGAAGATAATCCCGCCGACAAACAACCAAAACGGCGACGCAGACGCCGCCCTAAGTCCCACCTCGACGACAACAGCGCTCCTAATGACCCAGCAATACAGTAGGGCAAACCAGTGGACGACGAACACGCAGACAAGCAACCGTCCGAACAGGATGAGTCAGATAATCAGTCCAGGCCCGGCGAAAACAACAGTTCAGACGACCTCACGCCGGACACACCGCCGGAGAATAAAAACCTTCGGAAAAGACTCGTCGCCACCGCAAGAAGTTTGAAAAAGGAAAAACGGAAGCTCAAAACAGCGGAAGATACACTCCGAATGAGGTGGAGCAAAGTGCTCAAAACCGCAGACAAATACGGCAATGGCCATCAATCAAAGAGCTACCCGAAGCGCAAGGACCTGCCAGAATTTGACGTATGTGCCCCCACAGTCAAAAAACAAAGAGGCTGCCTAGTTGGATAGACGGCCAGATGATAGGCCAAAATCTGAAAGCGGCGCCGCACATAAACCGACTAATGACCCTGGAAAGACAGATGGCCCAGCCAGGTCCATTTACGGGCCAAAGAAGAGGGCCACAGGAAGCAATGCAACACGCCAAGTGTCCGAAGACAGCGGTACACCCAAATACAGGGGCGCCGCACACCCACTATGTTTCACCAACGAGGTGCTGGATCATGAATTCCCAGCAGGATTTAAACCCATAAACATAGAGGCCTACGACGGAACAACAGACCCTGGAGTCTGGATAGAAGATTATATACTACACATACACATGGCTAGAGGAGATGATCTCCACGCCATAAAATATCTACCCCTCAAGCTCAAAGGGCCAGCCCGTCATTGGCTCAAAAGCCTCCCAGAAAACACTGTTGGAAGTTGGGAAGAGCTCGAGGACGCGTTTAGAGCAAACTTTCAAGGAACTTATGTCCGCCCTCCGGATGCAGATGATCTAAGTCATATAACTCAACAGCCCGGAGAGTCAGCGCGCAAATTCTGGAACAGGTTCCTCACCAAAAGGAACCAAATAGTCGTCTGTCCGGACGCCGAAGCCTTAGCAAGCTTTTAAACACAACGTCCGAGATGAATGGCTCGCCAGACACCTCGGCCAAGAGAAGCCGAGGACAATGTCCGCGCTAACAAGCCTCATGACCCGCTTTTGTGCGGGAGAGGATAGCTGGCTAGCAAGATGCAGCACCAGTGACCCAAGTACATCCGAGATCAGAGATGGAAACGGAAAATCACGGCGCAGAAAAGACCAGCGCCGGAATAAAGAGAAAAGCCCAAAGAGCACGGCGGTCAACGCCGGATTCAAAAGCTCGCGGCCAAACAACAAAACACCGCCTCTTAAGGATAACAGCGATGAGCTATCCAACTTAAACAAGATTTTGGGTCGGATATGTCAAATCCACAGTACCCCCGGAAGGCCTGCAAACCACACCACCGAGATTGTTGGGTTTTCAAACAGTCCGGCCGATTAAACGCCGAACACAAGGGGCTCGACGCATCAAGCGAAGATGATGATAAACCCCACCAGCAGAGCACCGGAAAACAAAAGACTTTCCCACAAGAGGTCAAAGCAGTAAATTCACTTCATGTGATAATACGGAAAAACAGTGCGGCACCCGGTAAAATGGGTCTCGCACGGTCCAACGCAGCGGAACATAGAGATTGGACATCAAAACCAATCACTTTCGACCACCTGGATTATTCCAGAAGCATTCGAAATGCAGGATGGACTGCCCTGATATTGGATCCTATAATCGACGGACTACAATTTACACAAGTCCTGATGGACGGAGGCAGTGACTTAAACCTGCTGTATCCAAACACAATCCGCAAGTTGGGGATAGACCTTACTAAAATTTGACACAGCCGCACTTCCTTTAAAGGAGTTACACCAGGCCCTTACGCCAAGTGCACAGGCTCCTTATTACTAGAAGTTGTGTTCGGATCACCGAACAACTTTCGACGCAAAAAACTAATCTTTCATATCGTCCCATTTAAAAGTAGCTATCAAGCACTCTTGGGACGAGAGGCTTTTGTCCGCTTCAACGCCATACCACATTACGCGTCTCTTACACTTAAGATGCCCGGTCCACGTGGCATCATTTCAGTGCGAGGGTCATTTAAAGACCCCGGACACGGTCAGACGAGTCCGGCATAAATAAGCTAGGGGCTCCCTAGCCGCACATCCCTTCACAAGGGGCTGCGCGCACAAGCAACAGCGAGCTCATACAGACTCCGCTTTACTTATTTATATTTCTTCCTTCGTATATATTTTTCGCACGATTTTCTTCCAAACTAAGTTCCTCTCTTTTTACAGATGAACAACGTGCACACCCGTCCAGGATAACGGCACAATGGAGACACAGGCGCAGACGTGCAGTAGGGACCCGTCGCAAGGATTCTTTTCAGATTAAGACCCTGCGTAAACCTTTTTTACTGTCTCTTGTTGTTATAATCCCTTGGTTTCTCATTATAACCAAAGTGGAGCCTGACATTTTGGCATCGGCCGCGTCAGAGGACCATGCCCGTACCTGGACACTAGGGGCTTAGGGCATTGTTCTGCCCATTATTATAAAGACCGAACACCTTAGGGAGTGTTCGGCGTCTCGAGTTAGGCCTTATATGCATCAGCTCCGAATCATGTCTTTGGTCAAATGTTGGGTTTGCCCGGCTCCTGTGTTTTGCTGCCTTACGTTCCATATCATCGGCTAACGCGGCACCAGGAGAACTACTGCGATTGTGCCCCAGTTCGGCTGGGAGAGCACCTCAGTAGAGAAAGCCGAAAACTGACTGTCATGATACAGCGAGAGACTGGTCAACCACTCGATCGACTACCGGAATGTTTAGAATTTCCCGCTTTGATGAAGGACCGTTTCACGGTCAGGCACACACGCGCCCCGAATTTGGAGAAGTGCGGTGCCCCCAGGGGCTATATCATAGCCCCACCCTCGAACTCCAATGGCTAAGTGAAAGTGATAAAGCATCATAGTCCGGATTGCCTCGTTTGCTACGCTACCACCTCCTTAACAGGACCGAGACGTCGGATTAAGTGTGAAAACGCGCTATTTTTTGCAAACACCCCCGCACCTTGTGCGTGGGGGCTGAAGCCGAAGACTGCCATCTTTCAGGTTATACAAACGTATACATAAACGGCTGCATAGGAGATATTTTAATACTTGGAACGCACAAGTATAAAAAGCGGTTACATCATAATCATTGTTTTACAAGATAAAACGTTCATTTGAACGTGACATTTTTCGAGCACTGCGACTCTATTACACGAGCGCCACGCATAACTTCCCCAAAATAGTGCTCGGCGGGTAACCGGCTTTCGTCCGAACCCTGGGCTGCAATAGCGGTGGCATCCATCTCTGTCCAATGTGTCTTCACACGGGCAAGGGCCATCCGCGCACCTTCTATGCAGGCCGACCGCTTCATCTCCTTGATATGCGGCACCGCTCCAAGAAATTACTGCAATAAGCCAAAATAGCTCGTCGCCTTGGGCCTCTCTAGCCAGACATGAGCCATGATATCAGTCATGGCAAGTCCAGACAACCTGTTCAGCTCAGCCCATTCGGCCAACCGATCGGTGAATGGAAGTGAACGATCCGGACTATGGAATTGAGACCAAAATAGCTCTTCCGTCTTGTGATCCTTCTGACTCCGGAAGTGCACAACGGCATCCGCCGGACTTGCCGCTAAGTCCATATATGGATCCTCCGGACCCCACACCTGGCCAAGTTGGGCATACTTTGGATCCGTAAACCGGCGACGCAACAGAAAAGGCCTGCCAGCCACAATATCTCCGGCCTGGCGCAGCTCCTCCTTCATAGCCCGCATTGCAGAACGGGCATCCTTGGCCTCGGCGGTGACCTTCCCCAGGTCTTCTCGCTCCGATAGGCGCTCCTTTTCAAGAGCCTCATTGCGGTCGGTAGCATCCTTCAATTTCACGGCCAATTCGGCCATCTTTTCCCTGCTTAGGCAGTGTGCAGCCTTTTCGGCTTTCAACTCCTCGGCCGCCCTCGAGGCAGCCGCATTACTCCTTCGAGCTTGCTCCTTGGCTTGAGCAAGCTCGGCCCGAAGGCTCTCCACAGCAGCAACACCGTCTGTATCACAACATATATATTGTTAGAGGCGGGCTTTGGCTCCCTTAAATAAGTGATTGCGGAGAATTCATTTACCTTGCGACTCGTGAAGTCGCCGGTTGACAAGCGCGATGTCCGCATCCGCCACATCAAGTTGCCGCATTAACTCGACAACTCCACTAGTCCGGCTAGCCCCCGGACTATCCGCCACCTACATAGGAAGGGCGGCATTCAATACCTGCGATTTTGATCCTCAGCACGCTGTTGCTTTCGACAACCTACCGAGTCTCAGGGGCTACTATCTATACAGGGCGCACTTCTATGTGCAAAACTGTCAAAAAGGTGCGTCGTTCTTGCGTACCTCACATCCCGCCAGCAAACTCCTGACGGCATTATGCAATCCGCTTTCGGCGGACCAAATCCTTCCAATCACCATACTCATCAAAGCACGGTGATCTTCTGAGATGGACGCCCTCTCAAGCAGATCCTTCAGCTCCCTCGGCCGGACACTAGTCGGCGCCGAACTCTCCGGCTCCACCAGGCTCTGGGATACCCTCCGTGACGATACTTCAGGCTCGTCTGCCCTGTCCGACGGCGCATCAGACGGAGGCGTTTCGCTCTCCATCATCTCCGGACGAAGATCCCCCGAAGACGAACTCATCTGAGAAGGCCGCAGATCCGAACTGTAAGGTAAAAATTTCGGTTATCCACAGAAGCACAAATAGGGGTATTTTCTTATTAATGAACTCCCCTTTTCCTACTCACGGCTCGCTGGAGGGCTGATCCTTTAGAGACGATTGTACGTCCGGGTTCTCCCCGGACGCAGGACCCTCCGGTGAAGATTTCTTCCCCCGCTTAGGGGCTTTGGCCTCCGGGTCTTCGGTGGCGGTCCTCTTCTTCCCCTGGAAGGAGGGATTTTCGATCCCCCCCTCTTCAGGCGCCCCCTTGGGCGAGGTGATAACTCTTCTATTTTCCCCATCGCCTCCTTCTACGGGCGCGACCTCCAACATTCTGACCAGCACGGGCTCCGGTGCGGTCTCTGGGAGGGGGGCCGGACACCTTATCAGCTTCGATCGCGCTACCCACTCCTGATGAAGAATAATGGGTTAGGAGGCGAATTTTAGAAAAGCAAATAAACAGAACGTCCAGACTCTGAGCTACTTACCTGAGTATCCGAGCGATTGCAGCTTAGGCCTGCGTCCTCGGTCAATTCCGGACACGCCACCTGCGGTCCGAAGAACAACTTGTACATCTCCACGGGTGTCATACCCATGAAGTGTTGGAGAATTCATGGTCCCTCCGGATTGAACTCCCATAACCGGAGAGGACGGAGTTTGCAGGGCAGAAGACGCCTGATTAGCATGACCTGCATCACCACAACCAGATTGATCTCCCTCGCTTGGAGGTCTCGAATCCGGCCCTGTTATAAGGGCACGTCTTCGGACAGCCCCCAATTGAGCCCTTGGTTGACCCACGACATCAACCGACGTGGAGGTCCTGGGCGGAATGAAGGCGGCGGCTTTTGCTTGCTGCCCTTCGGAGCGGTGATATAGAACCACTCCTGCTGCCACAAGCCGAGCTCCTCTTGGAAGGAGCCCTCGGGCCACGGGGCATCAGCCCTCCTGCTTATGGCCGCCCCGCCGCACTCCGCTTGACGCCCCCCGATCATCTTCGGCTCCACATTGAAGGTCTTCAGCCACAGGTCGAAGTGGGGGGTGACGCGGAGGAAGGCTTCACAGACGATAATGAATGCGGAAATATGGAGGATGGACTCCGGAGCCAAGTCGTGAAAATCCAGCCCGTAGTAGAACATAAGCCCTCTCACGAAGGGGTCCGTCGAGAAGCCTAAACCCCGACGGAGGTGGGATACGAAGACGACGTACTCACCGGGCTCGGGAGTGGGTACGGCCTACCCTTGGGCGGGCAACCTGTGCGAAATCTCGTAAGACAGGTACTTGGCCTCACGCAGCTTTAGCACGTCCTCCTCCGTGATGGAGGAGGGCATCCACCGACCCTGAAGGTCGAAGCCGGACATTGTTGAAGGTCCGAAGCACTCGAATCTGGGGCTCTGGGTGTTGGAACTTGGAGCAAGGAGAGGATTCGATGGAAGATTGAAGAAAAGAAACGAGCCTTGGTCCTCTTATAAAGGGGGAAAATACCAAGAGCCGTCTCCGTGAACGTTCGGGATTCACCTTCGATAGAGGAGGCGTGGCGACGGGCACGGTTTGGTTACCCACGCTCGTATTGATGAGAATCCCGGAATAAAGGGAACACGATCTATGCTTCGACAAGACGTGCCAAGGAAACCGCTTCGCTAAATGTGCTGAGGTGGTATAATAAAAAACGATTCAAGTAAAGGCTTGGTAGCGGTGTGACGTCATGCCACAAAATACGTCAGCAGATTGAGCTTGTGTACATTTTATTCTCTCTACGGTGGAATGTGGAATTTATTTTGCAGAGCCGGACACTGTCCTGGTGTTCCTGATCTTCTCCAGATTATTCAAAGGAGGAACCCGCCTTGCAATGCCGAACATTATGCGCGCCGGACTTATCATCATTGAAGCCTGGTTCAGGGGCTACTGAGGGAGTCCTGGACTAGGGGGTGTCCGGACAGCCGGACTATCATCGTCCGCCGGACTCCAAGACTACAAAGATGCAAGATTGAAGACTCCGTCCCGTGTCCGGATGGGACTTTCCTTGGCGTGGAAGGCAAGCTTGGCGATACGGATATGTAGATCTCCTACCGTTGTAACCGACTCTGTGTAACCGTAGCCCTCTCCAGTGCCTATATAAACCGGAGGGCTTTAGTCCGTAGGACACAACATACATTACAACAATCATACCATAGGCTAGCTTTAGGGTTTAGCCTCCTTGATCTCGTGGTAGATCCACTCTTGTACTACCCATATCATCAATATTAATCAAGAAGGACGTAGGGTTTTACCTCCATCAAGAGGGCCCGAACCTGGGTAAAACATCGTGTCCCTTGTCTCCTGTAACCATCCGCCTAGACGCACAGTTCGGGACCCCCTACCCGAGATCCGCCGGTTTTGACACCGACACCCTGTTTTCGCGTGGGCTGGCTGAGGACGAAGGGGTATTGAGATTTAGCAGCAACAGGGGCAAAAATGCCCAAAAGCTAGTGCCGGTAGCGGTCAAACGGTGCTGAGTGGAGGAACCATCACAGAAGGGCAAAGTAGAAGAAAACCAAAGTGAGTTGGGCAAGAATGAGGGTTTTCGGAAACTAGGGGCAAACTTGCCGAGGGGGACACAACTGAGGGTATAAAATCAATTTTCCCGTTTTATAGATGCACAACCTGTTTGGTAAATTGATCTTTTTTTCCCGAGAAACTTTTGATCTATTCATCTTCAATCATGGTAGTATAACGAACACTAGAAATAATAAAAATTACATCCAGATTCATAGACCACTTAGCGACGACTACAAACATTGAAGCGAGCCGAAGGCGCGCCGCCGTCATCGCCCCTCTTTCGCCGGAGCCAGTCACAACTTGTTGTAGTAGATAGTCGGGAAGTCGTCGTGCTAAGTCCCATAGGACCAACACCCCAGAACAGCAACCGCTGCTAATGAAGAGAATTTTAGATCGGAAGGATCCAACCTGAAGACACATGAATAAAGACTGGACCCGAGCGGATCCACCAAAGACAACCACCGACCAAATCTCGCGAGATCCGCCGGAGGCACACCTCCACACGCCCTCCGAGGATACTAGACACACCATTGGGACGGGGGCTAGGTGGGAGAACCTTATTCCATCTTGAAGAAGACGCCGCCGTCTGGTCTTCTTGAGCAGGACACAAACCCTAACAAAACTTGAAGAAGCACCTGAAAACGAAGCCCTCCCGCCGGTAAGGGCCGGGCACTAGTGCAGAACCGGGCATTAGCACCGGTTCGTAAGGCTCTATAGTGCCGGTTACATAACCGGCACTAATTTGTGGTCACTAAAGGCCCCCCCCCTTTAGTACCGGTTCAACATGAACCGGTGCTAAAGGGCAACCACGTGGCATGAGCCAGCTCCGGGGACCTGGAGCCCTTTAGTACCGGTTGGTAAGACCAACCGGTACTATAAGGTTTGGGGGGGTTTTAGTTTTATGATTTCTTTTTCATTTAATTTTGTGTTTCCATTTTAATTCTTTTTCGTTTGCTGGTATTTTATGATACTACACATTGTACACGTTATGCATATATATATATATATAATTTCTAGTAGAACCAATCATGCATATATATATCACATCAATGTCTCACAAATTAAACCACCATATTAATTAATTCACACATACACACATGTATAGCTATATACAATTTCTCCTACATATGAATATTGCCTTCGGAGCCAGTGGCATTAGCCTAATTGGTGCCTTCGGAGCACGATGACAATTGAAAGTGGTTTTCATGGGGGCGGTAGCGGGTAATAGAATTCTCCATTCGGATTTATGACCTGGTCGAGCAAAAATCCCGCTATTTCCTCTTGAAGTGCTTCTACGCGCTCCGTTTCTATGAGCTTCTCCCGCACCTCTTTGAACTGTTAAGAAGGAGATCAATATGCATGTGTATTAGTTGTGTGACTAGCTAGATATCGATAATGGTGTAAAAATTGTGAATAGTGTTCTGACAAGCGTACCCATTGTTGTCTTTGAGATCTGCTCCTTTCGGACGCCATCATGCGAATGTTCTCGCAAACGCAGAATGCAAACAGATCAGTCCCCTGCGCCTGCTTCAGGGCCTTTACGAGAATGGAATTTGATCAGATAAAAATTAATCAAGCATGATAATTAAAGAGATGGCAGCTAGCTAGCTAGCTAGTACTACTTAATAATTACTTACCTTGGGTCGAAACCATTGAAGTTTTTGTTTCCATTCACCTTCCGTGACGCTGATGAATCTTGCCTAAGCCCTGCGCGCCGACAAAGAAAATGAATAAAGGGGTTATTAAACAGTTCATATCATGAAATGACGAACTAAATAGGCCAAGATATATAGTTAATAATGATTGAAATTACCTGTTGACTATCCGATACAAGATGTTAAAGTCAGTGTTTTCTGAGATTAGTGAGTCCAGTATTTCAACTGTTCCGGCGTCAACTTTAATGATACACAAGACCCAGTGAAATCTGCATGCACACACGTTTACATGTCTTAATTAAGCGGGCATATGTAAGCAAAAACATGTAGCTAGCTATTAGGCAAAAACAGAGAATTTGTAGTACAAGATAGTGTGACTCACCCAAAGTGGTAAGGAAGTAGTATATCTTCATTGTATTTGAGGCGCTTCAAGAACTCTAGCATGCTGTCCTCTACTTCCTTTGCATGATGTTCATTTATCATCCATGTGTATTCATTAACGGTGTTTGGGTCAATGAACCCAATGCCAAAGCGTCCACCTTTTCTCATTTCATATATCTTCATCCTGCATAATACCACAGAAAAGAATATAGTGAGGATAAATACAGGTAATGATTGATCAAAAGGATCACTACAGCTAGCTTGAGACTTAAATTATAGAAAGAAATCACTTACAGACAATAGCAACTGACGATAGATTTGTCGAGTGCGTCTTGATTGTATAACTGAAACAGTTCTGAATACTCAACGGACCCAGCTTTCTCATGGTAGTAATGGTCCTGCTTGACATTCACCATGAGGGACACTCGCTCTGAAATCTTGGTAATGTTCATGTACTATTGATGCAATTCATACATTCTCGTTGGGAGGTTCTTGACCTTGTCTGGCGCGACCAAAGGTTGGCCCCGGGCATATTTCCGTTTTACTTCATCCTCTCTAAGCAAAGGCATGGGCTCGATCTCGAGGAGTTGTCCAACAGTGATGTTGAGAACTTCAGCCTGCATTATATGCTCCTCCGTTATTACCACATTTCCCACCTCGGGAACATGCACTGTTTGCCCACAATAATATTGGGGGCGCGTACTGTCACCTGTTGTTGGCACAAGGGATCGATTGCGCCGCCTGTTCTCCCAGCTGGGGAATGGTTTTCCCACATTTTTTGGCAGCTGCTTCTTGTTTGCTCGATCCCGATGTAGACGTGCTCGATTTAACTTCCTGATGTGGCGCTCATAGTCTGTGTCAATAGGCTTGGAAGCTGGTGGTTGAGCCATACTAATGAAGTGGTCAATCATTTCCTCAGGCACTTTCTCCCTTGGCGGCGGTGGCGGTTTCGGTGCAAAATGGGCTTCCACCTCGGCCTTCGATATGGCTGTGATTTCCTCCTCGGACCTGTCATAAGACCTCTGCGGAAGAGGCTTGAGGCTTGGACCATATTTATATCGCTTGCCTCCGCCTGTACTTCCTGTACTACCTCGACTCGTACCGCTATGCACCATAGCTGCGGGGTGTCTCTTTTGCGATTGCTGAGGCGGCGGAGACGGCTGATGGGACTGAGTTGGACGAGGAGGAGTGGCCTGAGGTTGTGTCGGACTTGGAGGAGGAGTGGACGTCTGACGCTGTGGCGGACTTGGAGGAGGAGGATTGTCCTGACACTTTGTCGGACTTGGAGGAGGAGGATTGTCCTAACACTTTGCCGGACTTGGAGGAGCGGGAGTCTGCTGACTCGGTGGCGGACTTCGACGAGGACTCGGGTGACGCGGTGTCGGTGGCCTTGGAAAGATGATGCAATCCTTTTTCCATAGGATGATACGATGCTTGGCCTCTCCGAGAAAGCGCTCGCCGTCACCTCCAGCAATATCAAGCTGTAGCCCCGAATATGGTGGGTCCACCACCTCATCAACCAAGACACGAGCATAGCCCGCTGGAATCGGGTTGCAATGGAAGGTTGCCTCGGGGGGATTTGTGAAAGCACAGCCGTCCGCCACCTTCATGGATATGTTCTTCATTTTGACGTGTAGCTCGCAGTTAGTGTTCTCCGTGATGTCATCCACGGGGTATCTATCCAGCATTGCGTCGTCCGGGACGGAACCCACGCTGCTTCTCGGCATGGATAGGCCGGTGCTATCCAATGCTGGATCATCCGCTAGCTGCTGCAGCTGCTGAGACCCCCTTTGATGGGTAAGTGAGTCAATCTGCTCCTGCTGCCGCTGGAATTTGACTGCCAATTCCGCTTGACTTGCTTCTAGGCCTTGAAGGCATTCATAGTCCCGCTTCCTCTGCTCCTCCTCCATCTTCCTCTTCTTCTCATCTGCAATCTTCTTTCTCGCACGGGTTCTGTAGTCGTTGTTCCAGTCTGAAAACCCCTCATACCACGGCATAGCGCCCTTGCCTCGTGTTCTTCCCGGGTGTTCAGGATTTCCCAGGGCACGCGTAAGCTCGTCGTTCTCTCTGTTGGGCTGGAACACCCCCGTTCGTGCCTCTTCTATTGCAACAAGTATCGCATCATCGGCTCCCTTCAGACTTGCCCTCGTCGAAACATTGCCTATCTCCCGGTCCAACTCCCCCCCCCATGCGCATAGAACCAAGTCCTGACCCTGGGGGGCCAGCTCTTAGTAGCCGGAGTGACACCTGCATCCTCCATCTCTTTCTCAGACTTATCCCACTTAGGCATTGCCACCGCATAGCCACCTGGCCCCAACTTATGGAACTTATCCTTTTTTTCGGCATTCTTCTTGTTTATTCTCGACCGTTCCTTAGCTAATTCCGAATCCTTGAATTACACGAAATCGTCCCAATGATCATGTTGGTTCTCCAGTGTTCCCTTGAATACCGGAGTCTTCCTTCCTCCGTTGACGTACTTGTTCCATTCACCATTCTTGTAGTTCTTGAATGCAGTCGCCATCATCCTAAGAGCAGCCTCTTTGACTTTCTGCACATCTGCTTCTGTGAAATGATCTGGTAGGGTGAAATGTTCCATGAGAGTATCCCAAAGTAGATCTTTTTGATTCTTGTCGACATAAGTAACATCTGGACGTGGCTTTGCTGGCGCTCTCCATTCTTGAAGTTTGATCGGGAGTTGGTCCTTCACAAGAACTCCGCACTGACGAACGAACTTGTCCACAATCTTCTTAGGCGCTAATGGTTTGCCAGTAGGGCCGCATGCCTCGATATTGTACTTTACGCCTGGCTTCAACTTTTTGTTCGGGCCTCGTTTCGTCCTTTTGCCTGAAGATTTGCTCGATCCGGATGGCTGAAAGAACAAAGATCGATTCGTTAATATATCTTCAAGTCATTTAAAACATGTGATGATCACCAGATGCCTGCTTATATAAATATATATACCTCGTCGGTGTTTGTTGTTTCAGGATCAACATGTTCTTCGTCATCGTCATAATCATAGTTCATGACTTCATCGCGATCGAATATCATATCACCCTCTCCGGTGTTGTTTAGAAATTCGGAGCCGTCATAATCTTCTTCATTTTGATTATCATCTGCCCCGCGTATCATATATCGAACATGGTCTGTTCTCCCTCTCTGTCGGTATTGTCTGCCATAGCTTTTGTTTAACTAATCCAAAAGAAATATAAAACAATTTAGTATTCAAATCTCGAATAATAGATATAATCTCGAATACATCGTCCAGAATAATAGATATAATCTCGAATACATCGTCTCGAATAATATATAATATTGAATAGTACATCACTGGCTATTAGCTAATAAAGATCGAATACTACAGAAGAATCTAGGACACTCGCGGTTCCTCCGGCGCGGGCGGTGGACACCCAAAGAGAAGGAACCCTCATAGGATCATAGCTGAAGTGAGATCCCCGAAGATACTGCCACGTATTGGAGAACCTGCCGCCCTCTAACGCAACCATGTAGCGATGGACGTACTCGTCCTCCTCCCTGACACGGCGACGTACCACCTCCGGCGGGGCCGGGTCCCTCCGCACCGAAACTGGCCCACGCGAACGCCACCAAACGAGATCAGGGTCGACGACGGGACCCGCGGCCGGGTTCCTCGTCAAGCGGTGCGCCCCTCCAAGCAGCACCTCCCAGTGCCAGCCCGGCGGAGCCCAGTCCCGGACATGGGTCGGCTGGACGTCGTCGCGGACGGGTCGACGGCGAGGATGCGGGCCGGACATCGTCGAGAATAAATACTAGCTATATGCCCGCAAAAAGTAACATTGTTTTAATGATTGGATTTTGATAACTAAAATTTCTAACATTTCTATATAACTAACATTTCTATAACATTTCTAACAATGCTATATATAACTAACATTTCTATAACATTTCTAATATTTCTATAACTAAAAAACAGAAAAAAATTATAACATTTCTATATATATAACTAACATTTTTATAACTATTTCTATAACTAAAAAACAGAAAAATTCCTAACAATTCTAACTTTTTTATAACTATTTCTACAACTAAAAAACAGAAAAATTTCTAACAATTTCTAACATTTCTAACAATTCTAACAATTCTAACATTTCTAACTATTTCTAAAAAACAGAAAAATGTCTAACAATTCTTAAAAACAGAAAAATCTATAACTAAAAATGTATGTGTGTGTGTGCGCGCTCACCGGCCGGCGAGGCGAGAGGCGACGGGGGGCGCGCGGCGACGGGGACGGCGACGGGCGCGCCGACGACGGGGACGGGGACGTACGGGCCGGGGCGGCGACGACGGGGACGGGGACGTACGGGCCGGGGCGGCGACGACGACGGGGACGGTGACGACACGGCTAGGACGGGGCGGCGGTGACGACGGGGACGACGGGGACGGGACGACGGGGCAGCGACGACGGGGACGGGGCGGCGACGGGGGCGGCGACGGGCCGGGGCGGCGTCGAGGGATATGGAGACGGCGAGGGCGGCGGTCGACGGTGCAGAGGAGAAGAAGCAGAGGGAGAGATGAGAAACTGACGAAATTTCGAAGTGTTTTCTTATATAGAAGGCACCTTTAGTACCGGTTGGAGCCACCAACCGGTACTAAAGGTCTGTTTTGGCCAGGTCAAGCGGCGGGAAGGCTCCCCCTTTAGTACCGGGTGGTGGCACAAACCGGTACTAAAGGCCCCCCCTTTAGTACCGGTTGGAGCCACGACCCGGTACTAAAGGGTGTGCGCTGCCAGGCGAGGGGCGCAGAAGTTTTAGTCCCACCTCGCTAGTTTAGGAGCGCCAGGACCAGTTTATAAGCCCCGGCGCGGGCACTGCATTGAACTCCTCTCAATAGCAGGCCTTCTGGGCCTACCTCTCCTACTCTGCCTGTGGGCCTACTGGGCTTGCGGGCCTGCATCCTGGCCCAACTACAGGTTGGGTTTCTAGTCGTATGCAGGCCGCTATGGCACAGTAGGCGGGCTTTTTTATTTTCTTATTTTTTCTGATTTATTTATTTTTGTTTTATTTATTTTTGAGTTTTTTTGCTGTATTTAGAGTTTCTTTGTGAAATTTTTGCTTTAGGTACAAAAAATTACAAACTTTCTGTTAGTGCCGGTAGATTTCAAATTTGAATAGTTTAAATTTTGAATTATTTGAAATTTGTGTGAATCACTAGTTTGTGAATAACTTAACTTTAAAAAAAGTTTTTTCAGTGATACTTTTTTCTTATGTTTAATATTAGTGTGTTTTATCATTATATTGAATTTAGTAATGCTTAGGTTATTCAAAAAATGAAATGCCTTTGTAACAGTTTAGTTTTCGTCGGAAACCCTGATACTTCGAAAGAGATTGTCCATTTTGTACACGAAGTGCATCCAGTTTTTGCCGCAACCCTCTCTACTTTCTTGCACATGCTATTTGTATGAAATTATGATACCATGCCAACTTTCAACCTTTTCTGAGTTCATTTGAATTGCTTTTCAATTTCAGGGTCATTTAGCTAGCTGGAAAAAAAATCAGTAAATGCATGAAAAGAATTTGTTTGCACATAAAATTTCTTCGCGTTTCAAATGCCAAAACACATAACTACCCTAACTATTACAGACATTCCCTCCTGGGTGTGAAACACAGAAGAAAGTGATGATAGTGAAGCCGATCACATCCCAGATCTTTGGGTGTGAAACTTTTTCTTCGCGTGTGTCCCTTTGCGCCGTAACCATGGAAAATCTTCATCATTTAACGGGATGCTCGGGTCAATATTCACTGTGAATGTAGCAATTTCATCAAACTTTTCATAATCTTCTGACTTGTCTGTCTTGTCATCCACTCCCATGATGTTTCTCTTCCCAGAAAGAACTATGTGCCGCTTTGGCTCATCGTACGATGCATTCGCTTCCTTATCTTTTATTTTTCTTGGCTTGGTAGACATGTCCTTCACATAGAAAACCTGTGCCACATCATTGGCTAGGACGAATGGTTCGTCTGCATACGCAAGATTGTTGAGATCCACTGTTGTCATTCCGTACTGCGGGTCTTCCGTTACCCTGCCTCGTGTCATATTGACCCATTTGCACCGAAACAAAGGGATCTTTAAACCACGTCGATAGTCCAGTTCCCATATGTCCTGTATATAACCATAATATGTTTCCTTTCCCGTCTTGGTTTCTGCATCAAAGCGGACACCCCTGTTTTGGTTGGTGCTCTTCTTATCTTGGGCGATCATGTAAAATGTATTACCATTTATCTCGTACCCTTTGAAAGTCATTATATTCGAAGATGGTAACTGGGACAGCAAGTACAGGTCATCTTCAATAGAGGTGTCATGCATGGTACGTGTCTGCAACCAGTTGGCGAAACTCCTGGTTTGTTCACGTGTAATCCACTCATCAGATCGCTCCGGGTGTTTGGAGCGTAGCAAATTCTTGTGTTCATCCATATACGGAGCCACCAAGGTGGAATTCTGTAGAACTGTGTACTGTGCTTCAGTGAGAGAATGTCCGTCCATACATATTATTTGTTCCCCTCCTAGCATGCCTTTTCCATCCAGTCTGCCCTTATGCCGCGATCCAGGAACACCAATCGGCTTAAGGTCAGGAATAAAGTCAATACAAAACTCAATGACCTCCTCATTTTGATGGCCCTTGGAGATGCTTCCTTCTGGCCTAGCACGGTTATGAACATATTTCTTTAAGACTCCCATGAACCTCTCAAAGGGGAACATATTGTGTAGAAATACAGGACCCAAAACGTTAATCTCTTCGCATAGGTGAACTAGGACGTGCGTCATGATGTTGAAGAAGGATGGTGGGAACACCAACTCGAAACTGACAAGACATTGCACCAAATCATTCTGTAACCTTGGTATGATTTCTGGATCGATTACCTTCTGAGAGATTGCATTGAGAAATGCACATAGCTTCACAATGGCTAATTGAACGTTTTCCGGTAGAAGCCCCCTCAATGCAACCGGAAGCAGTTGCATCATAATCACGTGGCAGTCATGAGACTTTAGGTTCTGGAACTTTTTCTCTGCCATGTTTATTATTCCCTTTATATTCGACGAGAAGCCAGACGGCACCTTAATACTGAGCAGGCATTCAAAGAAGATTTCCTTCTCTTCTTTGGTAAGAGCGTAGCTTGCATGACCCTGATGTATGCCGTCTTCTCCGTGCATACATTGCTGGTCCTCCCGTGCCTCAGGTGTATCTTTTGTCTTCCCATACACGCCCAAGAAGCCAAGCAGGGTCACGCAAAGATTCTTCGTCACGTGCATCACGTCGATTGCGGAGCGGACCTCTAGGTCTTTCCAATATGGCAGGTCCCAAAATATAGATTTCTTCTTCCACATGGGTGCGCGTCCGTCCGCGTCCTTCGGAACAGGTTGTCCGCCAGGACCCTTTCCAAATATCACCTTCAAATCCTTGACCATATCATGTACATCAGCACCAGTACGGTGGCGAGGCTTCGTCCGGTGATCCGCCTCACCTTTGAAATGCTTGCCTTTCTTTCTTACGGGATGCCTGCTCGGAAAAATCGACGATGTCCCAGGTACACATTCTTCTTACAACTATTCAAATATATGCTGTCGGTATCATCCAAACAGTGCGTGCATCCGCGGTATCCCTTGTTTGTATGTCCTGAAAGGTTACTGAGAGCAGGCCAATCATTGATGGTCACGAACAGCAATGCCTTGATGTCAAATTCTTCCCCCATGTGCTCATCCCACGCACGTACACCTGTTCCATTCCACAGTTGTAAGAGTTCTTCAACTAATGGCCTTAGGTACACATCAATATCGTTGCCGGGTTGCTTAGGGCCTTGGATGAGCACTGGCATCATAATGAACTTCCGCTTCATGCACAACCAAGGAGGAAGGTTATACAAACATAGAGTCACAGGCCAGGTGCTATGGTTGCTGCTCTGCTCCCCAAAAGGATTAATGCCATCTGCGCTTAGACCAAACCATACGCTCCTTGCGTCATCTGCAAACTCCTTCCCGTACTTTCTTTCGATTTTTCTCCACTGCGACCCGTCAACGGGTACTCTTAACTTTCCGTCTTTCTTACGGTCTTCTCTGTGCCATCGCATCGCCTTGGCATGCTCTTTGTTTTGGAACAAACGTTTCAACCGTGGTATTATAGGAGAATACCACATCACCTTGGCAGGAATCTTCTTCCTGGGGCGCTCGCCCTCGACATCACCAGGCTCTTCGTGGCTGATCTTATAGAGCAATGCACCACATACCGGGCAAGCGTTCAAATCCTCGTACTCACCACGGTAGAGGATGCAATCATTAGGGCATGCATGTATCTTCTGCACCTCTAACCCTGGAGGGCAGACAGCCTTCTTTGCTTCGTACGTACTCTCGGGCAATTCGTTGTCCTTTGGAAGCATATCCTTTATCATTACCAGCAACTTTCCAAATCCCTTGTCAGATACACCATTCTCTGCCTTCCATTGCAGCAATTCCAGTGTGGTGCCCAGCTTTTTCTTGTCACCTATGCAATTCGGGTACAACAATTTTTTATGATCCTCTAACATGCGCTGCAACTTCTTCTTCTCCAAATCACTTGCGCAGTTTCTCTTTGCATCGGCAATGGCCCGACCTAGATCATCAACGGGCTCATCTGCTGCCTCTTCTTCAGCTTCTTCCCGCATTGCCGGCTCAGCTTCTTCCCGCATTACCGGCTCAGCTTCTTCCCCCATTGTTGTATCATCGTATTCAGGGAACCCATGGCCAGGATAGTTGTCGTCGTCCTCTTCTTCTTCATTGTCTTCCATCATAACCCCTCTTTCTCCGTGCTTGGTCCAAACATTATAGTGGGGCATGAAACCGGACTCAAACAGGTGGACGTGAATGGTTCTTGACGTAGAGTAATTGCGACCATTCTTACAGATAGCACATGGACAAGGCATAAAACCATCCGCCCGCTTGTTTGCCTCAGCCGAAAGCAGAAAAGTATGCACGCCCTCAACAAACTGGGGAGAGCATCGGTCATCGTACATCCATTGCCGGCTCATCTTCATTACACAACACCGAATAGACCAAATTAATACAAGTTCATACATAAAGTTCATACAACACTTAAATGCAACAAACAAATAACTCTCTAGCTAAAGCATTTAAATGCAACAACAAATGCGATCAAGATCGCAACTAAGGTAACAATTGATCCAACAGCATAATGATACCAAGCCTCACTATCGATGGCATATTTTCTAATCTTTCTATTCTTCAAGCGCATTTTCTCCATCTTGATCTTGTGATCATCGACGACATCGGCAACATGCAACTCCAATTCCATCTTCTCCCCCTCAATTCTTTTCAATTTTTCTTTCAAGTACTCGTTTTCTCTTTCAACTAAATTTAACCTCTCGACAATAGGGTCGGTTGGAATTTCCGGTTCACATACCTCCTAGATAAAAATATCTATGTCAACTTGATGGGCATAATTTGTCATAAACACGAAATGCAACTAATAGTTTTAAAAGAGAATATACCACATCCGAATCATAACAAGGACGAGGGCCGACGGGGACGGATATCAAAACCATGGCACTATGTATAACAAACAACGTACGGGTAAGATAATTATTACATGATTAACTATATATCCAAATCACACAAACATCAATTTTTTATATAAAATTTCATGAACAAGAGGCTCACCACAAGGTGGTGCCGGTGACGGGACGGTGCGGGCGATCGACGATGGTTACGACGGAGATTTAGAAGGCACTAAGTAAACCACACCTACATATGCAAACTAAGTGTTATTTTTGACCTCAAATTGCATATAAATTAAATACTAGCACATATATATATTTCCTCCCAAATTACTAAACTCACAAATTAGTAACTATACAAAGCATGGGAAGAGCTAATCTAGCAATGAGAGTTGAAAGGACAAAGTTGCTAACCTTTGTGATCATTTGAATGGATGGGGGCCTTCAAATCTTGACAAATTTTGGGCAAAATTTGTGAGGAGCTCGAGGGGAAAGGGGAAGAACAGAGGAGAAGTGAGGGGAAAGGGGAATAACAGAGTGGCTCGGGTGGACGAAGGGTTTATGTACGTCGACCTATAGTACCGGTTCGTGGCACGAACCGGTACTAAAGGTGCTGGAGGGGGCCCAGACTGACAACATCCTGCCACCACACTCATTAGTACCGGTTCGTGGCACGAACCTGTGCTAAAGGTTAGCCACGAACCGGTACTAATGAGAGCGACCCGGCTAGCCGTTGGAACCGGCACTAATGTATACATTAGTGCCGGCTCTAATACAAACCGGCACTAATGTGCTGCACGTTTGACCCTTTTTCTACTAGTGGGGATCCACCGCGCATCCATGGCCCTAAGGCCAAAAGAGACGTGGGAGATCGACGGCGCTGCCGACGGGAGGTAGAAACCCTAGCCGCCTTTTCTTGGAGGAGGGACAAAGGGAGGAGACACTTGGTAAATTAATCTTATTGATGCTGTCGAGGGTTCAACCTATGGAAACACAGATAAACAACATACATTAGTATAAAATTGTATTGATTTTTTTGCGGGTGAAATTTGTATTGATTTGTTGTATTGATTAATAAACAAGCATAAGGTAGATAAAGAAGGCTTACATTATGTAGTAGTAGCAAGGCATATGAGAAGTAGATCCAGCAGGACTCTAGCACGAACGGGAGCCGTGTACTTCTCCATCGGGATAATGTGATGCAACAGATCGAGTCGCCATTCCTTGATGCTTATTGACAGGAGAATTTGTGTTCTAATCAAAATTACAAGATGATTTCTCCAGCCACACGTAATCCTGTATATATAGAAAGGGAGAAAGAAAGAAAGGGGTGAGAGTTCTTGGGATACCGTTCCCCTCGCAAAAATATTTTGAATAATAATCACGTCCAGGCTGGTTTTGCATCTCTTTCCATAGCTTGGATAGACCATTTAGTTATTTCCAAAATATGGTGGCGAAAAATATCCGGATTACATCCTTCTAATTTTGATTTTCCAAATTGTAATATTAAATTCCAAGTGGAGGATATTGAATCTCTACTCCTAATGGACGAATTGGTTGAATAGTCCCCCCCACTTTCAACCGGTTTTTTTTTCAACCGGTTTTTTTTCAACCGGTTTTTCTTCGTCCCACCTCCCACCACCCCCCTCCCACCGGTTTTTCTCTTTCTCGTCTGGCCGACAATACCCAACGTATTTATGGTAATCAATCACAATTAATCCACGTATGGTAAGGCTATAAACTTAGAAATCTCAAATATGATAATTATAGTAATAAATCAATCCATGTATGGTAAGGCTATAACTAAGGAAATTTCGAATATGGTAATTATCACCAGAATTAAAGCTTTCCAAAAAAGTTCTTCTTGCCATACCCTAATCGTGACCTCCTCATCCTGAGGCATTATCTTAATGGAGCAGTTGCTAGGATTGCGTCCACTGTTATTATTCGTCTGGTTTATTTTCATCCGGTTTATTTTCGTATTTCCTTCCACCATCCCATGTACCGAAAGCCAAACGGATCAGAACTTTCCATGTGGACACAAATTATTTAGTAATGTCTTTATGGGAGAGAATCAATATTTAAAAATCAAATCTAAATTATTTAACTTACCATAAGTCGGTCAATCACTGATTAATCTTTCCATACGTAGTCAAATTACATCAAAGGAAATGTTTCGATTATAGCAGTACCCTGCTACAAACCGAGCGAGTCGGGCTTTCACCCTGCACCGCACGACTCTTCTCTCCCCCTCGCCGCCTCCCGCCTCGGGCCGCTCGCCGTTCGTCTTCCCGAGGGACGCAGCCGCACCACCGCGCTCAGCTGCTCCCTCACCTCCCCCGCCGTCCTCAACCGTAGGACGCCGCCGCACCTCTCCTCTGTATCACCCTATTGGCGGGATCCAGGTCACGGGGCTGATGACCTCATCATCTCTGACGGTGGATCTGGTCGTCGGCGAGGAGGCCGAGCCTCATGCTTCGGCCACAGCCACCCTGACCTCGTTGTATGTTCGCCTCCTCATCCACCCCCTTCCCTGTCCAATTTTGCTTTATTTTGGTTCGTCTTTCATCCCGTCCAAATCGGACTTTTTACCTTACGATGCCCGCCTCCTATGTTTCTGCATTAACTAACACGGCGTCGCGTGATCGTGGAGCAGCAGGGTTGAGAGGATGGGTCTCAGTGACGGGCGGATTGGCGTTCGTCGTGTGAGCGAAAATAGTATGTAGCTCATGGAGTGCAAGCTGTTGTGCGGCTACATGGCGACGCTCGACTGTAGCGTTGAGACGTAGGGCACGTGCGCCATGATGTCGTGCTTCACCATCGCCTCCCCTAGCTTTCTCTCAAGGCATCGTGGTCTCGATGGGTTGGGGATCGCCTCCCTCACTCCTCTTTGTCGTGTACAAAAACCAAGGTGACCCCTAGGTACTCTCAATGCTTGGTCTAGAAATCCCTCGAATTCGTTGCCCAAGCCTAGTGTTGTGATCTGACGGTCGATCATCGTGCAGGTGTCGAATTATTGAGGGAGGCTTCAGATCGTCCTGGGCATGGAGATGAGGCTGGCCATTAAGGATGTGGGTGAAGGTCACGTCGTTTCTTCTCCTGGCTCCAATATCCACTTCTGATATTTTGAGTTCTTTGATATGAGAAAGAACCATGGGAACGTAAGGTTTTTAACCCAACATGATTTAATTACCCTTTTCACTTTTGTATTTTATAAGTACATAAGCATTCAGTTCTTCTATCCTTTGTACGAGGATGCAATTCACTCCAAACATGTAAACAGTGTCACATCTTACAGAAGCTTCTAATTTTTTACAATGAGTATGGTACATAAACCAATGTGCTTGGGCTGTGCTTTGTGTTTCTGTCATGCCTTGTCTTTAGAAGGCACCGTGATGAATGCTAATTTAATAGAGGAGAATCAAGCAAGCGATGTACCATATTCTACACTTAATGATGATTGATAGTCGATTTATGGTTTCTCCCACTTTAGTAAGAAAGATGTGGTGTACAGAATCTTGCAAAAATGGAGGATATGGATTTGGGGCGCGAACTGTCCCGACAACGGCGGTGCTGCCTACCAACACCATGTGCAAGACTGCCTGACTTGTCCTCTATCTTAATGGTAAGTTTCTCTCTTTTTCTATATCGTGGTCTCCTTGATTTGTCTTTCGAGAAAGGATTGAAAGTAGTTTGGGTGGTTCAATTAATTCAATGCCCAACAATATCATCATTTGTCAGCAAGAAGTTACTCCAATTCCATCGCCTAACAATATCATCAGTTGTAAGAAGTTAGGAGTTTGGTACGTACCCCAGTGCAAGAGACCATGGATGCAAAAGGTACTTCTACTAGAGTAAGATTAGATAGTCAAATTGTAGACAAACAGCAGTGTGCATTGGCATTGCAACTTCTGACATGGGATATTTGTGTAGTCAAATAATTAGGAACCTGGACTACAAGGGCAAATGGGAGGCACCTTTCATCGACATTCAGCCTAGGGAACCTCAACTTTCCCACTGTTGTACATTCATACTACTGTCCATGTATCGCTTCTGCTCAACTATAATACACGGAAACATGAAAGCTCATGTTTTTCCCTTGTTTGTGCAGAGTACAAGGATGATTCCTACATCTATGCATTGATATGCTGAACCACATTGGCATTGAGCCAAGCCAGGTTAGTGCTTCAAAAATTCTGAAAAAATCTGTGAAATGTTGTTGACACTTTATTAAGTATTTGGTTTAACTATGTATGTTTGATTCTTATCCTATCAAGCATAATTAAAGTGTTGACTCTGTTTGACATTTTGATGTATTACGTCTAATTAGTAGCATTTGACTTTTGTTTCATTTCAGATGTCTGATGTAGACAACTAAGGCAATGGCTATTGCATTGTAGGACGAGAAGGTCCAACGCGGTGGCGGCGGGTACATACCCAACGCGGCGACCCGTGGGCGCACCGGTTCTAGGGGCTTGAGAGTTGGGGCCGGCATCCAGGCGGTGAACATGGATGGTGGCGTGTGGAAGTGGGCGGTGGTGGGCAGGGAACAATGTGGCCCTGTCGGCGTCCTCTTCGTTTAGCTTGACATGATCGTCGTTCAGCTGAAAACAAGATTACCTAAGGGATATTAAGACTAGAACATGAATGCACAATACTTTTCCGATGTGATTTTTGTAAATGGAATTAACTTTGTAGAGTTGGCATGACATGCGCCTTCACTAGCGTTAATAATAGACCCTCCCTCCTTCCAAATTCCTGACCAATCATTGTTTTTGTAAGGATCCTTCTCGACTTTTGTTAGTTGTTCATCTATTGTTCATCTATGAATGAATTTAACCATGTGGTCTAACTGATTGGTCATATGAACTTATGAAGTAGTTGTCGTGTGTACTAATTGCGACAAATGGAATCCTTTGCTTTTTGCATTGTTCACTAATATCATTAATAGATATGCATGTGTTACCGATATTTCTTAATTTGGCTAACTGAGCATTACTAGGCTATAATTCTTTGTGACTTTTGATTTTGTTTGTTGTTCTGATCCTATGTCGAATCAATCCCGATCCATGGGGAAGAAGATACAAGGGGACCGACCACTGAGTCGATGATGCTGACGATCGAGGACGGCAAACATAATCATTTTGGTGTCATAGGTTCATTGGAGCTGATGTCGCCACCTCCTCGCCCCTTGGTCTCAGAGGTTGTGATGGCCAGGTCAACGACATGGCCACGTAGTATGCCTCATTTTCTCCTATTGCGTTGTTTCTTTTTTATCATGTGATTTCTATTTTGTTTCTGTTAGCAATAATTACAGCTCCATGAAGCAAAAGAAAGCTTGAGAAATCATTTTTGTTTATACTCAAAGGCTTGGCTACCTAGGGGTGTTATTGACTCCCTACCAAAAGTTGTGTTTATACTCAAAGGCTTATGCATGCTTTCTAAAAAATATGTTGCACAATCACTGTAATTATGGTGTTATGTGAGTTAGAAGATTTCAAAAGTGCATCAATTGAGAATTACACATATTTATACATCGGACAGGGAAGCATGTATTTGATATTTCCTGCTGAAATTCAGCGTTTTCTATCGGAGGTCTAAATTTTCATATGCCAGACTTTTAAGTTAGATGGTGTGTATTATAATGATTTTTTATTGGATGTTGTGCTGTATATTTGGGTCTATGTAATATTTGTTAGGAAATTCCATAATGTATTAAGGTTCTGGTTGCAGCATCTTGGAATATTTGTTTAAAGGTAACAAAATGCTCCATCTGTTGTCTCTAATTAATGGTTAATAACAATGGAAATTCTTCATGGGATGATTGGTCTTAAACATAAAAGTCATGTAGGCTGCTATCTACCTTGTGTAATATAGTGCACAATAAAGAGTACTATGTTTCTGTACCACTTTCTTTATTTTGTGCATCGCGTGTCTTTCTATGTATACATTATCGAATTACATTTTGTATCGAAGAATATTTTGTGTGATATGGATTTCAATTATGTTCACACGTAAAACTTGATATGCATTATGTTTATATATGCACACGGTAAAAATATTTAAAAGCCCGTGGCAACGCACGGGCCTTCTACTAGTGCATGTAAAATCTCTATAGCAGACGTGAGATCACCAGGGCAACCCGCCTGTGCCGTACAAATTTGCCCGGCCTCGATGGTTAAGTAGGATGATGTATACTAACAAAGAACACTCGATCCAACTTTTTTTTGAACACAAGACAAACATAAATGGTCATACATATGCACATACACTTATCCCTATGAACGCACAAACGCACACCCTATCACAATGAGCACCTTCGGAAGACTGAACCGGTAAATCATCCTGAGATTTACGAAATCATCGTAGGCGCCTCGTTGTCGACGAGAACATCTCCTCCCACTGAAAACACATCGCCGGAAATTCTGAAATAAATTCAAAAATAATGCGAGCATCAGGACTTGAACCCTGATGGGCTGGAATACCACTGTCCCTCTAACCATTCAACTACTGGTTGGTTTGCCACGTGATCCAACTTTTGCTAGTCCCTTTTTTTAACATATAGAATGTAGATGTTCACATACACATACGCTCATCCTTATGAACACACGCACGCATACCCCACCTTATTGATACGTCTCCAACGTATCTATAGTTTTTAATTGTTTTATGTTGTTATATTATCATTCTTGAATGTTTTATAATCATTTTATAGCAATTTTATATCATTTTTTGGACCTAACCTATCGACATATTGTCCAATGCCAGCTGCTGTTTTTTGCTTGTTTTTTATTTCGCAGAAAATCAATACCGAACGGAGTCCAAATGCAACGAAATTTTTTGGAGATTTTTTCTGGACCATAAGACACCTATTGGACCAAAAAAGTTCTAAAGGGGGGCTCCCAAGGGAGCACAACCCACCTGGGCGCGCTTGGGGGCCCAAGTGCGCCCTGGTGGGTTGTGCCCAGCTCGGCCGCCTCCCGCACCGTCCCTTTGCTCTATAAATACACTGAAAATCCAAAATCCTTAGGGGAGTCGACGAAACACAATTCCAGCCGCCGCAAGTTTTAGAAACCACAGATCCAATCTAGACACCATCACGGAGGGGCTCATCATCCTCATTGGTGCCTCTCCGATAATGCTTGAGTAGTTCATTGTAGACCTTCGGGTCCGTAGTTAGTAGCTAGATGGCTTCCTGTCTCTCTTTTGATTCTCAATACAATGGTCTCTTGGAGATCTATTTGATTTAACTTTTTTTGCGGTGTGTTTGTTGGGATCCAATGAACTTTGAGTTTATGATAAGATCTACTCCCTCCATCCCATAATGTAAGACTTTTTTGACACTACACTAAGTCAAAAAATGTCTTATATTATGTGACGGAGGGAGTATTTTTTTATCCATGAAAGTTATTTGAGTCTTTTGATCTCTTATATGCATGATTACTTATAGCCTCGTATTTCTTCTCCGAATCTTTGGTTTAGTTAGGCCGACTAGATCGATTTTTCTTGCCATGGGAAGAGGCGCTTTGTGATGGGTTTGATCTTACGGTGCTCAATCCCAGTGACAGAAGGGGAACTGACACGTATGTATTGTTGCTATTAAGGATAATAAGATGGGGTCTATTTCTACATGAATAGATCTTGTCTACATCATGTCATCGTTCTTATTGCATTACTCCATTTCTTCATGAACTTAATACACTAGATGCATGCTGGAAGCGGTCGATGTGTGAAGTAATAGTAGTAGATGCAGGCAGGAGTCGTTCTACTAATCTTGGACGTGATGCCTATATAATGATCATTGCCTGGATATCATCATGATTATTTGAAGTTCTATGAATTGCCCAACAGTAAATTTTTTACCCGCCGTATGCTATTTTCTCGAGAGAAGCCACTAGTGAAATCTACGGCCCCCGGGTTTATTTTCTCATCATATACTTTCAAGTCTATTTTGCTATTTGCCTTTTTATTTATTTGTCTCTTGTTTTCAGATCTATATCATTAAAAACCCAAAAATACCTTGCTGCACTTTATTTTATTCGAGATCTATTTATCCAATCTATTACAATTTTTATCCCGTCAACTTGACAATTTCTGGCACTGGTACCCGAAAGGATTGACAACCCCTTTAACACATCGGGTTGCAAGTATTTGTTCTTTGTGTGCAGGTACCCTTTACATAGTGTTGTGTGGTTCTCCTACTGGTTCGTTAACCTTGGTCTCATCACTGCAGGAAATACCTACCGTAGCTGTGCTGCATCATCCCTTCCTCTTTGGGGAAATACCGACGTAGTTCTAGCCGCAATCACTTATGAGCACCTCCGGGATACTAAGCTGGCATAACATCTTAGATTGGCGAAGTAACCATAGGCGCCTCATAGTCGATAGAAAACTCTCCTCCCACTGAACGAACATAGTCCGAAATCCTGAAATAAATCCAGAAAAATGCGCACACCAGTATCAAGTCTAGAACTTGAACCCCGATGGGGTGGTTCCAACTCAAGGAATCTAACCATGTGAGCTACACTTGTACCCGACAAATGATTTTGTGTTCAGGTGTGCGTTCTGGTCACGAGAGTGCACATCAGATAAGAAAAGATGCCAATAACTATTGTTCCCCATGCAAGGTAGGAACTATAGAATGATCACGTTCGTTCGGAGATACCCCAGCACGATCGGATTACTCCGCTGGTGTCCTGTCGCCGCTGCATCGTCGATCCTCCACAGGTTCCTCGTGATCTCCTGACGCAACTTCTTCATGCAATGCCACCGCCCCGTGGGTTCCACCTGCTCGTGAGCTCATCACTTGTTGTGTCCTCCCACAACCTCCTCTCTAGTATCCCCCGCGACGCCTGCGCCACCCGTCAACTCCTTGTTGGCCGAAACAAGAAGGATCTTTTTTCCATGCGTTGCACCAGGAAACCAAGTGAGAGGGAGAGGGGGAGAGAGAGAGGGGGGATGAGATAGAAATAGGACATCATGTGTTCTTGGGGTGAATAGCTCATGTGCGATGTTTTTAACGTGAATTGGAAATGATGCAACGTAGTTGATGAAAATAGCGGTGCGGCATTTTCAGGGCCGGACCTGAGGGGGGGGGGGGGGGGGGGGGGCAGGGGGGGTGGCCGCCCCGGGCCCCCAAAATCCAGGGGCCCCCTCGAGGGTGTGTATGGCTAGGCCTATGGCCCATACAGACGCGCGCCAGGGAGCAGCAGGCCGATCTGGCGATCTGCCGATCCCAGCGAGGCAGCGATCGAGTCGTTCGATAGCGAGCTATCAGCGGTGGCATTTCCTTTCAAGTAAAAAAGAAGCGCGATCATCGGCCCCTTTCTATTCTGTTCGACTGCTCCATCACAATTCCCAAGTCCCAGCCCTAGCTGCCGTTCGCCGACGCCGCCGTACACGCAGGCACTCCCGCCTCGCCGCCCCCAGTAATTTCCCTCCTAATCTGGTTATGTTTGCTGCTGATATGATTTCAATTCCGGGCCCCCCTTTGGCATTTGCAAATTTTATCAATTGTTCTCTTCTCAATCAGGGCTGTTCTCAATCCTCTGCAGAGTGCAGACTCTATGCGCTGTATAGTTCACTGTGTATTTATATACGCAGTTACGCACACGCACTGAAATTTGACCATCACTCCATCAGGTATTGAGGTAGACTCATATAATATTGATACAAGAAAATGCATTTGATGCGTAGATGGCACTGTTCAACAATTTATAGAACAAATTGTTTTGTTTTCAGCATTGTGTGTCTATTATTATGACGTGCTCCAGTAAGAAGAAATATCCATCGGGTAGCGACAAAAGGAAAAAAATGGAAGTGGAGAAATTGATACACAGACAACATGGAGGTATTTAAAGTTATATTCGGTTTTTTTATTGACTGTGCCTGTGATGGACGCATCGGCTAAAAGAAGCTTTTCGAAATTAAAATTATTGAAGAATTATTTGACGTCAACAATTACTCAAGAGAGGCTAAATGGTTTGGCAACATTATGCATCGAGACGAAATTATTGGATGAGATTGACATCGACCCCATCATAAGTGAATTTGCATCTAGGAATGTTAGAAGAAAACTTGAAGGTAATATGTACATTTATTTCATACGCGTGCTAGTTTTGGATGCATTTAAGTGTTACTGATAATAATTTATATATACATATATTAAAATGATATGTATATTAAGGGCCCCCAATTTTTAGTTTGCCCCGGGCCCCCAAAATCTCAGGACCGGCCCCGGGCGTTTCACATGGCAATAATAGCCGACACGCAACATCGGCTTTAAAAACAAGACATATCATTATCCATTTAGATTATAGGAGTCAGTAGGACCCACAACTTATCCACATCAGCGCTGGACTGATCAACTTGTCCACTGACCGCGTAACCCACAACTTATCCACGTCAGCGCTGGAACCACAACTTATCCACTGAACGCAAGACCCACCACATATCACATGAGCCCGAGCCATCGCCGCGCTCATGCCAACCCACCGCCCCCATTCTTCTTCTTCTTCGGTGACGACGCATGCCAACGCCGGCGGCTAATGGAGAGATTAGAGATGTCGATGTCCAATTCAGCCTCTCGCCCCTCATGGCCGCGGTATGGTGTAGTGCCAATGACCAGGTGCTCGGACTGCCCACGCATCACGCCATTGAAGCGTTTGACAACCAAGTCGGAGGACAATGGAAACTATGGGCGCGAATATGTGAAATGCAAGAGCAAACCAGAGGCGGGCGAGGTTTGATCTATGCTCTCCCGCAGCCTTTTTCTTTGATTTCTGCCCCTAGATTTGTTGTTTTTTCCTCAAATTTGATATTTAGGGTTTCGCTTCCATTTTCAGAATCTGAAGGAATGCAAGCATTTTGAGTAGCTGGATGAATGCATTGAGAGGCTTCAACTGGAGGGCTCAACAGATTTGAGGCAGGGCGCAACCCAAGAGCTCAATCTGACATTGGCAGTGGATAAATTTGGCTCGGACAATGTCGCTTGGACGTTGGGGGATGCAGAACTGAAGGTGGAACTGAAGAAGGTGAACAATAGCCTAAGGCACTTGGTCGATCTAAAGAAGCAGGAAAATCTACTGGCTGTAGGATTTCATTTCTGTATAATTTCTTTGAGATTTGTTTACTTGCTGATCATTAGTCGTTAGAAATTGTTATTAGTGTCGTGCGCAATGTCATGTAAGCTTAATTCCAAGGATAATTTCCTCTCCGGCTTTCCCTAATAAATCAAAGGAGGCAGCAATTCAAATAAATTTCTCTCTGCAGCTTCAGTTCAACAGACTGCAGAATAGAGTGCAAGCAGAGTTCTTCAGTTGTTTTCTTTTAGAATCATTTCTGCAGTTGTTGGGCCGTGGTGTGGGGATTAGTGCGAGAAAGGCCCGAAGAGAAACTAAGCCTATAGTTAGAATGGATGCGATTCCTCGTGAAAAAAACAAGATATTAGGCCCAAAGTAAAATACAAGCCCACATACTTTGGGCACAAAGTAAAAACAAGCCCACATACTAACCAACTTCTGTTCAAAAAAAAATTAAACAACTTCTGCATTCGTTTTGCTACGACAAAAAATATATTCTTTGTGGCTGCATGAACTAGGTGGCTCCATATATTGATTCTTTGCGGCTTGTGTAAAAATAATTAATGTATTATTTGCAAAAAAGGTTCAAATATAGAGTATTGTTTGAAAAATAAATCACTAATTTTTTTGTGGCTTGTGTAAAAAAGAGAAATTTCATTGCTACAAAATGACTTTTCATGAGTCATTTTTTTTTGTCTTTTTTACACCTTTGACAAAAAATGTTTTTTTTCATGTTTTGAAATGCATTTATTTTTTTATAATGGGTGTATCTAGACCTACAAGCCAAAATGCCGTGTCCAAATAGTACCATAATATGGCACGAACAAAGCGGGTAGCTCTCACAAAAAACAATCAACAACTCAAAAAAAGTTCAAATATAATAGCAAGAACTTAATAATAGAAAAACACATAATAAATATAGATAGTTCGGGCCAACCAAGCCCACAACACGTGACATATAGTACGCTTACAACTTAAATAACGGAAGACAAATATAGATAGATTTCGAAAATTCCAAACGGAGACCGAGCTCCATGAAGGCCTTTATTTGAAAACTTCAAAATTCAAACTTTTAGTTTTCGAAAAATTCTGAAAATAAATACACATATACCTAGATACATAATGTACATGTGTGCAAATTTTTAGGTCGAAATACATTAAAATGTGAGCTACACAAAAAAGACAAATCTGGGGCTTTTTAGCATATGTATTGTTCATCTTTAAAGTCCATGATTTTGTTTATTTGTGCAACTCGCAATTCAAGGTATTTCATCTTGAAAATTTTCACACATACACTTTACATCCTTGCATACATGTATTTTAAAAAAAAAATTGAAACCAAATTTATGAATTTTTAATTTTTTTAAAATAAAGGGCTCCATGGAGCTCGGTCTCCAAAATGCCCTACTCGATAGATTTAGCTAAAAAAAGATAGATAGATGGGTAGATCTAAACCCTGGCCGTCGCCTTCTCCACCTTGCTCCTCCTCGCTCCTCCTCCTCCTCAACACACCCTTCACTGCTCCTCCGGGTTGTCAATGGGGTACAGAAGAGTGTGCATGCACTCCACGGTTGGGAAGATGTTGGTGTAGTCCGTGAAGATGTTGTGGGTGATGAAAGCGATAAACTCGCAGCCACACCAGAACACATGGCCGAGGAGGTACAACGCGTCGAATGGTTGGTGAAGTGGGAAAGGCTAGCAACCACAACCCCATTGTGGATGACCTCCTCGACTCTGTACATCCTTGGAGATCCCCGGGGGAGGTGGCGGTAATCGGCCCCAAGGAAGAAGTCGGTGAACTCTCTTGCGCCCCTCCACCTTGACATCGCCCACACACGGAGGATGCTCTCCATGTACAACCCGGCGGGATAGAGCATCTTCGGCACGGTGGGGGGCATGAGGTATGTTGGCCCGGTGTACTGCATGGCTACGGCGGGCTGGTTCTTGGGGCTGTTTGTGGTGAAGAAGAAGAAGGGAAGATGCAGATGGGAGAGGATGAGAGATGGATGAAGGGTGTGAGAGGAAGAGGAAGATGGTAGGTGGCTTAAATAGCCGTAGTGTGACATGTTATTTCACCGTGGCAGTAATGGTCAAATGTGAACAAGTTTTCCCACCCACTTGGGAATCGGGAGTGTACACGCGTGGGAAACCGTAATTTGAATCAATAGCCCTGCTGCGACGTTTCAGTGTTGCACTCTGTGCCATCGGTCGGGTCAGGAGGGGACGGGTCTATGGCGCGTGCTCGTTCGCATCTGTGCACGCATGCAATGCAGGCTGACGCGGTCCCATGCATGCAACATAGGCTCACGACTCGGGGCAGCGAACATTGGTGGACATCGCTCGGTCCAACAGTCCAACGTGTGGGCTTTTTTTTACCACAGTCAACGGCGCGCATGCATGGTAGCCCACCTTCAAGCGCAGAACAAACCAAGCACAAAAAAGAAAATGAAACCAGGCGTTTTCAAATCTAGCCAATCACAACGCAGAACTACCGTGACGCTGATCGCTGACATAGCAGGGGTTTTGGCTAGGGTTTGAGGGGTTTTGAAGGGGTTATGAGGGGTTTTGAGAGGGTTTTGAGATATTTCAAGGGCTAGGGTTGACCATGACTAATTCAAAAAAAATCAGAAAAATATGAAACTTGCATCCATCATTGTTTTATATACTAGGTTGCTGGAAAAATAAGAAACCTGGTCTACGGGTATTTTCATGAAAAACCCTTCACATAATCTAGCTATGCCGAACGAGGTTGCGCAGGATTCACGATAGGGTTTAGGGTTAAGCATGTCATAGTCTATCCAAACGATCTTATATTTGGCATGGACCCTATATTTGCACACTGGAAGTCAAGTTTTGTTTTTTGACTCATTTAGAGAAGGCCGGAAAAAATCTTGCTTACAAATAGGGTGTTAATCCTAGCTTTGGAGCTCATTTGGAGCACATTTTTCATGACCAGTGTTTCACTCAACAAAAATTTCTCGGATTGATCACCTAACATGTATAAGACCATGATGGCGCGCGTTGCCGCGTCCGTTTATTTGTGTGCTAGAATGATAGGAATTTATGCCAATATATGATAGTAAGGCATGTGTTCTTACTCCTAACAATTTTCATTTTGAAATAACGATATACTAGACAATTTCAAAAGGTGCATGGCGACATTAAAATATGAACAATTGTATACATAGGGAAGACGTATGCATTCATTGGTGTGTCTGATAGCTGTTTGTACTGAGTGATCAGCAGAGCATGCCATCATTGTTTAGTACAGGCTTAGTGAAACAAAAGCATAAGAATAACTAAACTTGACAACAAAATTAGTATAGATCCAACTAAAAGGCGCCTATACGAGAGAGAGAGAGAGAGAGAGAGAGAGAGAGAGAGAGAGAGAGAGAGAGAGAGAGAGAGAGAGAGAGAGAGAGAGAGAGAGAGAGAGAGAGAGAGAGATTAGGCCACATACTCCTCCACGAAGGGATTGAAAAACCAGCGTGCATTGAAGCCGGTGTTCTTCATTATGTCCAGATCTCCTATACCTCAAAAGACCTCTGTCAAGCATAAGGGCACACCAAGAAACACTGGAAACCACAACAATCAAATTGCTTATTCAATATACACATAAGGTGTCCCAACATATATTTTTCATCTCTTCCTTTGAAGGATGAAGATATGCACCTTCTTTGGATTGGGCGACGTATTCTCGGTGATGCGCGCCGGAGTGGGGCTTGCAATGGGGCGTCTCGGCCGGCCAGCCAGGGTGCACATGAGATCAAGCAGTGGTGACACCATCACAACAAGGCGCACAAGAGATCAATCACAAGGGTGATTGGGTGAAGCGTGCTAGGAAAGGCAACGTTGCTGCATGGTGGTGGTGCGTGACAAATAATTAGGACATGGACGATTGCTTGACAATACGAACATAAGTACTGAATGATTCTCAAAAGAATAAGTAAGTACTGGACATATGTAAATTGGTTCACGAAATACCATGTCAAAGAAACAATTCAGATTTAGTAGTACTATACAAAAAATCAAGATTTAGAACTCAAGGTTTAGGCGATGAAAGATTTTCAACAGATGCACCATTTTTTTTCTTTTGTAATAGGATTGAACTTGTATCTTGAACCACTGTTACCTAAATACTTACAAGAAAATGTTGATGAGCTGAAAGACCAAATCAAGAAAGCTTATCATTTTATGTCCAGGAGTCTAATTAATAAAATCCAAAATTGCCAATGGGTACACAACACCGTTCTTCGTTGGGAAATAATCTATGAATACGTATGATGCTTTTCTTGTTTTTAGTTAGTACATGACAACAACGGTTTTTAATTTCTTTGAAACAATTCTATGGCAACGAAGTAGTCTAAAGAATACATGCTATATATGTAAAGAAAGAACTCATCTAGAGCCTACGTTCTATATTAAAAAAAGGTAAAGAAAGAACAACAATGGATATTTAATAAACCTAGATTGATTTTGTTCTTGATCCACCGAGCAGAACTTCTGGGAGAGGACTGGCACAGTGTTAATTTTTATTGCTAGATCTTGAGTTTTTGGAGAGTACGGAGTAACTGCCGTATTGGCCGGCGCCCGGTTGGGGCGTATTTCAGAAGAACTAGAAAACCTAGATACAGATTTTGGGGAATTGGGGAAGAAAAAGGATCGACCGCTTGTATTCTGTACGAGAAACCTCCGCTGCAGACGGCTATACGATGCATCAGATCGCTAAAGTAGACACTTTCCTTGGGCCGGGCCTAGTAGGCTGTAGAGAATACAGAGAGTTTCTTATTTTGCAGCACAACACCATCCAAGTCTGGCCCAATTTGCACCCCAGCATCATCAAACTCTAGTTCATCTTGCACCATAACATCCAAGTCTGGTTCAATGTGCACGCTTTCACCAAAATTTCTTTTTATTCTACAGTTATTGATTCTTACTTTTTTGATTGACTAGCAATCTTCAACAACAAGGGGCTGACCTCCACGCTTCCTCCTGGCAAACAAAGCATGTAATTTGGTTAGTAATTAAAAAGAGCATCCAAATAAAAAAAACTACGAACACAAACATATTTTGGCCTTTCAAGAGTGTAACGACATTTTGGAGATCCTTTTCGGTGCTCAAGTTCCTGGCACAACTTGCATCTATTTTTGTTACCTTTTTGTGACCTTTTTGACTTTGCACCCTCTTTCTTTCTCTTCTTACTACTCCCACATTTCTCAAACCATGTCTTGAATATGCTCTCTTTAGCCCTGCCAGCTTCTCTTTTCGTCATGGGAGGACACATGAAAAATTAAATTTGCACTTTAGGCCACTAACACTGATCTATAAGTGCTGGAATTGGTGTTGCATGTGCATCCCTGAATCTTGCCACTAAGTAATATTCATGCAAATATGGGTGCATGTTTATATTTGGTTAGGAGGCTAAAAAAAGTTTGGCATGGTCACATGGTTTCTCAGTGTGTTGCCACTCTAGCAAGTGCCGTCATGCAATTCAGTGTTAAAAATATGTCTCCTTCCAGTCTTGATATCTCTAACTTCAGCACCCCACAATGAAGATTTTTCAACAGACAAATGTGTAAGATTTCTTCTCATGTTGACCATCTGTTGTACCACTATAGGAATCTTACCCCCTTGTAGACAATCACTAATCGTTCTTCTCAGTTCTCACATGCGCATGATCATGATCCTGATTTGGTCAACCATGTCATGCACATGAAAGTCCTTTAACTGCTTTATCTTGTTGTTAAAACTTTCTGCCAAGTTGTTGTTGATATGATCACACTTGATGGCAGTGTTAAATCCCGCATGTACCACAATAGAGAATGGTAGGTGTTCAACCATGGACCAAACTCACTGCATGCTACTTTATCTTATCAAGATGATATGAATGTGTCTGTTTGGTGTAAGATCTTGTTGCTGGCCACATTCTCCCAAATTCTTCTCCTCTGAATTTTTGATCAAATTCATTCACATATGGCCGAAACACCCCCTCTGCTCACGATGAGGAAAAACATTTTTCACTGCATTTTCTAGCCCTTTACATGCATATGTGTGTACTACCAAAGGTGACACTGGCCCTATGCATCTTTTCAACCGCATCATGAACCATGTCCATGAAACCTCTGTCTCTGACTGAAACAAACCAATAGCAATAGGAAACATCCAGTTGTGTCACCTAAAGCATTGCATGCTGCCAATTGACCATTTCTCATTTGCCAGTCAAAAAAGATGAGTCTATGCTCAAATATGGACGACATCCTTCTTTAAAGGCATTGATGCAAGGCTTTAAAGCCATAAAGAACTTGGAGAAAAGAACTCTACCATCCTCTGTTATCTCAGTATCTATCTCCACAACACTGCCAGGTGACGTCTTCTCCACCTCCGCTTTGAAGTTATAAAGCATCCTAAAAGTATTTACCCAATCACCATATAATTCTTTCATTGCCCTCTGTTTTGCTTTTCACATTGTGGTATACTTCACCTTAATGTGGTACTGCTTTTCCAAGTCTAGTTTAAGTTTCTTTGTAGTAGTGTTTGGTTTCTTGGCTAAAATTGGAGCGATCTTTTCTACAATCCAAACCTGTGATGTCATGGTTGATACTCTGTGTGAACCTGTAATACAAGTATCTGCATGTGGGATTTAATTAACCCTGATGGTACTTGCATCAGGTTGAATTCTAGTAGATATGTACCACTTGAAAGGCTTGACGCTTCCATCAAAACCTCTGCACCTCGCATAAAAATTTCTTTCTATCAGTCCACATAGTTTTGGCATCAAACTCATGTTTGACTGCATAATTCTTGAAACACATTCTAAACTCCTTTATGCTTGGGAACAACTTCCCTACTTCAATAACATGATTTTCTTTGTCATACACACTTACAAGCTCATCATCATGTGCATCATCTACATCATCTGCAGCATCTTTCATCAGCTGTCCATCCAGATCTTCACAAGCATCTATGTTAGCATCATTAGGAAAACGCGATTCACCCCTCTCTTCCTTATCTTGCTCATCTACTGGAATGCCAAATTTTTTGGCCATCTTAGTGTCAGCCATTGGTGCAATGACCAAATCACTAGTGTCTTCTAATTATACTGAATTCCAATCAACACAAACAATCCTTGCAGCACCATGATAACCCTCTTGTGCATCTTGATCAGCCCCCTCTATTACTGTCACTTCACCTGTACACCTGGGCCTTATCTGTCTCTATGAAGCCCAATCATCATCTACCATCTGCGAAGCCAACTTTTTGAGGGCACATATCCAACCTTATAATCTGATTTCAGATCAACGAGCTCTGCATGAAAGGTAGTCTGTTTGCTTGCCCAGCCGTCTTGTCGATCGATTTCATCAACCATATCTTCACAATTCCCAATTCTCACATACTCACCCTTCCAATTATCAAACCGTAACAATGCTACCTCTTGCTCTGGACCCCATAAAATGCTCTCCCTAATTTTTTCTAGAACATTCCTCACGACCCTCTCTTCCATGCTTTATATTTCCCGTGGATCAACTCTGCAAATTCAACCTCCCATTTCACAATTGTATCTCTCTCTATGTCTCACACACTACCATCAACTAGCTTCGATTTAGACAGAAAGAATTCAACGCTAAATTCGAAGGTCCGAGCACCATCGCCCCTGTTTATCAATGGCAGGCACTGTGAGGCAGTGGAAGCAGACGAGGCACACATCACATAGGTTGGAAAGGGTGATTACCTGGTCGACGTTGTCTCTCGCCGCTCCATCTCGTTCAGCCCAACGCCGCCGCCGTTCCCCAACCCCACCCACCTCCACAATCTGGATCCCGTGGAATACAGAGGCTCACTTCGTTAGATCTAAATCAAGACAGAGAGGAACATGTCTATGGTGCCGAATACACTCACCACATACGCTGTGACGGCCGTGAACGAAAGATCCGCCGGCAAAACGGAAGCTTCGTAGTCGTGCCTACAAGAATGAAGAAGGGAGCAGCAACCAGAAGCAGGGGAGCACAGTCAAGCGGTGAATCTTAACCTCGATGCACTGCCAAGTGCGACCCACCACCAGATGCACGCATCAGTTTGACCCCTTGATTTTAACTTAACTGCACTCCCCGGTGACGACCGTTCCCTTGTTTTAAACACCTGGTCGTATAGGGGCTATTATTGCCATGTAAGACGGCACACACGAGCTATTTCTGTCAACTACGTTGGATCCTTTTCAATTCACATCAAAAACATCGCACATGAGCTATTTACCCGTGTTCTTGACCGGAGCCCAATCTAATTCAAAGTTAGAGATTATAATTCGGCGGTTGCTACAAATCAGCCAGCTAATCTGCGTCCGGGATCAGCCGGCTGCCTAGCCACCCGATCGATCCATAAGTCCGTTTTGTCAGCCGCCTGATTCACCCAATCAGTCCGCCTGCTTTTTTATTTGCTTGAGTGCTGAGCCCACGACGCACTGTTTCGCATGTTACGTTAGGCGCACCAACTCCACAAAGCTAGCTAGTTACTCCAATATTGTTGCAGAAACCACGCATGAACCCAGGTACGTACTTCTAGTTCAGTCAAGTACCAATCCATTCATGCCGACTATACACTACAGAAAAAGCTATCTACAATGCAGCATCCTCTTTTCAAGTATTTCATGCATCATCAAGTATTTACGTTATGTGCATATTTAGTCATTTACCGGCTGGTGCTTCAACGGCGCCGTGGTGCTGCGAATGCCATCGACATGCTGTGTGCCAGTGCTGCAAGAGCGCCGCCGTGCTACTAACTGGTGTTTCGACGATGACGTTGTGCGACGACGCCACCTACTGCGAGCAACCATGATTATGAGCCGGTATTGTGAGGGCGCCGCCGAGCTACGAGCCCATGCTGCAACAACGCTACCGTGCTATGAGTCGATGTTGCAACGACGCCACTGTTCTGCGAGTGGCCATGATTGCGAGCCGGTGCTGTGACGACGCCATTGTGCTGCGAGCCGGTGCTCCGAGGGCGCCACCATGCTATGAGCCAGTGCTGCGACGACGAGACAGGTTGCGTGCCGGTGCTGCTACGACGAGCCGTGTTGCGAGCCGGTGCAGCGACGACGCCACCATGCCACGAGCGGCCATGACTGCGAGCCGGTGCACGGGTGCTGCGTGGGCGCCACCGTGCTACGAGATCGTGTTGCCGTTGCCGCCGCCGTGCTGTGAGCCGGTGCTGCAACAGCGCCACCATGTCGCGAGCGGCCATGATTGCAAGCCAATGCTTGATGTCACCATGCAGTGAGCAGCCATGATTGTGAGCTGGTGCCAGGGCCGGTCCTGAGATTTTGGGGGCGCGGGGCGAAAACTAAACTCGGGGCCTCTTAATACTAGTAGTAGCGCATGCTTTTCGCACATAGGATTATACAATCATCTATCGATGTTTAATTCTTCAGTAAATTTCAAAAGGATCTTTTTTTTTCTTCAGAAGGATGTATTCTAGAATATACAGAGACAAAGACAGGAAGTATATAACATGGATACTATGACTTTCTTAGATTCACCAAAGCCCAAAAACGCTCTTGAATTTCCAATGCTGTGAGTGAATACGCATGCAATCACATTAGACAATTTGTAAGAGGTCTAAAATCAAATAAAATGAAAATAAACGTGTAACGAATATGCTGCAAATATTCCTATAAAACATTTCAATCGGATCGGCCTTCAGCTTTAAAAATCTAACATGTACAATAAACCAAAAGCCAAACACTTCACTGCTGCAATTAATTATTTACGGAAGTTGTTAAATTTGTAAGAACGATGACAATCGCCTATACGTTGGAAATGCTTGAACTTCAGAATGGTATATGGTATACCTCGGATTGGTCAGTCGGACATCTGACGCTCGGCGATAACACCATGAAAATTGGATAAAAACAATCATCAGACCTTTCATCTTTCACAGAAGAGAAATATGATAATCAAATATGAACTTACTTTTGAAGGGAGAGGTGGCTAGGAGACCAAGAACTGCGAACAAATGGACATTTGGGCTCCAAACTTTGCATGCATGTTTGCCAGTTGTTGCACAGCAAAATGACATGAGACATTTGGAAGTATCAAAATATGAAAGAGGTTCACATGAAAATTTCAGTATCACCTTAGACTTTCCCAAATTGGTTCAAACCAGATAAAAAATATCAAAATATGAAAGAGGTTCACATGAAAATTTCATTATCACCTTAGACTTTCCCTAGGAAAAGGTACCACATCAGAGTTTACAAAAGAAAAATAGAAAGCTAATAGGACCTGAATTAGAAGCAACATTCAATTACCCAAGAAGATGTTACAAATCACATTATTTGTAATAAATCATACAATGTTTAGCTTAACTAAAATTAGAAGTTTCCCAACTGAGGTAACTTGATTCAGTGTAAGTATATGAGTTGAACTAAAATCAGAAGTTTCACAATAGAGCTAGTCTATATACATTTATCACTAGAGATGACATACATGACACATGTGTTCCCCCTTTATTCAGCAAGCCGTATCTATTGGGAGAAAAATCGATAGCGGAAAGAATATAAAACATAAATCCTTTGTACTACTTTAGACAACAAGCAGGAGTAGTCAAGGTGAAAGAAAAATATATTGGTCCCATTATTAGTGGGAAAAAAACACTTCATGCCTCTAGATGTGCTTTCTCTACAAAAGAACACCACCCCACCTCCCTAAAGCTGTAGGAAGTTTTTTAAAATGAGCGCCTGATTGGGCATTCACTTCTGTCCAATGGACATTCTTACCATCGTTAGCGACGAGTGTCCGCCAGCTTCTTTGCACAAAACTTGGCAACATAAATCAAGGACAATGCATCGAAGCAATAGTTATATAGCATTAGGCAACAATCATTGGGTGCAAAAAATCAAGTGATTTGACCCAGTGCTAGTGGGGACTCATACAGTTACATGAAATTAAGTTTCTAGCTGAGAGTAGCACCGTATATAATCGGAGGCCCGCGAGATGCCAAAAAAGACCTTGGTCAACAGGGAAGCTAAGCCCTTGTATCATCATAGGCTCAGACATCAGCCTACCAGAAGGCAACAAACGAAGAGCAAATATAACAAGAAAAACACTACTGCTGCATTCCTAGCGAGTGAGGAGAGGGAGAGAGGTGATAAATGTACTACAATTGCCGCAAAATTAAATCAAGGTTCTGGTGATAAATGTACATAATACTGAACCCATGACACTTTCTGCGACAAACTGTGAAGAATACGCTGGCAAAAGTCTAACAGAGTGGATCAATTCAACATAAAAGAAACTGATATGCAAGTACAAGTGACTAATATGAAGAACACAACCTCCTAAATGTGTTGTGTGGTTTAATTTTACTGGATCAATGGAAAGAGATTTAGACAAAAGAGATACCAAGCACTAAAAGGCACTGAATCTATCGAGAAAAGTACACGAATCACGCATCCATGAGACTGATCTGTTCAGCGCACAAGCAGAAGTCAGCTCACAAAATCATCAGTTATTAGTTGGTAAATTTACCACCGTGTTAACCGCATCTGGTCGATATTACAGAGCGGGTTCTTGAAATTTTAGAAAGCTTGGGACCATAAGAAGCTCTCTGCAAACACTAACAACAGAATGTGACGGCCCATAGTTCGATTTATTCCCTCCTAAACTGACACTATAATAATCAAATAGTCAATCCAATCTGTTCAGCCACTTATCGCAAATCATCCATGCATCGCACCATCATCAGAAGAACCAGGTAGCACATAGTACTAAGGGCAGGAGTAGCGGAAGAACCTGAACTTGTACGTGGCCGATGGCAGAGATGCCAAGTGGATCGTGTTATAAATAAATTTAAACAGACAAATAATGCTATGAATGTTGTCAATGTTATCTGCAAACCTGATTCATAATTAAAAAAGAGACCTTCTAACCTGCCACTGCAACCATTATCCTTACCTATATATATATACATAACCACCGCTTACAGGAGAGGCAGCCCCTAATTAAGAAACTGACATGCTTTTGTTTTTACATAGTCAGAGCAGAAGCAACATCAATTTTTGCACTTAAACTAGGAAAGGGGTTCAGGCATTGACTCTATTACATCGAGTAGATATAAGAGAACACCTTTGCCATGATCGGCAATACTATGAAGAAAAAGAAGTAAATGTTCCGGCGATGCAGAGACAGGAGATCCAGAACCGAAGCTCGCTCACCCCGTGCCACCGGATTCCCTTGAGAGGTAGTATTTGGGTTGAGTACTATCCCTTTTTGCCTCCTGTGAGATCTTTTATTCGTACCGTATAGTTGCCTGACCACTGGTTTGACCACGTCTGCCTCTGCTAAATTTAAACAAGGCAACTGTTAGATGCAGAAGATGGGGAATGAAAGGCATAAAACCTCTCAAGGGGGAAAGGCCTCGACTAGAGTTCCCACGCCACCATAGGATCGTAATACACAGATCATGAACCAATTGTGTTTTGGGATAGAGTAAAAGTTGCTCTTTCCGAATGTAGTTGAATTCCCTTGGTAACAAACTCGCCTATCTGTAGATACTGTAATTTGGTTGTAGGAATGTAGTTGAATTAGCATTTACAATTCCTTGCCTCTGATCTATTTCGTTAGATAAACGAAATGAGAGTCAACCCAATACCGCCTCAGTACTCATAAGCACTAGCAGTATTGAGCACTACGCCGCCAGAAGAAGTTAACCATGTATGCAATCATCCCACAAAAATCATGAAATACCCTCATGCATGATCAGTAGCTGTATCACCTTGCATACCTGCACCTAAATAACAACATGAAACAGAAACTCGTTGGCGAATGCACAAGTTGTCTACCTGCGTGGATGAGGTCTCATAAGGGTTGCAACTGTTTTTAGCATCAGCTGAGGCCTTTTGCTAGTTTCCAAAACATGAACATGTATACTGAATTGGGCACTCTAGTTGATTTTCAAGTTCGAGGAGCAGCTACACAATCTAATGTGAACATTGTCAATATACAGATGTACATTCTCCTATGCAAGCACGCATAACCAACAGCTAACCAAGATTCCAAAAAAAAAAACATCATACTATATTGTTGGTAAATCACATTTTGGGCATGAGGATGGAAAAAAGGGCAGCATTACCATACCTGCTGGCATGTTGTCGAGGTAGTACATGGGGAAGTTGCATGGAGAGTACATGGTAACGCCGCAGAAGGGTTGGGTGGAAACTGGGACTAGTGCATTGAGAGAGGCATGTTTCATGTCAAGTGCGACGACCCATGTCGTGTCATCTTGAGCCTTTACCTTGGCCCTTATGCAGAGAAGATGGTCATCTTGGATGCTCAGGGTGGGGTTAATGAAAATGAGATTCTTGAGTTCCAATTGTTTGGTCTAATCATTCAGCAGCTCAGGCAATAGAGCGGAATAACGACTCATGTCGACCGAGATTTCAGCGACATCAACCGTGTGGCCGTCGCGCCAAGCACACCAAGAGAGCTTCCTGTTCCATGTGGTGGCTTTCCAAGTTACACCACCACTTCCGTAATCAGGTTTATCGAAATCTATCAGGACAAACTTGATGAGGTCGCCGCAGCAGGAGACGTCGCATAAGTGCTCCGCAGCGATGCTGGCGATGCCGTCCTGGTCGGCGAGGGGAACCCTGGACGCGAGTAACGGGATGTACTTGATGACGGGACGCTTGTCGAAGAGGTTGCAGAGGAGGACAATACCACGCAAGAGATCAACCCAGCCCAGCGAGGTTTCTCCGACAGCGATCTGCTTCACTGTTTTGGTTACCGGTCGAAATTTCAAGATTTCCCATGGTTACCGCATATTTTCATGCCCCTCGGTAAATCGCCATACCAAGCAAAAAATACCATTTTTTTTGAATTTTTTGAATTTAAACACTCGATTTACTGTAAAGTACGTAGGATCTAATTAATGTCATGAGAGTTGGTTCTAGCGTGTTGGTAGCAACCTAGTTCCTGTTTTGAGAGGTCTCTGGTTCGAATATTCGTTCATTCACTTATTTGAATTCAAAATTCAACTACAAAATTCACTCGAAATATTATCGGCATTTCTCGGTAACTGTGGTAACCACATTTATCAGCCCCCCTCGGTAAAATTGCCACATTCGGTAACCAAAACCTTGATCTGCTTGCAGCTGTACTGTAATGCCTATCGAGCAACTCTTTGTCAGAGTCGAACAAGCACGGCATGGACGGCTTGGTTCTGCTCCATGCCCGCGTGGTGGAGGAGAAGACGTAGGCGTGATACTCCCAGCAGTCACGATGGTCAATCCAGTTGCGATCGAGGAAAGCCGCGGCGAAGTGTGTCGTGGGAACGATTCCGACAATAAGAGAGGGGTAGGATAAAGGAGCATGATCTATCGAGATGCATATGGGTGACACGGTGGTTTTATTGAGTTCGGGCCTCTTGCGATGGAGATAACAGCCCTACGTCTCGTGCTCCGGAGAGGCTTTGTTTTATCTTAGTATGTATACAGAGATTACAATGAGAGGAGAACGGATCCCCGTAGTCCTGAGACTAATGGTGAAAAGAGAAAGAGATGGAAGAAAGAGAGTGGAAAGAAGTCCCCCTAGTCTAGTGGTGGGGGGTGGCTTATATAGAGTGCGCCACCCCCTCACCCCTTATGTTACACGGTGGAGCATCAATGCCGTAATGCCTGCCCACTACAAAACCGTCATGCTGACTATTGGTCTTTGCATATCCGAGTGAGTTACATGGTCGAGTGGAATGAGCTCGTCGAGTGAAGTGCCGTGCTCCGAGTGGTTGTCGCCGTCCGAGTGACTTTCAAGTTGCGGTACCTCTAGACGGTGATTTGGCCCAGGGGCCCAGTACAAAATATACGGTGTCCATCGGTAGGGTCTTTAGGTCAGGCCTGTTACCCTAGCCCTAATACTTGTCCTCATCATTAGCCCCCGAATCGGTGGAGGTTGAGCGGGTCGAGTCGAGGTGAATTCCCAGATGAGTCGACCTTATCTCCGCATGTTGCCTTGATGGATTCCAGATTGTATGGTGTCCGAGTGAAATGAGCTCAAATGGGCCCGCGAAGGAGCATTAAACTCACCTTATAGCAAAAAAAAATTTGTTGGAGTGATTTGGAGCTGGTCTTGCATTGAGTAACTGATTACTCAGAATTTCTTCACGCCTGGAACGTGTCTTTTTTTGTTGTTTGGCCGTCACTCGGACCGGGCGGACAGTTCCGAGTGGATACCATTCCAGTGGGGGCACGCTGAGTGCACCCACTGGGTGTAGTCCGAGAGACTACCGTCGACTGCGGGCAGTCGGCGGGAGTCTTAGAGCCTGTCTTTTTTGTTGTTGTGTTCATCACTCGGACTGGTCAGGCCGTACCGAGTGGAGATTACTCCAGTGGGGGCACGCTGAGTGCACCCACTGGGTGTAGTCCCCGAGACCACCGTCGACTGCGGGCAGTCGGCGGGGGTCTGAGAGAACTAAAACTCTTCTTAGATGGTACTGATCGAACTTGTTCTTCTCTGACTCGGAGGTCGAGTAATTCTGGAGCTGGTTTTGCATCGAGCAAAATGTTTCTTTCTGAGTTCTCTTCCAGTGGGGGCACGCTGAGTGCACCCGCTGGGTGTAGTCCCCGAGCCTCTGTCGGACTAGATGAGTCGGGCAGAGGGTTTAAGTCTCCTGGTAAACCTCCACGCAGTCGACACGGTAAATATCTTTTAGTCTGAAATTGAGTCAATCGAATGCATCTTCAGGTGCTTGACAAGGTAAATAAGCTCAACCTGGAGCTGAGTCGGTCGGAATGATCTTCGTGCACTCGACACAGAATAAATTCAGCCTGGAACTCGGTCAAGCAGGTGAATCTTCGTGCTCTCGGCACGGTGAATGAATTCGGCTTGGAAACTGCCGACTGTAGAAAAAGCTGGACACTCCAGGGAGTAATCTTTCCATTAGTACTTCTACCATTAGATTTTGCATGAAAGGGGTATTTGTAAGAGTACATTGTATCCGCAGAGGAGCTTCATTTTCACCCTTTTGCATGAAAGGGGTATTTGTCCGAGTGGACGTGCTTCCCGACTGATCGAGGTATGTTGACTGCAAGGAAAGACTTAGTGGCACTTGTATGTCTCCCGGAGGAGATATACTAGTGGTCTGACATGGACGCGCCATGAAACCCGAGTGACGAGGCTAGTGTGTAGGCTGACTCTCCGGGGAGAGGCCACTCATTATCCCGGGGGAACACCAACATGTGCCATCTCTGAGTCCAAGTTTGTGAAACTAACGCCTCAGAACCTAGGATAGGGCCAAGTTATCCGTAGAGGAGCGTTGTTTTCACCCTTTTGCAGTCGTGAAGATGACTTTAGGTAATGATTTGGGCGATCGTCCGAATGGACAGTACTACCCTTATAGATTTTCGGCAGACCGGGCAAGTATCACTAGTGCAGAACCGGGCAATAGCACCGGTTCGTAAGGCCCTATAGTGCCGGTTACATAACCGGCACTAATTTGTGGTCACTAAAGGCCCCCCCCTTTAGTACCGGTTCAGCACGAACCGGTGCTAAAGGGCAACCACGTGGCACGAGCCAGCTCCGGGGGCCTGGAGCCCTTTAGTACCGGTTGGTAACACCAACCGGTACTATAAGGTTTGGTGGGTTTTTAGTTTTATGATTTCTTTTTCATTTAATTTTGTGTTTCCATTTTAATTCTTTTTCGTTTGCTGGTATTTTACGATATTACACATTGTACACGTTATGCATCATATATACATCATGCATGCTTTGTTTATCAACGCTGCTGCCATGTTCATTGCACCCGCAGATATAACATGCTCATGCATGCTTTTGCATCATTACATCATCATATATATATAATAACAAGTCCTACTAATCATGCATCATCATACAACTTCTACTCGTTATTAATAATAAGTCATACGATCATCATCCTCATATATAGTCATCGAACCCAACCCTACATAATTGTTCTTAGCACATGATCATCAGTATCAGGTAGGACCTAAACACCCTTAAGGTAAAATAGCATAAAACAATATAGACCCTGACTCTCCATTATGAAGAATGGCGATCATCCTGTCTCCAATTCTTGCCTTTCGCTGCTTATTGCTTTCAAGAAGCTCCTTACGACTGTCCATACATTTTTTTCCATTCTTTGATTGTTATGTCTCCACTTCTTTTAGAAACCCGGTATGGACAGTTGAGATTCGTAGGACGACCTGGTCGTATGTTCAAAACATGAAGGTTACCACGTGTATACATCAGATGAGGCACACAATCATTTGGGATTATCTGTTGAAAAACATAATAATAACTTTGTAGTTAGCAATGATGTACTAGTTTTAGAAGTGTGCAAAAAGATGCACGGATGTTGTAATAGTAAAAAATAATCTTACCAGGGTATCTCCATGGTAGTTACCGTAGTTCAACACGTGCACTAGTGGCACGTATTGACCATAATGTTGAGGAGTTTGATTGTAGATATTGTAATTCTCAAGATCAGTACAAAATCCGACCAGATGAGTTTTCTCCTGATAAGTTAATTCGGAGCCTTCAGTGTAGTACGTTCTGTTTACCATCTTCCGCACATTCTTTGAAGAATGAAAATAAGCTGTCAATGGAGATAAGTTGTCAACATTATATTTTGAAATAAACAATATAAATTACTTAATAACTATGTTTAGCTCACATGTGGAAAGAACTGGAGGTGTATCCACAAAGACCCAAATCGAAGGTGTCTCTTGCTCGATTGTAGGATCACCAAGATCCATGGTGACAAGCATACCCTCATCAAGACCATACATCTTGCAAAATGCATCCCAATTTTTGCAACCAAAATGGGTTACACTCTGAGCATTGTACAACTTTACTTGAAAATCCACACCATGTTCGGTACTTAGGATAATTTTTTTGGTTTCGAAATTTTCATGGTCTTCAAAATCCATCCTCTCCAAGACATAGCGTCTTGCAAACCATGGGATAAGCTAGTCATGCTTAATTACGAAAAAAACTATTGTCGTCGTTGCGTACCGTATGAACATCGCAGGTCTCCTCGAGCTTAATGCTGAAGCGCCGATCTTCGTCCAGCTCAATGAACCTGTCGCAGATACCTCGGTCGTCGTGGCACCAGTCGCACTCCCCCGGGCGGTTATCGTCGTCCGATGAGTACGACATTTCCGGCCTACGTTCATAATTTAGTTTTATTAGTCAACTATCTAGTTCAACTACTAAGCACTTACTATAAATAAATAAGTAATACTTACTAAAAACAAACTACTTCTATATATAGTAAAATAAATTAGTTTATTAAATCAACTAGCTAGTTCAACTATATATAAACTACTTCTTCTTTTTTTCCTTTTTCTAAATACTATGAACAAAAAAATCATTAAAATTCTATGAACAAAATTAATTACACAATCTAAATATCACCCAAAAAAATCTATTAACAATAATATCACCAAACATGCATATTCAATAATAATATCATCAAAAAATCTATTAACAGAAAAAAAAAATCTATTAACAGAAAAAAAATCTAATAACAGAAAAATCTATTAATTCAACTAGTTCAACTAAGCATTTACTAAAAATAAACTAGTTATAGTAATTCATCTAGTTCAACTAATTAAGCATTTACTAAAAATAAACTAGTTCTATATATTAATTCAACAAGTTCAACTAATTAAGCATCTTCTAAAAATAAACTAGTTCTATATATTAATTCAACAAGTTCAACTAATTAAGCATCTTCAAAAAATAAACTAGTTGATGATCTATATATTAATTCAACTAGTTCAACTAAAAGCATTATATTTACTAAAAATAAACTAGATAGTTCTAATTCATCTAAACATATTATATATAGAAAACAGAAAATAAGTAAAAAAATATGTGTGTGTGTGTGTGTGTATATACGTGTGTGTGTGTGTGTGTTTGTGTGTACGTGTCTGTGTGTATGCGTGTGTGTATGTGTGTGCGTGTGTGTGTGTATGTGTGTATACGTATGCGTGTGTACGTATATAGGGCGCGTACGGGTGGCGGGGGCGGCGACGACAGGCGGCCGGGGGCGGCGACGACGGGCGCGCGGCGGGCCGGGGGCGGCGACGACGGGCGGCCGGGGGCAGCGACGATGACGGGCGCGCGGCGGGCCGGGGACGCGCGGCGACGACGAGGGGCGGCGGGGGCGGCGACGACGACGGGCGGCGGGGGCGCGCGGCGACGACGACGACGGGCGGCGGGGGCGGCGAGGGCGACGGCACGGCGGCGCGGCGGCATCGGCGAGATCGAGCGAGGAACGTGGAACGAAGTGGTGACGATAACTGATTTTTCGTAAGTGCCATATATATAGAGGGAGCCTTTAGTACTGGTTGGAGCCACGAATCGGTACTAAAGGCCAATTTTGGCTAGCCCAAGCGGCGGGAAACGAGGCCCTTTAGTACCGGTTGGTGGCTCCAACCGGTACTAAAGGCCCCCCTTTAGTACCGGTTTGTGCCACCAACTGGTACTAAAGGCCGTGCGCTGCCACCCGCGGTGCGCTATGTTTAGTCCCACCTCGCCGAGCGAAGGGCAGCCGCACTGGTTTATAAACCCGGCCGCGGCTGCCCTTTCGAACTCCTCTATATAGCAGGCTTGTGGGCCTAACTAAGGCGCGCTGCCCGGTGAGCCTCCTGCCCTTCTGGGCCTGCATTTGCACACCCTAGGACTGGTAGGCTCACCGGGCAGCGCCCCAACATTTTTTTAATTTTTTTCTTTTCCGCATTATTTATTTTCTTCTATTTATTTTTGAGTAATTTTTTATATAGTTATTTATTTTCTGTTTTATTTTTTTCTTCTATTTATTTCTGAGTAGTTTTTTTGCCGTATTTAGTTTCTTTGTGAATATTTTTGCTTTATATTAGTTTTTTTCTTTTCTGCATTATTTATTTTCTTCTATTTATTTTTGAGTAATTTTTTTATATAGTTATTTCTTTTCTGCTTTATTTTTTTTCTATTTATTTCTGAGTAGTTTTTTTGCCGTATTTAGTTTCTTTGTGAATATTTTTGCTTTATATTAGTTTTTTTCTTTTCTGCATTATTTATTTTCTTCTATTTATTTTTGAGTAATTTTTTATATAGTTATTTCTTTTCTGGTTTATTTCTTCTTCTTCTTCTTCTTCTTCTTCTTCTTCTTCTTCTTCTTCCTCTTCCTCTTCTTATTCTTCTTCTCCTTCTCCTTCTCCTTCTCCTCCTTCTTCTTCTTCTTCCTCTTCCTCTTCTTATTCTTCTTCTCCTTCTCCTTCTCCTTCTCCTCCTTCTTCTTCTTCTTCTTCTTCCTCTTCCTCTTCTTATTCTTCTTCTCCTTCTCCTTCTCCTTCTCCTTCTTCTTCTTCTCCTTCTTCTTCCTCTTCTTATTCTTCTTCTTCTCCTTCTTCTTCCTCCTCCTTCTTCTCCTCTTCTTCTTCTTCTTCTTCTTCTCCTTCTTCTTCCTCTTCTCCTTCTTCTCCTTCTTCCTCCTCCTCTTCTTCTTCTTCTTCTTCCTCTTCTTCTTCTTCTTCTCCTCCTCCTCCTTCTTCTTCTTCTCCTCCTTCCTTTTGCCATAACAGAAGAAGTCCGGAGTTGTAATAAGTTATTAAAAATAAAAAAGAAGAAGTCCGGAGTTGTAATAAGTTATTAAAAATAAAAAAGAGGTGCAATGCTCGTTAATTTGCTTCAAGCCTTTTGGAATAGTGTAAACTGCACTACGCGTAGCTCCGTGCAATCTACCATATTCCTAAAGGCTTGAAGATAAGCAACGTGAGCATTGAGCCTCTTCTTCATCGTCTCTGCACCCAGGGCTTATAAACCGCTCCTACTCCCTCTCTCTTGACGAGGTGGGACTAAAAAACAGCTTACCCTTTAGTACCGGTTGGAGCCACCAACCGGTACTAAAGGTGGTGCGCTGCCTGCACAAAATTTAATTAGTGTCATTTAGCTCAAAACAAATCATTAAATGCATGAAAAATATCAAATGAAGCCAGAAATGGTTGAAATTTGATGGCGTCGCTTTGAATGATGCATACTGAATGCACAAAAAGTCTGGAGTTGTAATAAGTTTAAAAAAATGAAATGCCTTTGTAATAGATGAGTTTAATTTCGTCAGAAACCTGAATACTTCGAAAGAGATTGTCCAGTTTGTAAACGAAGTGCATCCAGTTTTTGCCGTAACCCTCTCTACTTTTTTGAACAATCTATGTGGGTGAAATGATGATACCATGCCAAGTTTCAACTTTTTCAGAGTTCATTTGTAGTGCTTTTCAATTTCCAGGTCATTTAGTTCTCAAAACAAATCATTGAATGCATGAAAAATAACAAATGAAGGCAGAAATGGTTGAAATTTGATGGCGTCGCTTTGAATGGTGCATACTGAATGCACAAAAAGTCTGGAGTTGTAATAAGTTTAAAAAAATGAAATGCCTTTGTAACAGATGAATTTAATTTCGTCAGAAACCTGAATACTTCGAAAGAGATTGTCCAGTTTGTAAACGAAGTGCATCCAGTTTTTGCCGTAACCCTCTCTACTTTTTTGAACAATCTATGTGGGTGAAATGATGATACCATGCCAAGTTTCAACTTTTTCAGAGTTCATTTGTAGTGCTTTTCAATTTTCAGGTCATTTAGTTCTCAAAACAAATCATTGAATGCATGGAAAATAGCAAATGAAGGCAGAAATGGTTGAAAGTTGATGGCGTCGCTTTGAATGGTGCATACTGAACGCAAAAAATATAAGAGCATTTACATCACGATCTTATATTTCTTTAGAGTCTAAACTGTCAATATGATCTTATAACATCAAAAATACTTTGATCATCAATGATCTTTGTGTGTACAATCTGAATTGTTAATATGAGTCATCAACGATTTATAAAACCGATGAAGACTCATATTGCGGCCACAAATTCTACACATAGAGTTCAATGAAGACCAAGTGCTTGTGATAGTTTGAGAAATAACATATTTAAGGTGGTAAAAGGCTTGTTAGGGGAGCGAGGTGGGACTAAAAACAGCTTGACATAACCTCATTAGACCGGTTCGTGGTACGAACCGGCACTAAATGGTGACGGTGGGGCCATACCCTGACCGCAGGCTGACACATCCCCTTTAGTACCGGTTCATGGCATGAACCGGTACTAAAGGTTCGCCACGAACCGGTGCTATTGATCGCCGTCACGAACCGGTGCTATTGTACACATTAGTGCCGGCTGAAATTCAAACCGGCACTATTGGGCTTCACGTATGACCCTTTTTCTACTAGTGTATGGTCAGAAAGATATTCCTGATGTGATCAATGGGTTGATTGAATGGGCGTAACCCCTGAGGGCGGCATGGCCGACGGCTGTGCGTAGCCCCCGAGTGATGCTCGAAAGAGGCAAGCTTGCTACAGAATGTGATATGAGGTTTGATCATATGAGTAACTTAGTCGTTCCCGTGTTGGGGGTGTAGTGGTAAAGACATGTCCAACTGATGGTGACGCGCGAGGTTGTTAAGGGGCGATGATGTGTACAATCGAGTGACGACGCGCGGGGCGGTCGAGTGGTGAAGACATGCACAACCGAGTGGCAACACGCGGGGCGGCCGAGTGGCGAAGGCATGTACAACCGAGAGGCGACGCGCGGAACGACCAAGTGGTGAAGACGTGCACAACCGAGTGGCGATGTGCGGGACGGCCGAGTGAAGATACACGAGGTGGCCGAGTGAAGGATTACGTGTCCAGCCAACGGGTGACGCGCGGGGCGGCTGTGTGGTGAAGGCATGCACAACTGAGAGGCGACGCGCGGAGCGACCAAGCGGTGAAGACATGTGCAACCGAGTGGTGACGTGCGGGACGGCCGAGTGAAGATACGTGAGGTGGTCGAGTGACAGATTACGTGTCCAGCCAACGGGTGACGCGCGGGGCGGCTGTGTGGTGAAGGCATGCACAACCGAGAGGCGACGCACGGAGCGACCAAGCGGTGAAGACGTGCCCAACCGGGTGGCGACGTGCGGGACGGCCGAGTGAAGATACGTGAGGTGGCCGAGTGATGGATTACGTGTCCAGCCAACGGGTGACGCGCGGGGCGGCTATGTGGTGAAGGCATGCACAACCGAGAGGCGACGCGCGAAGCGACCAAGCGGTGAAGACGTGCGCAACCGAGTGGAGACGTGCGGGACGGCCGAGTGAAGATACGTGAGGTGGCCGAGCGAAGGACTACGTGTCCAGCCAAGTGGATGAAAATGTCTTCGAAGGATTTAGCCAGATGCTTTCGAAGTTAATGTAGCGACGAGGTTGATGTAGTGTGGTTGCGATGCAACAAGACCGGCGTGACAACTGAGTCTGAGTAGGAATGAAGATGGCGCGCAGAGCGTCTGGGTGATTATAAAAGGTGGGTCGAATGCACTTGTTGAAGTGAAGGATCAAACTGGTGATGAAGCACTCGACCACTCAGGAGAGTGTCATTCCAAATGAGTTGCAGCCCCCAAGTGCGGCATAGCTCCCGAGCGTACTACAGGCTTCAACAACGGACATGTCAGAATACAGGAAATATAGTGTTGAATGGATAATTTGCAATCCATCGAGTCGGACTCGGGTAAGGATGAGGAGAAATTTCCGAGTGATGCTCGAAAGAGGCAAACTCGCAAAAAGAGTGACATGTGAAGTTTAACTATAAAAGGGACTTATCTGTCTCATGCCTGGCGAGGTCTATATTATCAATGAAGAGGATTCCACAGAGGGGGTTGGCCGGATGTGTTTGAAGCTGACAGAGCGACAAGGTCAGTGTTGTGGTGCGCTAGGACCAGTATGGTGACCGAGTCCGAGCAGCGATGAAGTTGGCGCGTAGGGCCGTCGAGTGATCGCGTAACTTGTGTAAAAAAATGGCACAAGTCAACAAAATAATTTCTTAAGGAAATTTGATGTGTGCTGAAATGATTTGTGTGAATAACACCCATAGACACCCGCTGGGAGTGCAAGGGACTTGCTGGTTAACCAGCAAGAGTCTAAAAGAGCGAAGGATTCGTTCGAACTTGTCGAAGCGAGAGATCCTACTGAACTCGTTGGAATACTGGCTAAAATAAAACGGAAGTGTAGTGTTTAGACTAAGTTGCAGCCCCGGATCCCGATGCAAACTCGGAATGAAGAACGACACATGGTGTTCATGAATGATGTATGCGAAAAAATGGAAGTTGGACTCGGTAGTCACATAACCAGTACTAAGCAAGTATGTGAAAATAAGCAATCGAGAGTAGAGGTACACTCGGTGGCGTGGCCTCCGAGTGAACGTGATGTGTGAATTACGGGATACTCGGAAAGACGGAAATAACAGAATGTAAAATGACTTAGTTGTCTGAAGGCGCACGAGTGGCCGAGTGGTGATGAGGCGACCAACCGAGCGGCGACGCGCGGGGCGGCCGAGTGGTGACGAGGCGATGGTGACAGTCGACCTTCGTCTCGGTGTCCTTGCGGATAGGGATGGAGCGCACATTATACTTGTGATGCAGCTCCTTGAATTAGAGGTTTGCTCTTGTCCTAGTCGGATTTTGGCTACTTAGGCAAGTCCTTGGACTGCAACTAAGCCTCGGTAGGATTTCAAACACTTACGCGAGTACTGGACTGCCGCTAAGCCCCCGAGTGGGAGGTTTGCTCTCCACTCGGTAGGATTTTTTTTTCAAACTTAGGCGAGTACTGGACCGCAGCTAAGCCTCCGAGTGAGAGGTTTTCTCTCCACTCGGTAGGATTTTTTCAAACTTAGGCGAGTACTGGACTGCAGCTAAGCCCCCGAGTGGGAGGTTTGCTCTCCACTCGGTAGGATTTTTTTTCAAACTTAGGATAGTACCGGACTGCAGCTAAGCCCCCGAGTGGGAGGTTTGCTCTCCACTCGGTAGGATTTTTTTTCCAAACTTAGGCGAGTACTGGATTGCAGCTAAGCCCCCGAGTGGGAGGTTTGCTCTCCACTCGGTAGGATTTTTTTTTCAAACTTAGGCGAGTACTGGACTGCAGCTAAGCCCCCGAGTGGGAGGTTTGCTCTCCACTCGGTAGGATTTTTTGAACTTAGGCGAAATAGATTCGCAGCTAAGTCACCCACTGGGGGATTTTGGCGACGGCGACGCGCGGGGCGGCCGAGTGGTGATCAGGTGACCAACCGATGGCGACGCGCGGGGCGGCCGAGTGGTGATGAGGTGACCAACCGAGTGTGGCGACGCGCGGAGCGGCCGAGTGGTGATGAGGTGACCAACCGTGTGGCGACGCGCGGAGCGGCCCAGTGGTTATGAAGTGATCAACCGAGCGGCGACGCGCGGAGCGGCCGAGTGGTGATGAGGTGACCAACCGAGTGGCGACGCGCGGAGCGGCCGAGTGGTGATGAGGTGACCAACCGAGTGGCGACGCGCGGAGCGGCCGAGTGGTGATGTGGTGACCAACCGAGTGGCAACGCGCGGAGCGGCCGAGTGGTGATTAGGTGACCAACCGAGTGGCGACGCGCGGAGCGGCCGAGTGGTGATGAGGTGACCAACCGAGTGGCGACGCGCGGAGCGGCCGAGTGGTGATGTGGTGACCAACCAAGTGGCGACGCGCGGAGCGGCCGAGTGGTGATTAGGTGACCAACCGAGTGGCGACGCGCGGAGCGGCCGAGTGGTGATGAGGTGACCAACCGAGTGGCGACGCGCGGAGCGGCCGAGTGGTGATGGGGTGACCAACCGAGTGGCGACGCGCGGAGCGGCCCAGTGGTGATTAGGTGACCAACCGAGTGGCGACGCGCGGAGCGGCCCAGTAGTGATGAGGTGACCAACCGAGTGGCGACGCGCGGAGCGGCCGAGTGGTGAAGAGGTGACCAACCGAGTGGCGACGCGCGGAGCGGCCCAGTGGTGATGAAGTGATCAACCGAGTGGCGACGCGCGGAGCGGCCCAGTGGTGATGAGGTGACCAACCGAGTGGCGATGCGCGGAGCGGCCCAGTGGTGATGAGGTGACCAACCGAGTGGCGACGCGCGGAGCGGCCCAGTGAAATAGAGGCGTCCCGTGGAGTGACGATGAGCGTGGCCTCCGAGTGAAGTAGAGGGTCCCATGGAGTGGCGACGCGTCAGGGCGTTCGAGTGAAGTAGACGCGTCCCGCGCAGAGTGGCGACATACGGGGCGTCCGAGTTGGGGAAGTTGATGATGACGCAAGCAGCATTGTGACCGCGTGCAGGGCGGCCGAGTGCTGAGGACGTGCCTTGTCGAGCGATGGCGCACGGGCGGCCGAGTGCTTGATCGGGTCGGGTCCGAGTGAGCTAGTCCCATCCGAGTGTCCATGCTGACTCTAGTTGCGTCGGGTTTGTATCCGCCGCCGAGGGTGCTGCTGCAGGGTAGCTGTTGCTCAGGGGAGCAGCCGTCGTGTGCGAGCACCGTGTTGGGCTCGTGTCTTCGTGGAGAAGGCCGCCGTCGAGCAGCTGTTTGGAGAGAAGAGCCATTGCGCACGGATGCCTAGTCGAGCGTGCCGAATGCAATTGTTTTCCGAGTAAACCTGGTGGGCGATGGACTTGACGCCTTGACGTGAACGAGACCGTCGACCGGTGCTGGAGAGCAGCTCGGGATGTTGATCTTGCAGATATCGCGGTCTTCGATGGCGCACTCTGCGTGGTGCGTCACGTCGACGGACTTGGCAGCGCTGGCAAGCATGATGAGCCTGACCGTGGCCGCTCCGTCGGACAGATGCACCGCATGTGGAGGCATGGCCAGCTCCTTCCGAGTGAATCCTGGATGTTACTCGGACATTAAGGCGACAAATTAATGATAATTATGTACGCTTTTGAAGATTGGTAACAGCAAATGGTATTACTACTAGCATGCAATTAAGGCTGCACCGGACTGCACGCTTCGGTTTTGCATGCCACAAATTAAGCTCCCATTCAGCACCGGCTGCAGTTATGGCATGCATGCATCCGTTGCTGCGTTATGTGCGCAGTTAATGGCATGGGAGCCTAACCGTTCCAGTGAACATGCAACAAAGAAGATTGAGGAAAATACTATGCATGCATGGATGCTTCAGCGCTGGCCGGAGTTACGGCATGAATTGGCTGCCGCGTTATATACGCAGTTAATGGCACGGGTGCCGAACCGATCCAGTGAGCTTGCAGCCGAGCGGATCGAGAGAAAAAAAACTATGCATGCATGTATGCGTATGGATGAGTATTAATTAGAAGAGGAGAGAAAGGTTACGACCTGGTGCGGACGCCGGAGGAGAGCTCCGTTGCGGAGAAAACGGCCGGTCTGGTCAGGCGCCGGCGAGGTGGCGACGAGGCCGACGAGCGGCTGGACGCAGCCCAGGCGCCGGAGACGCGGGCCGACGCTGCCAAGGGCGAGATCAAAGCGGGAACTGGTGGCCGCGTTTCACTGCTTGGGGGAGCCGGAGCTGTGCACCGGCCGGAGCGGCGTTTCAATGCCTGCGCAGCCGGGTCTTGTCCCTGAGGAGCCGGGTCGACCGCCGGTCATCGTGCTTCCTCGCTCGAGGAACCAGGCCAAGCTTTAGCGGCTGTGTGGGTGTCGGCGCTCGGCAACGGCGTTCGTAGATGAGGCCGAAGATGACGACGGGCCAACAACAGCGCTTCATCGTCCTGGAGCCGATCCATCAATTGGTATGAGCTCGTGTGCATACAAGAAGAACAAACAATCGTTAGATCAATTGCTGATTGTAAAGGAGACAAGATGAGATGAGCAACTCCCTGATTCTTTTGTATGATGAGGAGTTGTCCTCCTGTAGATGGTGTGATGGCCGGGACTCCAATGTCAATTTGTAGTGATGATCGTTTGATCTCGGGAGATCATCCCAAGAAAGGTTGGGTTTCCTGCCGAAATTAGTCTATTGCCGGCGATTGAAGAAAAAACCATCTTCATCATGGCTCGATAGACACCATGCCCCATGGTGGGCGCCAACTGTCGTGGGAACGATTTCGACAATAAGAGAGGGGTAGGATAAAGGAGCATGATCTATCGAGATGTATATGGGTGACACGGTGGTTTTATCGAGTTCGGGCCTCTCGCGATGGAGATAACAGCCCTACGTCTCGTGCTCCGGAGAGGCTTTATTTTATCTTAGTATGTATCCAGAGATTACAATGAGAAGAGAACGGATCCCCGTAGTCCTGAGACTAATGATGAAAAGAGAAAGAGATGGAAGAAAGAGAGTGGAAAGAAGCCCCCCTTGTCTAGTGGTGGGGGTGGCTTATATAGAGTGCGCCACCCCCTCACCCCTTATGTTACACGGTGGAGCATCAATGCCGTAATGCCTGCCCACTACAAAACCATCATGCTGACTATTGGTCTTTGCATATCCGAGTGAGTTACATGGTCGAGTGGAATGAGCTCGTCGAGTGAAGTGCCGTGCTCCGAGTGGTTGTCGCCGTCCGAGTGACTTTCAAGTTGCGGTACCTCTAGACGGTGATTTGGCCCAGGGGCCCAGTACAAAATATACGGTGTCCATGGGTAGGGCCTTTAAGTCAGGCCTGTTACCCTACCCCTAATACATGTCCTCATCAAAGTGGCCCCCGCGGCAGGGCAGGATGCCCAACTGCTGGGACTGGAAGGCTGGGACCTCAAGGTCCGGCTTTGGGAGCAGGTGCAGCGACGGGCGGTTGCCGGATGGGCCGTGCGCGGAGTAGACGAAGTGGTGGACGGAGCCCCACTCGGGGACGTTGAGGGTGACGCAGAAGACCACGAAGGCCCCCTCGGCGCAGATGAGCAAGGGCAGGGTGTCGGAGTAGTCGTCGCCTTCGAGGCCGGGGCAGTGGACGGAGAAGTGGGAGACGGCCGCAGGATCGGCGAGGCAGAAGGACACCTCGACGGCCTGGCCCTTCGGCGTGCGGCACCGGGCCATGGTCTCGTTTCGGCGTGCGGCCTGTCTTGTTGAGTAAGGCCCAGTCGGGGTGGGCGGAGGGCCGGACAGGAACAGCGGTGAGCGCCATGGATCTGGAGGTCAAGGTCCGCGGGGAAAAAGTGCGAGACGAGGTTGGCAGCGGCGGCGGCGATTTGGTGCGGGACGGGAGCGCTTTGCAGTTTGTTGTTTCTCTTTGGAGCTGGAGGGAGCAGTTTTGTGAACGGGGGGAAGCCAAGAGGGGCTCTGATTCACATCCGATCCGAGTCTGACTCTGAAGATTTTCTTTTCCGCTCTCTCGATCGATCTCTCAAGGCCACTAATAGGCGCCGGCGCACCGGCACAAATTTGGGCCGGTCAACCCGCAACCGTAGGATTTCGTTCATTCTAACCATTCGATGCACTTCGTCTTTATCAGAACACACGCATACGAAAAGATTCCCCTGCATCCCGTCGCTCTCTTCCGTCTGGCCGGCCGCAGATGCTCTCTGGTCGCAGCCCTCACGGGCCATCCTCGTCGCCCATCGTCGCCCTCGCCGGCCATCCTCGTTGCCGATTGAAGCATCAAATGGCGCGACGGCGTCGCTCACAGCCAATAGCAGTTGTAGCAAAAATCTTTGTCGATTCGAGCAAAACAAAAACATGGTGGAAGCAAAAATATGGGTCACCAGTTCCAGCAAAACAACACAATACGCGGAAGCAAAATAAAATGATACACCGGTTCCAGCAAAAACACAATATGGTGGAACCAAAATGAGACGTCGGTTCCAGCAAAAAAGACAGTGGTAGCAAAAAAATTGGTCTGGTTCCAGCAAAATCAAAAGACAGTAGTAGCAAAAATTGGGGATGATTGCAACAAAAATACAAACTGGTTCCAGCTATGCGTTTCGCAATTGCAGCACCGCCGTCCGGACGTGGTCACCATGTCGGGTCGTGGTCACCACTGCTATGGGATGGCCCCCGCGGTAGCAGCTTCGCGTTGGATGGTTGCAACTAGTCGTACATAGGTTGCAACCATCCCATGGCGCCGCCGTGGCTCGGGTGCAAAACCGATGCAGCTCCGTGCACCACCAAGTTGCAGCCCATCGCACACCGTCGTTGCCGTGGTAGAAAAATGGTTGGCCGGCTGCAGCTTTTTGTGTTGCCGGTTGTAGCCCATCACGGCAGCCCTGTTGGCACCGTAGCAAAACGGTTTGCCGGTTCCAGCTGCTCACGCAGCCAATAGCAGCACCGGAGCTCGCCGGTTCCGGCGGGCGGTGGGTGGTTGCAGCAAAGAACACTGGCGAGGGGTGGACTGCAGCGGTGGTCCTAGGGGACAGTGGCAGCGTGGGCTTGCAGCATCACTGGTGTTCCTGACCTTGCCTTATGCTGATGGAAGAAAGGAGCGAGAGGTAGAAGAAGAAATTGGGGATGAAGGGATAGACAGGAAAAAGAAAGATGTAGGCGAGAGACGGAGAGAGGATAAGGGACGTGTGGATGTGGTCTCTAGAAAACCAGAAGCGGTGCGCTTGGGGCCCACAACTACATGGTGCGTGGCGTGTGACCGACTGGAGTTTCAGCCGGCGCGCCGTCTCGGAACGTTTCCCATCTCTCAAACGTGCCAGCCTTCTCCCTGGGTTGGGCCACCACATGACACACCTATCTTTTTGTTTGTTCGATCCTTCGCAAATTCTCGTTTTTTTTTTCTTCTTTTTGTTTGTTTCGCACATACACTCATGGATTAAAGCCTCGTTTCCGATCCAAACCAAATTAAACTTATGGACATGCTGGCTGCTCACGGTGGATTGAGAGATATACATAGAGACGCGCGCGGAGGCCAAGGCCAGAGGCACCCCCCAATGAAGGACCGACGACCATCCAAGCTTCTGCCGCTCACCCGGTCTAACATGCTTGTCCTTTCCGCCTCGCCCTCGCTCTTCGTCCCGAGTCCTAAGTCGCACGCGTACCCCGCACGCAGATGGATCATCCTTTACTATATATGGACAGGCGAAGAAATCACGCCGTAACCCCTAGGCCCACGTGTCGCTCCCGCAGGGGCAACTCGGGTGGCGATAACCTAGCCCGCCGCCGGCCACCCCTCCCCCCTCTCCTCTCCCTCGCCACCACCGGAGGGGGTCGCCAGAACGCCGCGTGTCCGCCGGGGAGGGTCGTGGCGAGGATCTGTCCGCCCTGTCTCGTGCAAGGGGCTTTGGAGCCGAGGCGGCGGCCTCAGGTGGTGGAGCGACAGCGACCTCAGCAAGAAGCCGTCGCTGGTGTTTGGCCGTTCCCCTTGGCCGTGCGGGTGGCAAGGCGGCGGCGGGTGGTGGCTGTGGGGCGCGGTGGCCGCGAGGGGGCCTGCCCCTGATCTGACGACTTCGCCTCCAACCCTTCCGGCCCCTGTCAGATCTGGTCTTTGGCTGCCCCAGGTTGCCGGCGTCGCGTCTGTGGTAGGGGTGGGGGAGACGTGGGGCCTGGAGAAATCCAAGGCTGGCTCTGCCGGCCACGACGACGACGACGTCTGAGGGCGTTGCTCCTACTTGTAGGCGCTGTCAAGGTTATCCCTTCCCCCCTTTGCCTCGCTCCCCTGCTTGCATACCGGGGAGAAAACCCAAATCCCTTTGGATTGGGCGGTAGCGACGCTCGCGGCGCCGTCACCTTCATGGAGGTGCCGCCTTCGGTGAGTTTGGGGTGGTGGTGAGTCCGATCTGGTTGGTGGGCGTTTGGCGGTGACATGGTTGGAGCTGGTGGCGTCTTGGTGGTTCCCTATTCGCCTTTCTGCGGTCATGGCACCGTCTTCAAGTTCAGTCTTGTGGCTTCCCTCCATTATTGCTCTGTCATCAGCAGCCCCACTGTGCATTTGCTTCTCCTTGCGTGTAGGTCCCATCCCGGTGCCATGTTTCCCTTTGTTGAGCTTGGCGACGCGTGTTGGTGGTGCTCTGGTATGGCTTTTCGGGTGGTTATGGCGTCGGTTGTACACCTTTGCTCTTGGGAGAGCGTTTGCATCGTCCGACGGATCGGCACCTCGTGCCAGGCGAGGGGCTAGGGAGCCCCTTTCAGAAATGTAGGATGTTGTCCTCGATTTGGCCGGAGCCTGTCAGCGTTACTCCCGCCTGCTAGCTGGGTCTCCTCAAGGCCTGCTGGTGTCTCGGTGGGGTGGATTGCACTCGGTGGAGGGCTTCATCGTCTTCAAGCCGTTCTTGTACTTTAGATTCTTCATCTTTGCTTGTAGATGGTAGGAAGCCTATTAGCTACTTGCACAACATTCTGTACCCTTTTAGTTGTTTCTTTGTTTCGTCTCTGTAAGTTGGTGGTTGCTGTAATCCTAGCCGGTTGATGGCTTTGTTAATTCAAAGCCGGGCTCGACTTTAGCCTTCGTTCTAAAAAAATATGGACATGCAGGTGGTTTAAGAAGATGAAGAAGGAAGCATGGCAGAGAGAGGAGGCCGCAGATCAGTGAAGTGATGCAAGCCAGACCCTTGATGGCTGGTCGACGGGCATCCCTAAGGCATTTAATGATGTGGCCATGATGACAGTCGCAGCATAGGTGTTTCCACATTCCAAGAAAAAGGGATGATTAAGAGGCAAGGTTTCCTCACAGCCATTCTGCTACTCCGATGCTTGTGCGGGCAGTGTGGTGTACATGTATAACCACTACTAGATATCTCTACTCTCTACTCCTAATGGAGGAGTCCGTATGTCATTTCGTTCGTTCGCTCCATCTAACGAAGCCTTGACACCCTCACCGATATTTTCCGCTGCTAATTCCGTTGTATCCCAACCGGCTCAAAAATATCTCTACTCCTAATGGAGGAGTCAGTACGTCGTTTCGTTCGTTCGCTCCATCTGACGAAGCCTCGACACCCTCACCGATATTTTGCGTCGCTAATTTCGTCGTATCCCAACCGGCTCAAAAATTGCGATTGGTTTCCATATGTAGCGATCCCAACTTTCCTAAATCCCACCCCTTCATGTTTCCTTTTTTATGAAACTCTAGCCGTGATGCTCCATGTCAATCGCCCTCGCATCGGCGGGGATCCCGTCGTATCCCATCTGGCTCAACAATTACGATTTGTTTCCGGGTGTAGTGATCCCAACTTTTCAAAAATTGTGATTTGTTTCCATATGTAGTGATCCCAACTTTCCCAAAGCCCACCCCTTCACATTTCCTTTTTTATGAAACTCTAGCCATGATGCTCCATGTCAATCTCTCTCGCATCGGCGAAGATCCCGTCATATCCCATCTCGCTCAACAATTGCGATTTGTTTCCGGGTGTAGCGATCCAACTTTTCTAAAGCCCACCCCTTCGCATTTCTTTTTTTTGAAACTCTAGCCATGATGCTCCATCTCCATCTCCCTCGCAACGGAGCACACTGTTGGATGCCCGTCGATGGCCGAGGATGGCAGCTATGGTGGCGAGGAGGTGGCAGCGCTGCTGTGACAAGGCGGAGTGGCCGTGTAGCATGCGGTGAGGGCAAGTCATCAAGGGCAAGCTCGTTGGCATCAACCTCGACTTCGGCGGCGGCAGGAGAGGCTCACTGCTTAAATTTCATGATGATGGTTGCCTTGCCAAGCTAGGCACGCGCCCGCGGTCGTGTGGCAGATCCTAGGATGGAGCATGCAGCAGTCCTCGCCCCGACACTGCTTCTCCAGGTGGTTGCGCGGGTAGCGGCGCAGTCTGGCACGCGAACATTACATGACCGCATAAGCCCAGTTGCTTCCAAATAGAACCTTGGTGCACCTCGTCGAGGCCTGTGGTCCGCCACGGTCTCACTAGCGTCCAGGACAGCGGCCTTGGAGCTCCTCGTCGAGGCCTGTGTTCTGCCATGGTGGTGGTGCGATGTCGGCAATCCTAAAGGTGCTAACGAAATATGCAAGCTCCAGCAATCCATCTATGGACTGGTGCAAGCATCTCGGAGTTGATCAAAGCATATAGTTTTATACGGACTTGCGGTGAAATCTGTATTTACAAGAAAGTGAGTGGGAGCACTACAACCTTTCTGATAAGTATATGTGAATGACATACTATTGATCAGAAATAATGTAGAATTTTCTGGAAAGCATAAAGGAGTGTTTGAAAGGAGTTTTTCAAAGAAAAACCTCAGTGAAGCTACTTACGTATTGAGCATCAAGATTATAGAGATAGATCAAGATACTTGATAAGACTTTCGATGAGTACATACCTTGATAAGTTTTTGAAATAATTTAAAATGGATCAGTCAAAGAAGGAGTTCTTGCCTGAGTTGTAAGATATGAAGTTGAGTAAGACTCAAAACCCGACCACGGCAGAAGATAGAGAGAGAATGGAAGTCATTCCCTATGCCTCAGCCATAGGTTCTATAAAGTATGCCATGCTGTGTAACAAATCTGTTGTGTACCTTTCCATGAGTTTGGCAAAGGGGTACAATAGTGATCCAGGATTGGATCACTAGACAGCGGTCAAAGTTATCCTTAATTACCTAAGAGGACTAAGGAAATATTTCTCGGTTATGGAGGTGATAGAGATTTCGTCATAAAGAGTTACGTCGATGCAAGCTTTTACACCGATCCGAATGACTCTGAGTCTCAATCTGGATACATATTGAAAGTGGGAGCAATTAGCTATAATAGCTCCATGCAGAGCATTGTAGACATAGAAAATTTTCAAAATACATACGACTCTGAATATGGCAGACCCGTTGACTAAACCTCTCTCACAAGCAAAACATGATCACACCTTAGTACTCTTTGGGTGTTAATCACATGGAGATGTGAACTAAATTACTTATTCTAGTAAACCCTTTGGGCGTTGGTCACATGGCGATGCGAACTATGGGTGTTAATCACATGGTGATGTGAACTATTTGTGTAATCACATGGCAATGTGAACTAAATTATTGACTCTAGTGCAAGTGGGAGACTGAAGGAAATATGCCCTAGAGTCAATAATAAAGTTATTATTTATATTTCCTTATATCATGATAAATATCTATTATTCATGCTAGAATTGTATTAACCAGAAACTTGATACATGTGTGGATACATAGACAAAAACAGTGTCCCTAGTAAGCCTCTACTAGACTAGCTCGTTAATCAAAGATGGTTAAGTTTCCTGACCATAGACATGTGTTGTCATTTGATGACCGGGATCACATCATTAGGAGAATGATGTGATGTACAAGACCCATCCGTTAGCTTAGCATAATGATCGTTAAGTTTTATTGCTATTGCTTTCTTCATGACTTATACATATTCCTCTGACTATGAGATTATGCAACTCCCGAATACCGGAGGAACACCTTATGTATCAACCGCGTGTGTAGCCGTGATGGTCTCTTTTCGGCGGAGTACGGAAAGTGAACACGGTTTTGGGTTATGTTTGACGTAAGTAGGAGTTCAGGATCACTTCTTGATCATTGTTAGCTTCACGACCGTTCCGTTGTTTCTCTTCTCGCTCTTATTTGCGTATGTTAGCCACCATATCATGCTTAGTCGCTGCTGCAACCTCATCACTTTACCCCTTCCTTACCCATTAAGCTTTGCTAGTCTTGATACCCATGGTAATGGGATTGCTGAGTCCTCATGGCTCACAGATTACTACAACAACAGTTGCAGGTGCAGGTTATGCGATGATCATGACACGAGAGCGATGCTTGCTGAGTTCTTTTTCTGCATCGTCATTCAGGGGATGGGTTCCTGGTCGTAGCCTGGGCTAGCAGGGTGGATGTCATTTGAGTTTCTGTTTATGTTTCATCCGTAGTCGGATGATGCTCTTATGTATGATGATGTGGTATTTGTGTGGCATTGTATGCCTCTTGTATATATCCCCAACTATTATGTAATGGTACGATGTAATGATATCCACCTTGCAAAAGCGTCCCCAATATGCGCTTCTATCCTTGGTGGGACCTTCGAGTTCCTTTAGGATAGGGTCGCATATTGGGCGTGACAAGTATGTATGATTTCCAACAAATCTGTTGCTCGCTCCATTGTTCCGGAGAACGGAGTTTTAGTCATCTTGCCCATAAGGATTGGTTCGCAAGTACCAAGTGATTCATAATCAAGTGATTCCAAAAGTCCATTGGAATGAAGTTTCTTCATGCGCTTTACACCAATATGACCCAAACGGCGGTGCCACAAATAAGTTGCACTATCATTATCAACTCTGCATCTTTTGGCTTCAATATTATGAATATGTGTGTCACTACTATCGAGATTCAACAAAAATAGACCACTCTTCAAGTGTGCATGACCATGAAAGATATTACTCATATAAATAGAACAACCATTATTCTCAAATTTAAATAAATAACCGTCTCGCATCAAACAAGATCCAGATATAATGTTCATGCTCAACGCTGGCACCAAATAACAATTATTCAGGTCTAAAACTAATCCTGAAGGTAGATGTAGAGGTAGCGTGCCGACGGCGATCACATCGACTTTGGAACCATTTCCCACACGCATTGTCACCTCGTCCTACGTTCATAATTTAGTTTTATTAGTCAACTATCTAGTTCAACTAAGCATTTACTAAAAATAAACTAGTTATATTAATTCAACTAGTTCAACTAATTAAGCATTTACTAAAAATAAACTAGTTCTATATATTAATTCAAGAAGTTCAACTAATTATGCATCTTCTAAAAATAAACTAGTTCTATATATTAATTCAACAAGTTCAACTAATTTAGCATCTTCAAAAAATAAACTAGTTGATGATCTATATATTAATTCAACTAGTTCAACTAAAAGCATTATATTTATTAAAAATAAACTAGATAGTTCTAATTTATCTAAACATATTATATATAAAAAACAGAAAATAAGTAAAAAAAATATGTGTGTGTGTGTATACGTGTGTGTGTGTTTGTGTGTACGTGTCTGTGTGTATGCGTGTGTGTGTGTGTGTGTGTGTGTGTGTGTGTGTGCGTGTGTGTGTGTGTATACGTGTGTGTATACGTGTATGTGTGTGTGTGCGTGTGTGTGTGTGTATGTGTGTATACGTATGCGTGTGTACGTATATAGGGCGCGTACGGGTGGCGCGGGGCAGCGACGACGACGGGCGGCGGGGGCGGCGACGACGGGCGGCCGGGGGCGGCGACGACGGGCGTGCGGCGGGCCGGGGGCGGCGACGACGGGCGGCCGGGGGCAGCGACGACGACGGGCGCGCGGCGGGCCGGGGGCGCGCGGCGACGACGACGGGCGGCGGGGGCGGCGACGACGACGGGCGGCGGGGGCGCGCGGCGACGACGACGACGGGCGGCGGGGGCGACGAGGGCGACGGCACGGCGGCGCGGCGGTGTCGGCGAGATCGAGCGAGAAACGTGGAACGAAGTGGCGACGATACCTGATTTTTCGTAAGTGCCATATATATAGGGGGAGCCTTTAGTACCGCTTGGGCTGGCCAAAATTGGCCTTTAGTACCGGTTTGTGCCACCAACCGGTACTAAAGGCCGTGCGCTGCCACCCGCGGTGCGCTATGTTTAGTCCCACCTCGCCGAGCGAAGGGCAGCCGCACTGGTTTATAAACCCAGCCGCGGCTGCCCTTTCGAACTCCTCTATATAGCAGGCTTCTGGGCCTAACTAAGGTGTGCTGCCCGGTGAGCCTCCTGGCCCTTCTGGGCCTGCATTTGCACACCCTAGGACTGGCAGGCTCACCGGGCAGCGCCCCATCATTTTTTATTTTTTTTTCTTTTCCGCATTATTTATTTTCTTCTATTTATTTTTGAGTAATTTTTTTATATAGTTATTTATTTTCTGTTTTATTTTTTTCTTCTATTTATTTCTGAGTAGTTTTTTTGCCGTATTTTGTTTCTTTGTGAATATTTTTGCTTTATATTAGTTTTTTTTTCTTTTCTTTATTATTTATTTTCTTCTATTTATTTTTGAGTAATTTTTTTATATAGTTATTTCTTTTCTGCTTTATTTTTTTCTTCTATTTAGTTCTCAGTAGTTTTTTGCCATATTTAGTTTCTTTGTGAATATTTTTGCTTTATATTAGTTTTTTTCTTTTCTGCATTATTTATTTTCTTCTATTTATTTTTTTGTAATTTTTTTATATAGTTATTTCTTTTCTGGTTTATTTTTTTTCTTCTTCTTCTTCTTCCTCTTCCTCTTCTTATTCTTCTTCTCCTTCTCCTTCTCCTTCTCCTCCTTCTTCTTCTTCTTCCTCTTCCTCTTCTTATTCTTCTTCTCCTTCTCCTTCTCCTTCTCCTCCTTCTTCTTTTTCTTCCTCTTCCTCTTCTTATTCTTCTTCTCCTTCTCCTTCTCCTTCTTCTTCTTCTCCTTCTTCTTCCTCTTCTTATTCTTCTTCTTCTCCTTCTTCTTCCTCCTCCTTCTTCTCCTCTTTTTCTTCTTCTTCTTCTCCTTCTTCTTCCTCTTCTCCTTCTTCTCCTTCTTCCTCCTCCTCTTCTTCTTCTTCTTCTTCCTCTTCTTCTTCTTCTTCTCCTCCTCCTCCTTATTCTTCTTCTCCTCCTTCCTTTTGCCATAACAGAAGAAGTCCGGAGTTGTAATAAGTTATTAAAAATAAAAAAGAAGAAGTCCGGAGTTGTAATAAGTTATTAAAAATAAAAAAGAGGTGCAATGCTCGTTAATTTGCTTCAAGCCTTTTGGAATAGTGTAAACTGCACTGCGCGTAGCTCCGTGCAATCTACCATATTCCTAAAGGCTTGAAGCTAAGCAACGTGAGCATTGAGCCTCTTCTTCATCGTCTCTGCACCCAGGGCTTATAAACCGCTCCTACTCCCTCTCTCTTGACGAGGTGGGACTAAAAAACAGCTTACCCTTTAGTACCGGTTGGAGCCACCAACCGGTACTAAAGGTGGTGCGCTGCCTGCACAAAATTTAATTAGTGTCATTTAGCTCAAAACAAATCATTAAATGCATGAAAAATATCAAATGAAGCCAGAAATGGTTGAAATTTGATGGCGTCGCTTTGAATGATGCATACTGAATGCACAAAAAGTCTGGAGTTGTAATAAGTTTAAAAAAATGAAATGCCTTTGTAATAGATGAGTTTAATTTCGTCAGAAACCTGAATACTTCGAAAGAGATTGTCCAGTTTGTAAACGAAGTGCATCCAGTTTTTGCCGTAACCCTCTCTACTTTTTTGAACAATCTATGTGGGTGAAATGATGATACCATGCCAAGTTTCAACTTTTTCAGAGTTCATTTGTAGTGCTTTTCAATTTCCAGGTCATTTAGTTCTCAAAACAAATCATTGAATGCATGAAAAATAACAAATGAAGGCAGAAATGGTTGAAATTTGATGGCGTCGCTTTGAATGGTGCATACTGAATGCACAAAAAGTCTGGAGTTGTAATAAGTTTAAAAAAATGAAATGCCTTTGTAACAGATGAATTTAATTTCGTCAGAAACCTGAATACTTCGAAAGAGATTGTCCAGTTTGTAAACGAAGTGCATCCAGTTTTTGCCGTAACCCTCTCTACTTTTTTGAACAATCTATGTGGGTGAAATGATGATACCATGCCAAGTTTCAACTTTTTCAGAGTTCATTTGTAGTGCTTTTCAATTTTCAGGTCATTTAGTTCTCAAAACAAATCATTGAATGCATGAAAAATAGCAAATGAAGGCAGAAATGGTTGAAAGTTGATGGCATCGCTTTGAATGGTGCATACTGAACGCAAAAAATATAAGAGCATTTACATCACGATCTTATATTTCTTTAGAGTCTAAACTGTCAATATGATCTTATAACATCAAAAATACTTTGATCATAAATGATCTTTGTGTGTACAATCTGAATTGTCAATATGAGCCATCAACGATTTATAAACCGATGAAGACTCATATTGCGGCCACAAATTCTACACATAGAGTTCAATGAAGACCAAGTGCTTGTGATAGTTTGAGAAATAACATATTTAAGGTGGTAAAAGGTTTGTTAGGGGAGCGAGGTGGGACTAAAAAGAGCTTGACATAACCTCATTAGTACCGGTTCGTGGTACGAACCGGCACTAAATGGTGACGGTGGGGCCATACCCTGACCGCAGGCTGACACATCCCCTTTAGTACCGGTTCGTGGCATGAACCGGTACTAAACGTTTGCCACGAATTGGTGCTATTGATCGCCGCCACGAACCGGTGCTATTGTACACATTTGTGCCGGCTGAAATTCAAACCGGCACTACTGGGCTTCACGTATGACCCTTTTTCTACTAGTGTATGGTCAGAAAGATATTCCTGATGTGATCAATGGGTTGATTGAATGGGCGTAACCCCTGAGGGCGGCATGGCCGACGGCTGTGCGTAGCCCCCGAGTGATGCTCGAAAGAGGCAAGCTTGCTACAGAATGTGATATGAGGTTTGATCATATGAGTAACTTAGTCGTTCCCGTGTTGGGGTGTAGTGGTAAAGACATGTCCAACTGATGGTGACGCGCGAGGTTGTTAAGGGGCGATGATGTGTACAATCGAGTGACGACGCGCGGGGCGGTCGAGTGGTGAAGACATGCACAACCGAGTGGCAACACGCGGGGCGGCCGAGTGGCGAAGGCATGTACAACCGAGAGGCGACGCGCGGAGCGGCCAAGTGGTGAAGACGTGCACAACCGAGTGGCGATGTGCGGGACGGCCGAGTGAAGATACACGAGGTGGCCGAGTGAAGGATTACGTGTCCAGCCAACGGGTGACGCGCGGGGCGGCTGTGTGGTGAAGGCATGCACAACTGAGAAGCGACGCGACGCGCGGAGCGACCAAGCGGTGAAGACATGTGCAACCGAGTGGCGACGTGCGGGACGGCCGAGTGAAGATACGTGAGGTGGTCGAGTGACGGATTACGTGTCCAACCAACGGGTGACGCGCGGGGCGGCTGTGTGGTGAAGGCATGCACAACCGAGAGGCGACGCACGGAGCGACCAAGCGGTGAAGACGTGCGCAACCAAGTGGCGACGTGCGGGACGGCCGAGTGAAGATACGTGAGGTGGCCGAGTGACGGATTACGTGTCCAGCCAACGGGTGACGCGCGGGGCGGCTGTGTGGTGAAGGCATGCACAACCGAGAGGCGACGCGCGGAGCGACCAAGCGGTGAAGACGTGCGCAACCGAGTGGCGACGTGCGGGACGGCCGAGTGAAGATACGTGAGGTGGCCGAGCGAAGGACTACGTGTCCAGCCAAGTGGATGAAATTGTCTTCGAAGGATTTAGCCAGATGCTTTTGAAGTTAATGTAGCGACGAGGTTGATGTAGTGTGGTTGCGATGCAACAAGACCGGCGTGACAACTGAGTCTGAGTAGGAATGAAGATGGTGCGCAGAGCGTCTGGGTGATTATAAAAGGTGGGTCGAATGCACTTGTTGAAGTGAAGGATCAAACTGGTGATGAAGCACTCGACCACTCAGGAGAGTGTCATTCCAAATGAGTTGCAGCCCCCGAGTGCGGCGTAGCTCCCGAGCGTACTACAGGCTTCAACAACGGACATGTCGAAATACAGGAAATATAGTGTTGAATGGATAATTTGCAATCCATCGAGTCGGACTCGGGTAAGGATGAGGAGAAATTTCCGAGTGATGCTCGAAAGAGGCAAACTCGCAAAAAGAGTGACATGTGAAGTTTAACTATAAAAGGGACTTATCTGTCTCATGCCTGACGAGGTCTATATTATCAATGAAGAGGATTCCACAGAGGGGGTTGGCGGATGTGTTTGAAGCCGACAGAGCGACAAGGTCAGTGTTGTGGTGCGCTAGGACCAGTATGGTGACCGAGTCCGAGCAGCGATGAAGTTGGCGCGTAGGGTCGTCGAGTGATCACGTAACTTGTGTAACAAAATGGCACAAGTCAACAAAATAATTTCTTAAGGAAATTTGATGTGTGCTGAAATGATTTGCGTGAATAAAACCCATAGACACCCACTGGGAGTGCAAGGGGCTTGTTGGTTAACCAGCAAGAGTCTAAAAGAGCGAAGGATTCGTTTGAACTTGTCGAAGCGAGAGACCCTACTGAACTCGTTGGAATACTGGCTAAAATAAAACGGAAGTGTAGTGTTTAGACTAAGTTGCAGCCCCGGATCCCGATGCAAACTCGGAATGAAGAACGACACATGGTGTTCATGAATGATGTATGCGAAAAAATGGAAGTTGGACTCGGTAGTCACATAACCAGTACTAAGCAAGTATGTGAAAATAAGCAATCGAGAGTAGAGGTACACTCGGTGGCGTGGCCTCCGAGTGAACGTGATGTGTGAATTACGGGATACTCGGGAAGACGGAAATAACAGAATGTAAAATGACTTAGCTGTCTGAAGGCGCACGAGTGGCCGAGTCGTGATGAGGCGACCAACCGAGCGGCGACGCGCGGGGCGGCCGAGTGGTGACGAGGCGATGGTGACAGTCGACCTTCGTCTCGGTGTCCTTGCGGATAGGGATGGAGCGCACATTATACTTGTGATGCAGCTCCTTGAATTAGAGGTTTGCTCTTGTCCTAGTCGGATTTTGGCTACTTAGGCAAGTCCTTGGACTGCAGCTAAGCCTCGGTAGGATTTCAAACACTTAAACGAGTACTGGACTGCCGCTAAGCCCCCGAGTGGGAGGTTTGCTCTCCACTCGGTAGGATTTTTTTTCAAACTTAGGCGAGTACTGGACCGCAGCTAAGCCTCCGAGTGAGAGGTTTGCTCTCCACTCGGTAGGATTTTTTCAAACTTAGGCGAGTACTGGACTGCAGCTAAGCCCCCGAGTGGGAGGTTTGCTCTCCACTCGGTAGGAATTTTTTTTTCAAACTTAGGCGAGTACCAGACTGCAGCTAAGCCCCCGAGTGGAAGGTTTGCTCTTCACTCGGTAGGATTTTTTTTCCAAACTTAGGTGAGTACTGGATTGCAGCTAAGCCCCCGAGTGGGAGGTTTGCTCTCCACTCGGTAGGATTTTTTTTTCAAACTTAGGTGAGTACTGGACTGCAGCTAAGCCCCCGAGTGGGAGGTTTGCTCTCCACTCGGTAGGATTTTTTGAACTTAGGCGAAATAGATTCGCAGCTAAGTCACCCACTGGGGGATTTTGGCGACGGCGACGCGCGGGGCGGCCGAGTGGTGATCAGGTGACCAACCGATGGCGACGCGTGGGGCGGCCGAGTGGTGATGAGGTGACCAACCGAGTGTGGCGACGCGCGGAGCGGCCGAGTGGTGATGAGGTGACCAACCGTGTGGCAACGCGCGGAGCGGCCCAGTGCTTATGAAGTGATCAACCGAGCGGCGACGCGCGGAGCGGCCGAGTGGTGATGAGGTGACGAACCGAGTGGCGACACGCGGAGCGGCCGAGTGGTGATGAGGTGACCAACCGAGTGGCGACGCGCGGAGCGGCCGAGTGGTGATGTGGTGACCAACCGAGTGGCGACGCGCGGAGCGGCCGACTGGTGATGAGGTGACCAACCGAGTGGCGACGCGCGAAGCGGCCGAGCGGTGATGTGGTGACCAAACGAGTGGCGGCGCGCGGAGCGGCCGAGTGGTGATGAGGTGACCAACCGAGTGGCGACGCGCGGAGCGTCCGAGTGGTGATGAGGTGACCAACCGAGTGGCGACGCGCGGAGCGGCCGAGTGGTGATGGGGTGACCAACCGAGTGGCGACGCGCGGAGCGGCCCAGTGGTGATGAGGTGACCAACCGAGTGGCGACGCGCGGAGCGGCCCAGTCGTGATGAGGTGACCAACCGAGTGGCGACGCATGGAGCGGCCGAGTGGTGATGAGGTGACCAACCGAGTGGCGACGCGCGGAGCGGCCCAGTGGTGATGAGGTGACCAACCGAGTGGCGACGCGCGGAGCGGCCCAGTGGTGATGAGGTGACCAACCGAGTAGCGATGCGCGGAGCGGCCCAGTGGTGATGAGGTGACCAACCGAGTGGCGACGCGCGGAGCGGCCTAGTGAAATAGAGGCGTCCCGTGGAGTGACGATGAGCGTGGCCTCCGAGTGAAGTAGAGGCGTCCCATGGAGTGGCGACGCGTCAGGGCGCTCGAGTGAAGTAGACGCGTCCCGCGCGGAGTGGCGACAGACGGGGCGTCCGAGTTGGGGAAGTTGATGATGACGCGAGCAGCATTGTGACCGCGTGCAGGGCGGCCGAGTGCTGAGGACGTGCCTTGTCGAGCGATGGCACACGGGCGGCCGAGTGCTTGATCGGGTCGGGTCCGAGTGAGCTAGTCCCATCCGAGTGTCCATGCTGACTCCAGTTGCGTCGGGTTTGTATCCGCCGCCGAGGGTGCTGCTGCAGGGTAGCTGTTGCTCAGGGGAGCAGCCGTCGTGTGCGAGCACCGTGTTGGGCTCGTGTCTTCGTGGAGAAGGCCGCCGTCGAGCAGCTGTTTGGAGAGAAGAGCCATTGCGCACGGGTGCCTAGTCAAGCGTGCCGAATGCAATTGTTTTCCGAGTAAACCTGGTGGGCGATGGACTTGACGCCTTGACGTGAACGAGACCGTCGACCGGTGCTGGAGAGCAGCTCGGGATGTTGATCTTGCAGATATCGCGGTCTTCGATGGCGCACTCTGCGTGGTGCGTCACGTCGATGGACTTGGCAGCGCTGGCAAGCATGATGAGCCTGACCGTGGCCGCTCCGTCGGACAGATGCACCGCATGTGGAGGTATGGCCAGCTCCTTCCGAGTGAATACTGGATGTTACTCGGACATTAAGGCGACAAATTAATGGTAATTATGTACGCTTTTGAAGATTGGTAACAGCAAATGGTATTACTACTAGCATGCAATTATGGCTGCACCGGACTGCACGCTTCGGTTTTGCATGCCACAAATTAAGCTCCCATTCAGCACCGGCTGCAGTTATGGCATGCATGCATCCGTTGCTGCGTTATGTGCGCAGTTAATGGCATGGGAGCCTAACCGTTCCAGTGAACATGCAACAAAGAAGATTGAGGAAAATACTATGCATGCATGGATGCTTCAGCGCTGGCCGGAGTTACGGCATGAATTGGCTGCCGCGTTATATACGCAGTTAATGGCACGGGTGCCGAACCGATGCAGTGAGCTTGCAGCCGAGCAGATCGAGAGAAAAAAAACTATGCATGCATGTATGCGTATGGATGAGTATTAATTAGAGGAGGAGAGAAAGGTTACGACCTGGTGCGGACGCCGGAGGAGAGCTTCGTTGCGGCGAAAACGGCCGGTCTGGTCAGGCGCCGGCGAGGTGGCGACGAGGCCGACGAGCGGCTGGACGCAGCCCAGGCGCCGGAGACGTGGGCCGACGCTGCCAAGGGCGAGATCTACGCGGGAACTGGTGGCCGCGTTTCACTGCTTGGGGGAACCGGAGCTGTGCACCGGCCGGAGCGGCGTTTCAATGCCTGCGGAGCCGGGTCTTGTCCCCGAGGAGCCGGGTCGACCGCCGGTCATCGTGCTTCCTCGCTCGACGAACCAGGCCAAGCTTTAGCGGCTATGTGGGTGTCGACGCTCGACAACGGCGTTCGTAGATGAGGCCGAAGATGACGACGGGCCGACAACAGCGCTTCATCGTCCTGGAGCCGATCCATCAATTGGTATGAGCTCGTGTGCATACAAGAAGAACAAACAATCGTTAGATCAATTGCTAATTGTAAAGGAGACAAGATGAGATGAGCAACTCCCTGATTCTTTCGTATGATGAGGAGTTGTCCTCCTGTGGATGGTGTGATGGCCGGGACTCCAATGTCAATTTGTAGTGATGATCGTTTGATCTCGGGAGATCATCCCAAGAAAGGTTGGGTTTCCTGCCGAAATTAGTCTATTGCCGGCGATTGAAGAAAAAACCATCTGCATCATGGCTCGACAAACACCATGCCCCACGGTGGGCGCCAACTGTCGTGGGAACGATTTCGAAAATAAGAGAGGGGTAGGATAAAGGAGCATGATCTATCGAGATGTATATGGGTGACATGGTGGTTTTATCGAGTTCGGGCCTCTCGCGATGGAGATAACAGCCCTACGTCTCGTGCTCCGGAGAGGCTTTGTTTTATCTTAGTATGTATCCAGAGATTACAATGAGAAGAGAACGGATCCCCGTAGTCCTGAGACTAATGGTGAAAAGAGAAAGAGATGGAAGAAAGAGAGTGGAAAGAAGCCCCCCTAGTCTAGTGGTGGGGGTGGCTTATATAGAGTGCGCCACCCCCTCACCCCTTATGTTACACGGTGGAGCATCAATGCCGTAATGCCTGCCCACTACAAAACCATCATGCTGACTATTGGTCTTTGCATATCCGAGTGAGTTACATGGTCGAGTGGAATGAGCTCGTCGAGTGAAGTGCCGTGCTCCGAGTGGTTGTCGCCGTCTGAGTGACTTTCAAGTTGCGGTACCTCTAGACGGTGATTTGGCCCAGGGGCCCAGTACAAAATATACGGTGTCCATGGGTAGGGCCTTTAAGTCAGGCCTGTTACCCTACCCCTAATACATGTCCTCATCAAAGTGGCCCCCGCGGCAGGGCAGGATGCCCAACTGCTGGGACTGGAAGGCTGGGACCTCAGGGTCCGGCTTTGGGAGCAGGTGCAGCGACGGGCGGTTGCCGGACGGGCCGCGCGCGGAGTAGACGAAGTGGTGGACGGAGCCCCACTCGGGGACATTGAGGGTGATGCAGAAGACCACGAAGGCCCCCTCGGCGCAGATGAGCAAGGGCGGGGTGTCGGAGTAGTCGTTGCCTTCGAGGCCGGGGCAGTGGACGGAGAAGTGGGAGACGGCCGGCGGATCGGCGAGGCAGAAGGACACCTCGACGGCCTGGCCCTCCGGCATGCGGCACCCGGCCGTGGTCTCGTTCCGGTCGTTGGAGATGCGGCCTGTCTTGTTGAGTAAGGCCCGGTCGGGGTGGGCGGAGGGCCGGACAGGAACAACGGTGAGCGCCATGGATCTGGAGGTCAAGGTCCGCGGGAAAAAAGTGTGAGACGAGGTTGGCAGCGGCGGCGGCGATTTGGTGCGGGACGGGAGCGCTTTGCAGTTTGCTGTTTCTCTTTGGAGCTGGAGGGAGCAGTTTTGTGAACGGGGGGAAGCCAAGAGGGGCTCTGATTCACATCCGATCCGAGTCTGACTCTGAAGATTTTCTTTTCCGCTCTCTCGATCGATCTCTCAAGGCCACTAATAGGCGCCGGCGCACCGGCACAAATTTGGGCCGGTCAACCCGCAACCGTAGGATTTCGTTCATTCTAACCGTTCGATGCACTTCGTCTTTATCAGAACACACGCATACGAAAAGATTCCCCTGCATCCCGTTGCTCTCTTCCGTCTGGCCGGCCGCAGATGCTCTCTGGTCGCAGCCCTCACTGGCCATCCTCGTCGCCCATCGTCGCCCTCGCTAGCCATCCTCGTTGCCGATTGAAGCATCAAATGGCGCGACGGCGTCGCTCACAGCCAATAGCAGTTGTAGCAAAAATCTTTGTCGATTCGAGCAAAACAAAAACATGGTGGAAGCAAAAATATGGGTCACCAGTTCCAGCAAAACAACACAATACGCGGAAGCAAAATAAAATGATACACCGGTTCCAGCAAAAACACAATATGGTGGAACCAAAATGAGACGTCGGTTCCAGCAAAAAAAGACAGTGGTAGCAAAAAAATTGGTCTGGTTCCAGCAAAATCTAAAGACAGTAGTAGCAAAAATTGGGGATGATTGCAACAAAAATACAAACTGGTTCCAGCTATGCGTTTCGCAATTGCAGCACCGCCGTCCGGACGTGGTCACCATGTCGGGTCATGGTCACCACTGCTATGGGATGGCCCCCGCGGTAGCAGCTTCGCGTTGGATGGTTGCAACTAGTCGTACATAGGTTGCAACCATCCCATGGCGCCGCCGTGGCTCGGGTGCAAAACCGATGCAGCTCCGTGCACCACCAGGTTGCAGCCCATCGCACACCGTCGTTGCCGTGGTAGCAAAATGGTTGGCCGGCTGCAGCTTTTTGTGTTGCTGGTTGTAGCCCATCACGGCAGCCCTGTTGGCACCGTAGCAAAACGGTTTGCCGGTTCCAGCTGCTCACGCAGCCAATAGCAGCACCGGAGCTCGCCGGTCCCAGCGGGCGGTGGGTGGTTGCAGCAAAGAACACTGGCGAGGGGTGGACTGCAGCGGTGGTCCTAGGGGACAGTGGCAGCGTGGGCTTGCAGCATCACTGGTGTTCCTGACCTTGCCTTATGCTGTTGGAAGAAAGGAGCGAGAGGTAGAAGAAGAAATTGGGGATGAAGGGATAGACAGGAAAAAGAAAGATGTAGGCGAGAGACGGAGAGAGGATAAGGGACGTGTGGATGTGGTCTCTAGAAAACCAGAAGCGGTGCGCTTGGGGCCCACAACTACATGGTGCGTGGCGTGTGACCGACTGGAGTTTCAGCCGGCGCGCCGTCTCGGAACGTTTCCCATCTCTCAAACGTGCAAGCCTTCTCCCTGGGTTGGGCCACCACATGACACACCTATCTTTTTGTTTGTTCGATCCTTCGGAAATTCTCGTTTTTTTCTTCTTTTTGTTTGTTTCGCACATACACTCATGGATTAAAGCCTCGTTTCCGATCCAAACCAAATTAAACTTATGGACATGCTGGCTGCTCACGGTGGATTGAGAGATATACATAGAGACGCGCGCGGAGGCCAAGGCCAGAGGCACCCCCCAACGGAGGACCGACAACCATCCAAGCTTCTGCCGCTCACCGCCGGTCTAACATGCTTGTCCTTTCCGCCTCGCCCTCGCTCTTCGTCCCGAGTCCTAAGTCGCACGCATACCCCGCACGCAGATGGATCATCCTTTACTATATATGGACAGGCGAAGAAATCAGGCCGTAACCCCTAGGCCCACGTGTCACTCCCGCAGGGGCAACTCGGGTGGCGATAACCTAGCCCGCCGCCGGCCACCCCTCCCCCCTCTCCTCTCCCTCGCCACCACCGGAGGGCTCGCCGGAACGTCGCGTGTCCGCCGGGGAGGGTCGTGGCGAGGATCTGTCCGCCCTGTCTCGTGCAAGGGGCTTTGGAGCCGAGGCGGCGGCCTCGGGTGGTGGAGCGACAGCGACCTCAGCAAGCAGCCGTCACTGGTGTTTGGCCGTTCCCCTTGGCCGCGCGGGTGGCAAGGCGGCGGCGGGTGGTGGCTGTGGGGCGCGGTGGCCGTGAGGGCGCCCGCCCCTGATCTGACGACTCCGCCTCCAACCCTTCCGGCCCCTGTCAGATCTGGTCTTTGGCTGCCCCAGGTTGCCGGTGTCGCGTCTGTTGTAGGGGTGGGGGAGACGTGGGGCCTGGAGAAATCCAAGGCTGGCTCTGCCGGCCACGACGACGACGACGTCTGAGGGCGTTGCTCCTACTTGTAGGCGCTGTCAAGGTTATCCCTTCCCCCCTTTGCCTCGCTCCCCTGCTTGCATACCGGGGAGAAAACCCAAATCCCTTTGGATTGGGCGGCAGCGACGCTCGCGGCGCCGTCACCTTCATGGAGGTGCCGCCTTCGGTGAGTTTGGGGTGGTGGTGAGTCCGATCTGGTTGGTGGGCGTTTGGCGGTGACATGGTTGGAGCTGGTGGCGTCTTGGTGGTTCCCTATTCGCCTTTCTGCGGTCATGGCGCCGTCTTCAAGTTCAGTCTTGTGGCTTCCCTCCATTGTTGCTCTGTCATCAGCAGCCCCACTGTGCATTTGCTTCTCCTTGCGTGTAGGTTCCATCCCAGTGCCATGTTTCCCTTTGTTGAGCTTGGCGACGCGTGTTGGTGGTGCTCTGGTATGGCTTTTCGGGTGGTTATGGCGTCGGTTGTACACCTTTGCTCTTGGGAGAGCGTTTGCATCGTCCGACGGATCGGCACCTCGTGCCAGGCGAGGGGCTAGGGAGCCCCTTTCGGAAATGTAGGAGGTTGTCCCCGATTTAGCCGGAGCCTGTCAGCGTTACTCCCGCCTGCTAGCTGGGTCTCCTCAAGGCCTGCTGGTGTCTCGGTGGGGTGGATTGCACTCGGTGGAGGGCTTCATCGTCTTCAAGCCGTTCTTGTACTTTAGATTCTTCATCTTTGCTTGTAGATGGTAGGAAGCCTATTAGCTGCTTGCACAACATTCTGTACCCTTTTAGTTGTTTCTTTGTTTCGTCTCTGTAAGTTGGTGGTTGCTGTAATCCTAGCCGGTTGATGGCTTTGTTAATTCAAAACTGGGCTCGACTTTAGCCTTCGTTCTAAAAAAATATGGACATGCAGGTGGTTTAAGAAGATGAAGAAGGAAGCATGGCAGAGAGAGGAGGCCGCAGATCAGTGAAGTGACGCAAGCCAGACCCTTGATGGCTAGTCGACGGGCATCCCTAAGGCATTTAATGATGTGGCCATGATGACAGTCGCAGCATAGGTGTTTCCACATTCCAAGAAAAAGGGATGATTAAGAGGCAAGGTTTCCTCACAGCCATTCTGCTACTCCGATGCTTGTGCGGGCAGTGTGGTGTACATGTATAACCACTACTAGATATCTCTACTCTCTACTCCTAATGGAGGAGTCCGTATGTCGTTTCGTTCATTCGCTCCATCTAACGAAGCCTTGACACCCTCACCGATATTTTCCGCTGCTAATTCCGTCGTATCCGAACCGGCTCAAAAATATCTCTACTCCTAATGGAGGAGTCAGTACGTCATTTCGTTCGTTCGCTCCATCTGACGAAGCCTCGACACCCTCACCGATATTTTGCGTCGCTAATTTCGTCGTATCCCAACCGGCTCAAAAATTGCGATTGGTTTCCATATGTAGCGATCCCAACTTTCCTAAATCCCACCCCTTCATGTTTCCTTTTTTATGAAACTCTAGCCATGATGCTCCATGTCAATCGCCCTCGCATCGGCGGGGATCCCGTCGTATCCCATCTGGCTCAACAATTACGATTTGTTTCCGGGTGTAGCGATCCCAACTTTTCAAAAATTGTGATTTGTTTCCATATGTAGTGATCCCAACTTTCCCAAAGCCCACCCCTTCACGTTTCCTTTTTTATGAAACTCTAGCCATGATGCTCCATGTCAATCTCTCTCGCATCGGCGAAGATCCCGTCATATCCCATCTCGCTCAACAATTGCGATTTGTTTCCGGGTGTAGCGATCCAACTTTTCTAAAGCCCACCCCTTCGCATTTCTTTTTTTTTTGAAACTCTAGCCATGATGCTCCATCTCCATCTCCCTCGCAACGGAGCACACTGTTGGATGCCCGTCGATGGCCGAGGATGGCAGCTATGGTGGCGAGGAGGTGGCAGCGCTGCTGTGACAAGGCGGAGTGGCCGTGTAGCATGCGGTGAGGGCAAGTCATCAAGGGCAAGCTCGTTGGCATCAACCTCGACTTCGGCGGCGGCAGGAGAGGCTCACTGCTTAAATTTCATGATGATGGTTGCCTTGCCAAGCTAGGCACGCGCCCGCGGTCGTGTGGCAGATCCTAGGATGGAGCATGCAGCAGTCCTCGCCCTGACGCTACTTCTCCGGGTGGTTGCGCTGGTAGCGGCGCAGTCTGGCGTGCGAACATTACATGACCGCATAAGCCCAGTTGCTTCCAAATAGAACCTTGGTGCACCTCGTCGAGGCCTGTGGTCCGCCACGGTCTCACTAGCGTCCAGGACAGCGGCCTTGGAGCTCCTCGTCGAGGCCTGTGTTCTGCCATGGTGGTGGTGCGATGTCGGCAATCCTAAAGGTGCTAACGAAATATGCAAGCTCCAGCAATCCATCTATGGACTGGTGCAAGCATCTCGGAGTTGATCAAAGCATATAGTTTTATACGGACTTGCGGTGAAATCTGTATTTACAAGAAAGTGAGTGGGAGCACTACAACCTTTCTGATAAGTATATGTGAATGACATACTATTGATCAGAAATGATGTAGAATTTTCAGGAAAGCATAAAGGAGTGTTTGAAAGGAGTTTTTCAAAGAAAAACCTCAGTGAAGCTACTTACGTATTGAGCATCAAGATTATAGAGATAGATCAAGACACTTGATAAGACTTTCGATGAGTACATACCTTGATAAGTTTTTGAAATAATTTAAAATGGATCAGTCAAAGAAGGAGTTCTTGTCTGAGTTGTAAGATATGAAGTTGAGTAAGACTCAAAACCCGACCACGGCAGAAGATAGAGAGAGAATGGAAGTCATTCCCTATGCCTCAGCCATAGGTTCTATAAAGTATGCCATGCTGTGTAACAAATCTGTTGTGTACCTTTCCATGAGTTTGGCAAAGGGGTACAATAGTGATCCATGATTGGATCACTAGACAGCGGTCAAAGTTATCCTTAATTACCTAAGAGGACTAAGGAAATATTTCTCGGTTATGGAGGTGATAGAGATTTCGTCGTAAAGAGTTACGTCGATGCAAGCTTTTACACCGATCCGAATGACTCTGAGTCTCAATCTGGATACATATTGAAAGTGGGAGCAATTAGCTATAATAGCTCCATGCAGAGCATTGTAGACATAGAAAATTTTCAAAATACATACGACTCTGAATATGGCAGACCCGTTGACTAAACCTCTCTCACAAGCAAAACATGATCACACCTTAGTACTCTTTGGGTGTTAATCACATGGAGATGTGAACTAAATTACTGACTCTAGTAAACCCTTTGGGCGTTGGTCACATGGCGATGCGAACTATGGGTGTTAATCACATGGTGATGTGAACTATTTGTGTAATCACATGGCGATGTGAACTAAATTATTGACTCTAGTGCAAGTGGGAGACTGAAGGAAATATGCCCTAGAGTCAATAATAAAGTTATTATTTATATTTCCTTATATCATGATAAATATCTATTATTCATGCTAGAATTGTATTAACCGGAAACTTGATACATGTGTGGATACATAGACAAAAACAGTGTCCCTAGTAAGCCTCTACTAGACTAGCTCGTTAATCAAAGATGGTTAAGTTTCCTGACCATAGACATGTGTTGTCATTTGATGACCGGGATCACATCATTAGGAGAATGATGTGATGGACAAGACCCATCCGTTAGCTTAGCATAATAATCGTTAAGTTTTATTGCTATTGCTTTCTTCATGACTTATACATATTCCTCTGACTATGAGATTATGCAACTCCCGAATACCGGAGGAACACCTTATGTATCAACCGCGTGTGTAGCCGTGATGGTCTCTTTTCGGCGGAGTCCGGAAAGTGAACACGGTTTTGGGTTATGTTTGACGTAAGTAGGAGTTCAGGATCACTTCTTGATCATTGTTAGCTTCACGACCGTTCCGTTGTTTCTCTTCTCGCTCTTATTTGCGTATGTTAGCCACCATATCATGCTTAGTCGCTGCTGCAACCTCACCACTTTACCCCTTCCTTACCCATTAAGCTTTGCTAGTCTTGATACCCATGGTAATGGGATTGCTGAGTCCTCGTGGCTCACAGATTACTACAACAACAGTTGCAGGTGCAGGTTATGTGATGATCATGACGCGAGAGCGATGCTTGCTGAGTTATTTTTCTGCTTCGTCGTTCAGGGGATAGGTTCCTGGTCGGTAGCCTGGGCTAGCAGGGTGGATGTCATTTGAGTTTCTGTTTATGTTTCATCCGTAGTCGGATGGTGCTCTTATGTATGATGATGTGGTATTTGTGTGGCATTGTATGCCTCTTGTATGTATCCCCAACTATTATGTAATGGTACGATGTAATGATATCCACCTTGCAAAAGCGTCCCCAATATGCGCTTCTATCCTTGGTGGGACCTTCGAGTTCCTTTAGGATAGGGTCGCATATTGGGCGTGACAAGTATGTATGATTTCCATCAAATCTGTTGCTCGCTCCATTGTTCCGGAGAACGGAGTTTTAGTCATCTTGCCCATAAGGCTTGGTTCGCAAGTACCAAGTGATTCATAATCAAGTGATTCCAAAAGTCCATTGGAATGAAGTTTCTTCATGCGCTTTACACCAATATGACCCAAATGGCGGTGCCACAAATAAGTTGCACTATCATTATCAACTCTGCATCTTTTGGCTTCAATATTATGAATATGTGTGTCACTACTATCGAGATTCAACAAAAATAGACCACTCTTCAAGTGTGCATGACCATGAAAGATATTACTCATATAAATAGAACAACCATTATTCTCAAATTTAAATGAATAACTGTCTCACATCAAACAAGATCCAGATATAATGTTCATGCTCAACGCTGGCACCAAATAACAATTATTCAGGTCTAAAACTAATCCCGAAGGTAGATGTAGAGGTAGCGTGCCGACGGCGATCACATCGACTTTGGAACCATTTCCCACGCGCATTGTCACCTCGTCCTTAGTCAATCTTCGCTTAATCCGTAGTCCCTGTTTCGAGTTGCAAATATTAGCAACAGAACCAGTATCAAATACCCAGGTGCTACTGCGAGCATTAGTAAGGTACACATCAATAACATGTATATCACATATACCTTTGTTTACCTTGCCATCCTTCTTATCCGCCAAATACTTGGGGCAGTTCCGTTTCCAGTGACCAGTCCCTTTGTAGTAGAAGCACTCAGTCTCAGGCTTAGGTCTAGACTTGGGCTTCTTCACTTGAGCAGCAACTTGCTTGCTGTTCTTCTTGAAGTTCCCCTTCTTCCCTTTACCCTTTTTCTTGAAACTGGTGGTCTTGTTGACCATCAACACTTGATGCTCCTTCTTAATTTCTACCTCCGCAACCTTTAGCATTGCAAAGAGCTCGGGAATTGTTTTATCCATCCCTTGCATGTTATAGTTCATCACGAAGCTCTTATAGCTTGGTGGTAGTGATTGAAGAATTCTGTCAATGACACTATCATCAGGAAGATTAACTCCCAGTTGAATCAAGTGATTGTTATACCCAGACATTTTGAGTATATGTTCACTGACAGAACTATTCTCCTTCATCTTGCAGCTGTAGAACTTATTGGAGACTTCATATCTCTCAATCCGGGCATTTGCTTGAAATATTAACTTCAACTCCTAGAACATCTCATATGCTTCATGACGTTCAAATCGTCATTGAAGTCCCGGTTCTAAGCCGTAAAGCATGGCACACTGAACTATCGAGTAGTCATCAGCTTTGCTCGCCAGACATTCTTAACGTCATCAATAGCATGTGCAGCAGGCCTGGCACCCAGCGGTGCTTCCAGGACGTAAATCTTTTGTGCAGCAATGAGGATAATCCTCAAGTTATGGACCCAGTCCGTGTAGTTGCTACCATCATCTTTCAACTTAGCTTTCTCTAGGAACGCATTAAAATTCAACGGAACAACAACACGGGCCATCTATCTACAACAACATAGACATGCAAAATACTATCAGGTACTAAGTTCATGATAAATTAAAGTTCAATTAATCATATTACTTAAGAACTCCCACTTAGATAGACATCCCTCTAATCATCTAAGTGATCACGTGACCCAAATCAACTAAACCATGTCTGATCATCACGTGAGATGGAGTAGCTTTCAATGGTGAACATCACTATGTTGATCATATCTACTATATGATTCACGCTCGACCTTTCGGTCTCAGTGTTCCGAGGCCATATCTGCATATGCTAGGCTCGTCAAGTTTAACCCGAGTATTCTGCGTGTGAAAAACTGGCTTGCACCCGTTGTATGTGAACGTAGAGCTTATCACACCCGATCATCACGTGGTGTCTCGGCACGACGAACTTTCGCAACGGTGCATACTTAGGGAGAACACTTGTACCTTGAAATTTAGTGAGAGATCATCTTATAATGCTATCATCAATCAAAGCAAAATAAGATGCATAAAGGATAAACATCACATGCAATCAATATAAGTGATATGATATGGCCATCATCATCTTGTGCCTTTGATCTCCATCTCCAAAGCACCGTCATGATCACCATTGTCACCGGCGCGACACCTTGATCTCCATCGTAGCATCGTTGTCGTCTCGCCAACTATTGTTTATACCACTATCGCTATCGCTTAGTGATAAAGTAAAAACAATTACAGGGCGATTGCATTGCATACAATAAAGCGACAACCATATGGCTCCTGCCAGTTGCCGATAACTCTATTACAAAACATGATCATCTCATATAATAAAATTTAGCATCATGTCTTGACCATATCACATCACAACATGCACTGCAAAAACAAGTTAGACATCCTCTACTTTGTTGTTGCAAGTTTTACGTGGCTGCTATGGGCTGAGCAAGAACCGTTCTTACCTACGCATCAAAATCACAAAGATTTTTCATCAAGTATGTGCTATTTTAACCTTCAAAAAGGAGCGGGCGTAGCCACACTCGATTCAACTAAAGTTGGAGAAACTGACACCTGCCAGCCACCTGTGTGTGAAGCACGTCGGTAGAACCAGTCTCGCGTAAGCGTACGCGTAATGTCGGTCCGGGCCGCTTCATCCAACAATACGGCCGAATCAAAGTATGACATGCTGGTAAGCAGTATGACTATTATCGCCCACAACTTATTTGTGTTCTACTCGTGCATATAACATCTACGCATAAACCTGGCTCGGATGCCACTGTTGGGGGACGCAGTAATTTCAAAAAATTTCCTATGCACATGCAAGATCATGGTGATGCATAGCAACGAGAGGGGAGAGTGTAGTCCACGTACCCTCGTAGACCGTAAGCGGAAGCGTTATAATAACGCGGTTGATGTAGTCGTACGTCTTCACGATCCGACCGATCCTAGTATCGAAAGTACGACACCTCCATGATCTGCACACGTTCGGCTCGGTGACATCCCACGAACTCTCGATCCAGCTGAGTGTCGAGGGAGAGCTTCGTCCGCACGACGGCGTGATGACGGTGATGATGAAGCTACCATCGCAGGGCTTCGCCTAAGCACTGCAACGATATGACCGAGGTGGATTATAGTGGAGGGGGGCACCGCACACGGCTAAAAGATCGATGATCAACTTGTGTGTCCAAGGGGTGCCCCCCTCATCCGTATATAAAGGAGTGGAGGAGGGGGAGGGTCGGCCCTCCAATGGCGCGCCCCAAGGGAGTCCTACTCCCACCGGGAGTAGGATTCCACCCTTCCCTAGTTGGATTAGGAGAGGATTCCACTCGTCATCATGCTAGTTATGTGGGGTGTAATTCAAAGCCCAGGAGGCGACTGAAAGAAGAGGCCGGCTCGTGGGCCAGTATCTGGTAAGCCGGCTCGACAAGGAAGCTGTAAGGAATTTTCCTTACTTGAAGGACAAGATAAGCAGGAAATAGACTAAGACATGAGTCATAGTATGACCCGGATTCTATTGAGACCTCAGGTCCTCGACCTGTATATAAAGGGGAACCCCTGAGGCAGAAAGGATTAAGTTACAAGCTCTCGAGTACTAGGTTAGCCAAGTCACACCCTTGTAATCGAGATCTCAAGCAATAGTCAATCAAGCGGGAAGTAGGCTATTACCTCCATCATGAGGGGCCGAATCTGGGTAAATCCGTGTCTCTCGATTTCGATCAACCCCATTGAAGCTACTACCTAGCTGCGATGACCTAACGACTATGTCTTTTTCGAGGACATCTACCATGACAAAACCACGACACTTCGGGAATATGAATGGCATCATGCGACTGGATTTCTTCAACGCAATAATTATGTGAGAAAATGAGTTACTGAAATAACTGTTCAGTCTGAAGCCTGAAATCGCCTTTTTTTTAGGCAAGCTCACAAATCGGCTTTTTTTTAGCCTTTTGACCACTCAAATCGGCTAAGGAAAGAAAAGAAAAAGGCCCGGAAGCCCAAGAGACCGACCCCGACGGTCTGTCTCCTTGGGCTTGGGCTTCCAGACGAAATTGCAGCAACAGGCCCATCCCAGCTACGAACAAAGCACCGTGCCCACCCTCTCGAAGGAAAATTGGAGGAGAAAGTATCAGCCGGCTCGGCCTCCGGGTGCGGCTGCGCCTCGCCGTCGGCGCGCGTCGCCAGCCGCGGGCGGCCGTCTACCGCGAGCACCGCACCACCTCCGCCTCCGCGAGCGTCACCAACCCTCCGCCTCCGCCTCCGCCTCCGCCTCCTCCGCCGCCGGTTTCAGCCCAGAGCAGCTTGAGGCGCGAAAACCCCACGGTCTCGCCGTCGTCGTCGCGCTTCGCGAGTCGCGGGCGACTGCCTACGGCGGCCACGGTCGCACCTAGGCCCCCGGAAGCATCCCAAGGCCTCCGCGTCCGCCTCCCCTCCCCCTCCGCCGTCATCGACCCGTAAGGAGCTTGAGGTGCGAAACCCTAAGGCGCACGGCCTCGCCGTCGGCGCGCTTCGCCAGCGCGGGCGGCTGTCTGCCGCGAGCACGGCCGCGAATAGGCCCCCGGAAGCAGCAACGTTACAGAGATCGAGGTACGAAACCCTAACGCTTAAACCTCACGGCCTAGCCGAGCTCATCATCTGTCTAATCAAGGTGCTAATCTAGCCTAGCAGGTCCAATCACTGCCGAGATGGCGCACCGACCGGCTCAGAGGAAGAGGCAGCGGAAGAAGCTGGCCAAACTGAACCGCAAGCTTAGAGCAGAGCAGCTTAGAGCAGAGCAGAGGAGGTTGGTGGCCACGCCCTCACTGAAGTTATGTTTCTTGATGCTGGTGGGGTGGGTGTGGCGGTCAAAGTATGAGGTATGAAACTATAAACGCTTAAATCTCACTGCCTAGCAGAACTGTCCTAGCTGATCAAGCTGATAATCTAATCTAGCAGGTGGAATCTGGCAAGAGGCATGGCCAGCCCACAAGAAGGAGGCAGCACCGCAAGTGGAGGGCGGTGCAGACGGTGTCCGATCGACCTGTGATGAGTTCTTTCCTGTTCCCATTGATCATCTTGCTCCTGATGCTCCTGGTGCTGGCGCGGTTCGTACCACCCGAGTGGCTGCCGAAGTTTATGGCCTGGCTTCTGCCTTGGATGTCATCTATTCTACCAGTCGCAGTACTGGTGCCAATGTTTCTACACTTTCTTTCTGGTTGGCCAATGGAGCAAGCTCAGCTCCTGCTGATTGCCATATGGCCACAATGGGCGCTTACCCTTTTGGTATGATTAATTTGTCCCTCTAAATTCTTATTTTTCATGTACTTGAAATCCAAATATGGTCCCTGTCACCGTGACATAGAAATAACTGACCTTGTTGGTAACCATTGCATAAGAAATTTTAATTTTATATGCAACTGAGCTTGATCGACCTTTTGCTTTCTTACACTTCATCTTTGAATTCTTTCTGGTGCTTCTTGTGCAATTTACTTATCTCAGCCTACTTAATTTATCTTGAATTTGCATGTAGTAATATACTTGTGCCGACCCCCCTTTGAGCCATAATGTGAAATGGAGATGAACCATGAACACATTAATTGATTTCTGATTGCTAGTATAAAGTCTCAAGCAAACAGTCAGCACCAAAACATTTTTAAACAGGTTGCAACTTAGAAGTGCGCACACTGAATGACCCGCATATAAGTAGCTGTTTTGCATAACCCTTATGTAGTTATGTAGTCTGCCCTTTACTTGGAGAATAGCTCTTTTTTCATTCTTTTATTGTAGACTTCCGTTCTAGAAACTTATTTTCGTGTGCATACACTGAATGAATGACTGAAGGAACTAAATTTCTTGACTGAGGCGCTAGGCCATGGCAGATATGAATATCCATGTAATCTGTTCAGTTTATAACAAATCCGAACATTCTGTGTTCTTCAATCAATAAGCACATCACGTCCTCACACTGAAGGGTACTTTCCGAATTATTTATTTTTGAGTATGCAGTAGGTAATTGAGTATGGTTTCAGCTTCATCATTGTCAACCTGTATCCATGGCTATGCAGGATCATGATAAGCTGGCGCTGAAGTTTTATGCACATTTTCATATTCTGTTAGAGTTGAGTCTGAACTTATCGACTTGCATGTGGCTGGGCTCATTCCCATGTAGCCACGTAGTTACGAGGTAGACGGTTTAGCGGAAATCTGGTCTATTCATTCTTGCCGATGTAACATAAGATGCATGTTCTTTCTAGGGATAAACCAGCAAATAACTATCCTAACTCAAATAAGACGCCAAGTCAAACTCCTAACCCAGCCAAATAGTTTTAATATGAATTTACCTACCAACTATGATCTTAAGGATCCCCTAGTAGCTTCCTTGCATTATTTACAGTGTCAAGGAGCCTTGCTGCATTTGTTGTTGTCTTCTCCAACTGCCTCAGGTGCTGGCTTACAGTGGCTCTTATTCGTTGTACCCCAAAAAGGAGTCCATATATATTATTCATAGCCCTGAGTTTATGTGTCTTGTTAATCTAAAATATTGGTGCCAAACACAAGTTTGCTTTACTGTCTTTTGCATCTCTATATCCACAAGAGTGTGACCAATTGCGAACACGAAAACGGAGATAATGCTTTTACTTTAATTGATAACTGAACAATATTTTGTAGGTAGGGCTGCCTGTCTTGCCTTTAAGTGCTTACCTGACATGTTATATATGGCAAGCAGACCAGCTGGTTTACTTTAGAAAGCGGCATATAAACTCCCTTATTATTCCTTTAGTGGTTTCTATCTAAACTATACCTTGTTTGACTGAAGTTGAGCGAGGAAAAGTCTTTGGAGGATTATGTGCGTGCCAATGCTGTCACTGTAGAGTACAAATTGAGTGCTAATGAAGACAAAGATGCTGTACTTCTTTCCACTAAAGTTGGGATGGATCTCTGGTCTGGCTTCATTGAAGTGATCATTAAAGCATACCGATGTAACAAAAGTTGGGGAGGTGGGTTCTCATCGGAGGATCTGAGGATGTCCGGCCATCGCTGCCGAATCAGTTTGAACCCTACCTTCCCAGCCTCGTTCCCAAATCTACTTAGTGATTTTGCAAAGCTGGCCCATCTGTTAATCAGTCATTTCAAAGTCGAAAGGAAGCACGAAGCGTACATGAGATTTCTCTACAGGAGCATGATAAAGCCTGGAGCAAGTGAAATGTCAACTCCGGATGCCCAGGAGGATCACATCAAGTTCATAAGGAATCATCCTGCCCTGCGCTCGTTTCGTCAGAAAAGACTCTTCCTTGAAGACGTCATCAGAGCTTTCAGATCAATGGGACATGCTGAAAAGAGACGATTTGCAAAAACCTTGCAAAAGATAAATGCCGGACCAGATTGGAGGCTGATTGCTCAGCGGAATGCTAGCTTCTCTGGGGTGTTGTTCTTCAAAAGCGTGGGGCATGTGTTTGTATATCAGAAAAGTCAAGAGGACCTGTTCCGTTTTTTTCGCAACTTTTTTGCTCACGGGTCGGACGCTGAAGTAAGTAACTGTAACCATAACTGGAATCTGGGTTGACATTAGTTGGAAACTATGAATGTGCTGTAATTAACATGCATCTTATTTTGACAGCATGGCGAGGAACTTATTGGTAACACGGAGGACATTGACTGTCTTGATATGGAATTGATGCCAACGTTTGTTATACAGCTATTCCATCAAATGATAGTGAATTCAAACATGTCTGGGAAGTAAGTTTTCTTTTCTGACCTTAACACGAACAACCAGCTCATGTTGTATCTGACCCCGGTGTTTTCAAACATACAAGTCAGTTTTTGGTTTTTATATAATTCGGCGTACGTCATGAACAGAAAGTTACTGGAATATGAGCACACCGTTGTTGTTAACTTGTTGTTTGTTGTTTGACCAGTAAGGTTTCTAACTTGTTATTTGTTGTATGACCAGTAAGGTTCCTAACTTGTTATTTGTTGTATGACCAGTAAGGTAGACCAGTATATCCACTTTATCCTCTCTGGTCAACCTAGCAGCCTTGTTTTTATCAACACCATATATGACCTAGAATTTGTAGCACCTTGGCCCTTGAATCTAATTAGGGGTCTTGTGGCCTAAATAATCCGCCTAAATGACCTATACTTATGCTGTATTGTTTTATGTGCATAGAGGAGGATCTGTCGATCATTTTGTGTATTTTCTGTTTATGATATGATTAGTATTATTATCTGCAGGGATGTTAACAGTATGATTGAAATCTTGCAGGTTCGCATATGCATGGAAGCATTATGGGTTGATTGAATGAAGAAGTGTGCTGGAGGAGTCATCGTGGCTGTTGTGACTTGTGGGGCAAGGCGAAGGCTGGTGTTTGTAACACTAGAACAAGATGTAGAGATACTGATTTAGGCGTGGAAGTTGGCTGTTAATCTTGAGGCCCTTCCTCTGACGGACGTCCTGATGGTGTAGGAGTTTTAGGGAAGTTAGTGCGATTGGCCCTGGGGGTGGGCAGGATGCTGTGGTTGTTAGTCTTAGCGCCGGGCCTGAGTGTTGGTAGGAAAGATTTGGCTGGCTGTCCGTAAACCTGGGTGAGGGGTTGTAAGGAGTTAACCCTGGCCGGATGATGTTGCATCCGCCGCTGGGAACGCTAGCTTATGACGTTGTGCGAATTACGGCAGCATTTTGATGTGGATCTTTTATCACTGTGTCCGGCCTTTGGTTTTTCTTCTGCAGTTTATTACTAGTAGTATGTGCTAACTGCTATTTTAACATCAGCCTGGTAAGTTTTTTTTTTTTTTCTGTTTGGGACTGTGCTGGTGGTGTTTTTGGTTCATGCCTGGGGTCGGGCTAGTGTATCCAAAGTGGACAGGCTAAGCTAGGCCAGGCGATGGGTTGCCCGTAGAGCATAACATAGGAAAGAAGAGAGAAAAAAAAAATCTCATTTTGCGTTCCAGTGTAGTTTGTAATGTGTGCACTAAATTTCCCTTGATACTGTACTAACTACACACATAATGGGGAAAAAAAGAGAGGAAAAGAAGAGCTATTCCTGTTTAGTGCTTTGGTACATGGCTCTCTTGACATTTGGCACTTTTCCTGCTAGCATTCAAAAAAGTGAACTAGCCGCCAAAAGAAACAACCAGATTGATACTTGGGTAACAAAGAGCCGCCGTAACAAAGGGATACAACAACAACAACAACAACAAACCTCTACAGCATGAATCTCATACGTATCCAAAATCTCACAACATTCTTATAACAAATGAACATGAGCCAAAATCGATGCAACAAATTCTACTGGCCCGCAAAAACCTTATCACCCAGCAATTCCATGCCTTCCACACACTTGCTACCAACAACGACATCAAAACCTCTAGTCCCAAACACGCTTGCTACCAACATGTCACCAATTCATATCTTCATGCAAACTGGCTAGTATCAGGTACTCCCTCCGCTCCAAATTACTCATCGTGGTTTTAGTTCAAATTTAAACTAAAACCACAACGAGTAATTTGGAACCGAGGGAGTAGTATGTCAGGGAGATATAGCAGCAGCACCACCATCGATCATGTGGCCTACCATATGCGGTCCACACATTTACCACAACCAAAACGATCATTGGGCACTTGTTCAAGATTACATGCCCAGCACCAGGATGTTGCTCCTTAAGAGTGTCCTACTCTCCTACCTAGTCACCAGCATCACAATCAATCCCATCACCCAGAAAGCGAAACACACAGAACGGCGATTCCTTGAGACCACCTCTTGAAGATGACCGAGCTTCCATCTCTCTTGCTCTGGCTCATCATATATTTCCATTTTATGGCCTCGGTTCCTGTGCCTGCCAAGATGGACAAGCCCACAGAACCATCACTAAACGCAGATAAAATTCAGAACAATGGAACAAGCAAAAGGTAGCAATATATGAATTACCTCTTAAAGTGCTTGCCCACTTGATCAGCCATGTCTGCCCCTGCAAAGAATATGGACAAGGAAACACTTAAACACCACACAAGATGGGGAGGAGACACCATTAACTTCTCAAGCGAGTAAACTTTAAAGGGGAAGGCCCCAGCCTGAGTACCCATGCAACAGAAAAGATTATTACAAGATCCTTGGATATCACTGTAGTGGCATTTTCATGATAGAAGAGGCATTATGAACAAAATACTACTTAGGCTATACTTGTCCATTTACAGTTTGATACTTTTGTTTGATTCAGGGAGTGGATTTCAGTTAGCATCACAGTTCCTTGTTTTACACAGCAGAATGGTATAAGTCGGTAAGTGGTCTCAATTCTCACAGAACCATGATAATCAAAGAGGTTAATTAGGTATGTGATCATTAACACAAAAATCATGAAATGTCCTCATGATTCACCATGACTGTCTTGTTGACACTTGACACTATCAGCAGCTGTATCACATTGCATACTTAAACCTACCTACCATAACATGCAACAAACAAACTCATGGAGGTCAAGGGACTGGCTGTTGAAAATGCATGCTGTCTACTCCCTCCGTTCCTAAATATTTGTCTTTCTAGAGATTTCAACAATTGACTACATACGAAGCAAAATGAGTGAATCTACACTCTAAAATAAGTCTACATACATCCGTATGTTGTGTCCATTTGAAATGCCTAGAAAGACATATATTTGGGAACGGAGGGAGTACTTGTGTGGGCTAGTTCTGGTAGCACATTTTTTTTACGATGGATGTGAGCCCTTGTCCTTGTGCCAGTTTTTAATACACAAACATGTACGACGGGTAGCCTATTTGATTTTCAAGGTCGATGAACAGCTAAGCATTCCATGTCAATAGTGTCAATACTGAAATGTGTGTTCTCCTAAGCAAGCACACATAACCAACAGACAACTAAGAGCCTAAAATATTAAGGAGGTTTAGGTGCATATGTATCTGCGAACAAAACAAATATGCAAGTTTATGAGAAAGTATGTCATCCAGAAGTAGAAATATCTCTAGTTAAGTGTTGTAATGTTCAATTGTCGCACTCTATTATGTCCTCACTTAACAATTAGAGTAGTATATATGAACCAGTTCATGTGTAATTTGCATAAGCCAAATCGTTACCCTATAGCCCCACAGTAGTAGTAGTAGTTCTGCTCAGTTAACTCAAAAAGGGGAGAATTACCGTACCTGCTGTGATGTTGTTGAGGTACTTGGGGAAGGCACACGGAGAGTATATCGTAACGGTGTAGTGCCTTTCGGTGGAAATTGGGACAAGTGCCTCCAAAGCCGCATGCTTCATGTCAATGGCGACTACCCATGCTGTGTCATCTTTCATATTCACCTTGGCCATCATGTAAAGGCGAGTGTCATCGCGTGTGCTGAGGGTGGGGTTAATGAAGATGAGATTCTTCAGTTGCAGCTGCTGAGTCTCATCATCCAACAGCTCAGGCAACAAGGCAGAATAACTTGTGTTGATCGAGATTTGAGCAACATCAACTATGCAGCGGTTGCGCCAATCATTCCAACTGAGCTTCCTGTTCCATGTGGTGGCTTTCCAAGCGATGCCACTGCTTCCATAGTCAGGCTCATCGAAATCAATCTGGACAAACTTGATGAGGTCACCGCAGCAAGTGACATCGCATACGTGTTCTGCGGCAATCTCGGCGACACCATCCTTGTCTGTGATGCAGATCCTTGTTGAAGGGAATGGGATGAATTTGATAACAGGATTCTCGTCGAAGAGGTTGCAAAGAAGGACGATACCACACAGGAGATCAACCCAGCCCAGTGAGTCTGGTCCGACCATGATCTGTTTGCAGCTGTAATGTCTATCAAGTAGCGCCTTTTCGGCCTCAGACAACTGTGACAATGGCACCTTTGTTGTGCTCCATGCTCGCATCTTGGAGGAGTAGAGGTATGCTTGATACTCCCAAACCTCATCACTGGGAATCCAGTTGCGATCCAGGAAGACGACGGCATAGTGCTGGCCGCCACAGGGCAAGAGGGCAAACTGCTGGGATTCGAAGGCTTCAACCTCGGGGTCCGGGACCGGGAGGAGTCGCAACGAGGGGCTCCCTGCAGGGCCACCGGCGGAGTAGACGAAGTGATAGATTGAGCCCCATTCCGGGACGTTGAGGGTGAGGCTGAAGAGAAGGAAGGGTCCTTCCGCGCAGATGACGACCGGCGGCTGGTCAGAGAAATCGTCGCCTTGGAGGCCAGGGCAGTGGACGGAGAAGTGGGAGACGGCCGGGGGGTCGGCGAGCCAGAAGGACACCTCGACGGCCTGGCCCTGGCTGGTGTGGGAGTCAGCGGTGGTCTCGTTCCGGTGTCGGGGGGAGATTCCCGCGGCCTTGTTGAGCATCACCCACTCTGGATAGCGCGGGGAGGTGGAGCCCTCGACGACGGCCGCGATGCGCTTGCTGGTCTCGCTCCCGTCTCGGGTGCTGCTGCTCCTCCTGACTGTGCGGGCCTTGGAGTTGGAGGTGGAGTCGGCGGGTTCCTTCCGCGCTCCGGGGACACGCGCCGCCTCGTTCCCCACCAAGACCAGGTTGGGATGGTCGGAGGGTGGCGACTCGACCTCGACCCATTCGCCGGGGGGCGGAGCGGCGGGGCGAGGCTCCGCGGTGGGGACCTTGCGCTTGCGCTTGCCTCGGGCGGTGGTTACCCATGTGACAGTGAGGCGGCGGGCGGGAAGGGGGGGCGGGGGCGGCGGGGATGACAAGGCGGCGCATTCGCCGGGGCCAGGGACGGGAGCGGTGGAGACCGTGGATGGACCGGTTGCCCCCTTTGTCCATACGGAATCACTGGCTTTCCTCTCGACATGGCCATGGCGGGTGGGTAGGGGGGTGTCGGGCAAGGGCGCCGAGATCTCGGGCAAGAGCTCCGAGCTCTCGGGCAAGAGCTCCGAGATATGGACGGGAGCGGGGCCGGGGATCCCCAAAGATTTCTTCTTGTTTTTGGCGTGGCGCCCCATGGATACGGATCTGGAGGTGGACAACTTCTAGGGCACGGGCAGAGGAGAGGAAGACGGAGGGGAATTTTTCTCGCTCTGTCTCTCTCTCGCTCTGTCTCTCTCTGTGAGTGAGTGGTGGGTGGGGATTGGGATGGGGATGGGGGGCGGCTTCGAGACGATGGGGATGGGGATGGGGATGGGGATGGCCCGACTTGTCCTGCGCAGTTGCCTACTGGCCTACTACTCGCTACTTGGAAAGTTGGAAGTTGGAACATCTCTCAAAACAACACAAAAAAAGTTGAAAGTTGGAATGAGCGTCGACTTGGCTAGCCAAAATTCTTCCAAATAAAAGCCCCAACTCGCCCCGCGTCGTCTCTTCCGAGGCGACACGGGCGGAATCCTCGGCCGCGCCGCGGGGCTGCCCTCCCCTCGTTGTCGCCGGAGGAGGCCGGCGGGCTAAGCCCGGGCGGCGGACGGCGGCGGCGGGGTCGTCTTCCTCTCGTCTGGCCGCGGGAGCTCGAGGTGGGGGAGGCTTGATACCCTTTTTCATGGCACAACGGATCTAGGTGGGTCGGCTATTACGCCGACGGCCAGCTGGGCTCTTCCCTAGCTGATCTTTTCTGGCGTGGCGGCTTCCGAGCAGGAGCTCTCGCAAGTGGCAGTCACGACATCTTCATCGGCGGGCTCTGGTCTTCAGGCCAACCGCTCCTCTCCGGCAAGTAGGGGTGGGTGCAAGCCCCCTCTATGCTTCATGGGCACGTCCTCGCGCGGGCCGACGGTGCGTTGGCCTTGGTGGTTCTTGGTGGCGCTGCGATGGTGGGATTCCAGATCTGGCCAATTCTGGCTCGTCGGTGTTTGGCCGGCGAGGAGGTGTGCAGCTCGGTGGCTCTCTAGTGCTTCGGCGCCGTGGCTCTTCGAGAGGTGGGTGGGCCAGTGGAGGTGCTGTCCGTGGGGGTGATGATGGTGTTGGTTTTCTCCGGGCAAGCTCTTGCCGTCCGGCGGCGTCGGCGCCTGTGGGCGTCGAATAACCTCCTTGGAGGCATCGTCGTGGAGCCCCGCATCCTCCTACACCCTCATATTTGCTCTTCGGGTAAAAGCCTAAGGCCCAGTATGGTCGGGCGACGACGTCGATATCGTCGCTTCCCTCTTTGGGGCGTCGCCTTGAAGAGCTTCGGATCCCGTTTGCGCGCTCCATGGGCTGGACGGCCGCGACATTGCAGTCGGTTGGTGCCCGTCCAGCGATGTGGATGTTGGCACGACTTCTTGTGTAGTAACGATGGCAGTTTCGAGGGGAGCATGCTTGCAGATGGGTCTTGGTAGTCAATCTCTTCTGGCGCGCTCGAGGGGTTGCCGTGCCCCGCTTTGTCTTCCTAAAGTCGGAGCTGCTGAGGAGGGGCCCTTGCGATGACGATGACACGAGACGAGTGGTCAGCTCTGGCGCTGGGTCGGCGCAAGCCCAACGCTTTTCCCCTCGGATGCTCGTCGATAGAGTCGGAGCTGTCTGGTCGCCGGCGCGTGTGGCTGACTGTTTGGCATCGGCCGGCATAGGTCTTGATGCTTGTTTACGGTGAGGGCTTCTTCGGTGGTCCTCGATGGTGGAGCCGGAGTCGCCCCAGCGGAGGTGTGATGACGATGACGCCGGGCTGCAATCTCGACAACGCTTTTCTCCTCGGCGGTGTGTGCGCGTTCTTGTGCGGGTGGCCAGGTCGCCCTATGTGTCCTGTGCGGACATGTTGTAACGTCTTTTACCCGGTTTTCCGTTAATTAACCGGGCAACTCTTTTTTTATTTATTAATAAGATGAGGCAAAGCTTTTGGCTCTGTTTAAAAAAATCTTCCAAATTCAAACACAAAAAACCGAAACGCAGTTGTTTTTGGAAAAAGGAAACCATCGAATCAACATACAGTCAGTCACGTCGCACAGGTCATCTCACGACCGCTGGCTGTCCATTTCCTTTTCCTTCTATCTGAATTCACTCCCCCACAGCCGTCATGCCCCGCGGCCTTCGTTTTTAGTTGCCCGAACTGGGGAGGGAGGGGGGATGACGCACGTTTGTCTTGCGTGTGTGTGTCAGACCCACTCAAATACGTGGAGGTCGTTGCATTTGAACTCCGGCATACTTTTGCTTGTAAATACCAAAAACTTCATAAAGCTTTTCACGAGCCTTAGTGAAGTCATTAGTATAATCTAAACTTAGGGACATTTATAGTCAAATCGAGTGCACTGTGATACCCTTCAAGTTTAGCTCTAGGATTCAAGATAAATGCAAATGCATATAACAGAGAAATTTGTTGTCAACATTATAAATATTTGGGTTTCATGCCAGCAACAACGTTAAGTAATAATCCACCGCCTTCATATGCTTTCAGATGACTAGCAATGTCTACTACGGTATGCACCATCAAAGGAGATGCCGGGTAATAAACCCCAGGCAAAGTAACTGTTGCATCATAGAACAACTCAAGAAATGTAGTCAATGCTATAAAAACATGCCAAGTATCAGTACCAATTAGAGGATCAACCCCATAATATGCATTAATAAAACCACTGAACGAAAGTCTGTCTCGGATAACTGCCTTAAGCATCATATATGTAGAGTTCCATCTAACAGGCATGTCTGAATTAAACTTCTGAGGAATTGTTCCTAGAGCAATGCAATATCTCCTATAGTTTGCAAATCATAGATTTGAATGCGAAAGATAAGAAATTACAGTGCTATGACTTCAACGTGTGGTTCACATATATCTAAAGTATCTTTAGCAATAAGATTAATGACATGGCAAGCACACCGTTGATGCATTAAAAAGGATGCAACATATACGCAGAATAAATGAGCCAGTGTATTCATTGTAGTAGTGTTTGCTGAAGCATTATCAAAAGTTATTGCGAAAACCTTCTAGCAAGATCAAAATCATTCACAACTTTGGGTACAACTTCAACAATGTCCAAATCCTATTACTCTTTTTTGTAGATGCCAATGTTCGTTAACATAATGAGCTACCAGACTAATGTAGTCTTGCTTTGCCCGACCACTACAGATATCAAGTGTTAACAACACTGAAAAAGGGCATGTAGAAAATTCTTCTTTTCTTTTCTTTTCTTTTCTTTTCTCTTTACTAGTTTGGCATAGCTTTTTAATATCCCTAGTTGTAGTTTGTCTAGAAATTGGCATATAATTAGGCTTAAGACAATTTTGAATATATTCTATGGAACCCTCACATTCACCAAAGCCTAGTGGTAAATCATTAGAAGCAATAAGACGTCATATACCTTCTCTCTGAACATTAGCATTTTATGTGAAATTAATGCATCGTACCATCAAAATATAAACCGCCAAAGCCTAAACTAATTGGAGAAATGGAGGAGTCACATACCAAGTAGCAATTCCCCAAAATAATTTCGGAAATGGAGCTTCGAGCAAAGAGATCAAAATCCGCGGGACTGAGAGAAAAAACACACAATGGTCATTATTTTTTCTGGAGGTAGGAGATGACATGGGCTAAAGAGATAAGTGAGGAGACCCACGTGGGGACCACAACCGACCAGGGCACGCCTGGGGTTGCTAGCGCACCCTGGTGTCTTGTGGGCACCAGGGGCACCCCCTCTGTTGTTATTTGTACCAAAAATTAAGAAATATCCAGGAAAAAATCGTGTTAAAATTTCAGGACATTCTGAGCACTTTTATTTTTGGGCACTTTTTATTGCATGGAAAATCCAGAAAACAGGAAACATGGCATTTTATTTTGTTTAACTAAGAAAAATAGAAAACAAAGGGTGGAGATAGAAGGTAGTGCCTACTAGATTCATCAACTCCACACCTCTAAAAAAATGATCCATTAATAAGGTTGATCAAGTCTTATTAACAACCACTTTTGATTAGCATGAAACTGAAGAACTTTCGTAAAGCACTAAGTTACCTCAACGGGATATGCACATCCCCAACAATAAGTATGTCATATTTCTTTTGGGCAGCAGATATGGGGAGTTGAAAACTTCCAATAGTAAGTGTTGGAGATTTTTCAATAACATTAATACCATTCACTTGAAATTGTCTCTTCAGAAAGTGCACTGTATGCTCATTACCATTGATATGAAAGGTGACCTTGTTTTTATTGCAATCAATAACAGCCCCTGCAGTATTCAGAAAGGGTTTATCAAGGATAATCGACATGTTGTCATCCTCGGGCATCTCAAGAATAACAAAGTCCATTAAGATAGTAACATTCGCAACAACAACGGGCACATCCTCGCAAATGCCGATAGGTATGGCGGTTCATTTGTCAGCCATTTCCAAAGATATTTCAGTAGGTGCGGCGGCGGCTCCGTATCGTGAAACAAGATGAAACTTTCTCTCCTATTCTTTTCTCTGATAATGTGAATTTATAGTATCCTAAATAGGGTTGGAGGAGCCTTGAGGGAGTCCTGGACTAGGGGGTGTCCGGACAGCCGGACTATCAATGTCCGCCGGACTATCAAGACTACGAAGATACAAGATTGAAGACTCCGGCTCGTGTCCGGATGGTACTTTCCTTGGCGTGGAAGGCAAGCTTGGCGATACGGATATGTAGATCTCCTACCATTGTAACCGACTCTGTGTAACCCTAGCCCTCTCCGGTGTCTATATAAACCGGAGGGCTTTAGTCCGTAGGACAACATACATTACAACAATCATACCATAGGCTAGCTTCTAGGGTTTAGCCTCCTTGATCTCGTGGTAGATCTACTCTTGTACTACCCATATCATCAATATTAATCAAGCAGGACGTAGGGTTTTACCTCCATCGAGAGGGCCCGAACCTGGGTAAAAACATCGTGTCCCTCGTCTCCTGTTACCATCCGCCTAGACGCACAGTTCGGGACCCCCTACCCGAGATCCGCCGGTTTTGACACCGACATTGGTGCTTTCATTGAGAGTTCCTCTGTGTCGTCACCAATAGAGAGGATGCCTCCACCCGTCTTCAAAGACGATATTTTCGCCGGAGGGGCCTTGGCCGCCGGCCAAACTATCCGGCTTGGTGGTTTTCTCATGACCGCCTGTCCGACTGCCGCTTCGGCAATGACTTCTCAAGTCGTCGAAAGCAATCTTCGCGTCAGCCCTAAAGCTGCCGAACAGTTAGATCTAATAGAGCTCTCATCTGTTAACAAGCTCTTGGATCGCATCGCCGCCCTGGGAGTCGCTACGGACTACAACCAGATTGGGCTTAAAACCGATCTGAGAGAGATTAACTCTCCCCAGGCCACCCACCACGTCGCAGTGGTGGAAGAGCAATACGGCAACTCTTTGCCAGTGTTGAAAACAATTCATGTCCGGATTCCCGAACCCTCCATGCCGGATTCCCGCGGAGGGACGGACTTCGATCGAGCATCGAACTTAAAATCATGCATCGCCCCGGACTCGCTGGATTATCCCCAGCAAACCACACTTCCGAATTCAGAAACCCCTTGGCCTTTGAGCCTCAAGATGGGCAGGGATCCGGATTTTATTCCACCCACCCGCCCAGACATATGCGATCTATCCCTAATACGGCAAGAGCCTACAGAAAAAGTACATCACTACTGGGCCAGATTCCTCCTGGTTATGGACAGGATAAAGGACTGCCGAGAGGAAAATGCAATATCAATCTTCTGCAATAACTGCACGGACAAGGGAATACTAAACGCCATTGATCGTCGCAAAATTACGCGCTTCACCGATCTGGCATCCATTGTACGAAAGTACTGTGCGATGGAGAGTTTCCGGAAAACCGAAAATCAATTTTGGAATAATCCGGCCACAAACCCAGTCCACAATAAAAGGGTGCCTTACACTCAGGCCCCAGATGCAAAAACGAAAAAACAAAAACCCAATAAGGAAAAATGCATTTTCGGCGTACCAGTCGGAAAGCTGCTGGGTTTCATCGTATCCGGTAGAGGAATTGAAGCAAATCCGGCCAAAATCCGAGCTCTGTCACAGTTGGATATTCCAAAAGACCTCAAACAAATACAAAAATTAACAGGATGCGTGGCAGCCTTAAGCCGCTTTATCTCCCGTTTAGGAGAAAAGGCGTTGCTCCTCTATCGCCTCCTCAGGTGCACCGAACACTTCGAGTGGACGGATGCTGCCACTGCCAGACTCGAAGAAATAAAGGCCATACTAGCAACAAACCCGGTCCTGGCTGCGCCCACTCTGGGTGAACCAATGTTGTTATACATCGCAGCAACACATCAAGTTGTAAGCGCAGTCCTCGTCGTCGAATGAGCGACAGAAGGGCATAAATTCCCTATTCAAAAACCAGTGTATTATGTATCCGCTGTGTTAACCCCCTGCAAATCCTGTTACCCGCACTATCAGAAGATAGCATATGCGGTGTTCATGGCGTCTCGAAAGCTCCGGCACTACTTTCAAGAGTGCTCGATAACAGTGGCCTCTGAAGTACCACTCAAAGACATTATAAATAATCGCGACGCAACGGGCATGATAGCAAAATGGGCCATTGAGCTCTTACCATTCGACATCACTTACAAACCTCGACGAGCTATAGAGTCACAAGTTTTGGCTGACTTCGTCGCCGAATGGACTGAAGCCGAACTCCCTAAAGAGTGCGGCGTATACTCCAATTGGACTATGCATTTCGACGGCTCCAAAATGTTGGCCGGACTGGGGGCTGGCGTCGTACTGACGTCCCCCACCGGAGATACAGTCCAGTATGTACTTCAAATAATGTACACGGACTCCAACAATGCAGCCGAATACGAGGCCCTATTACATGGTGTCCGGATGGCGGTCTCCATGGGCATTCAACGCCTAGAGGTGCGCGGGGACTCAAACCTTGCAATATCCCAAATAAATGGAGACTTCGACGCCAAGGATCCGAAAATGGCAGCATATCGCAACGCTGTCCTAAAAATGTCAGCTCGGTTTGAAGGACTCGAATTCCATCACGTAGCCCAAGATAATAACCAAGCGGCCGACGTTCTGGCACGCATCGGTGCGAAACGTGATGCTGTCCCTCCAAATATCTTCCTGGAACGGCTCTTCAAGCCATCCGTACTATGGGAAGAGGAGCCCGGTAGCTACAAACCGGAGAAAACCGCACCAACTGGTGATTCGGCAGACGACATAACACCCTCCGCCCACGTCATAATGGCAGTAATCGCCGCGTGGATAGAACCTTTCCTAGCCTACTTACTTAGGCAGGAACTTCCCGAAGACCAAAATGAGGCCCGCCGCATAGTCCGGCGATCGAAGGCCTACAAGGTCCATGAGGGAGAACTTCATAAGAAAAGTACCACCGGAGTCCTTCAAAGGTGTATCTCCGAAGAAGAAGGGCGAAACCTCCTGGCTGAAATTCATGCCGGACTAGGCGGACACCACGCAGCAGCCCGGGCCCTTGTAGGAAAGGCATTCCGTACAGGATTTTATTGGCCGACGGCTCGGGCAGACGCACAGGACTTGGTCCAGCGATGCGTTGGTTGTCAGCTCTTTGCTAATCAGAGCCATATGCCACCCACCGCCCTCAAAACCATACCCATTACCTGGCCGTTCGCGGTCTGGGGGCTTGACATGGTTGGACCCCTTAAAGGGGGAACCCACAAGAAAAAATACCTATTGGTCAGGGTGGATAAATTCACCAAATGGATAGAGGCCAAACCGGTCAAAACGGCAGAGTCCGGACCAGTGATAGACTTTATATCAGGGGTGGTACACCGTTACGGAGTCCCCCACAGCATCATCACCGACAACGGCACGAACTTCACAGCCGATGAGGTTAAGTCTTGGTGCAAAAATATGGGCATCAAGCTCGACTATGCGTCAGTCTATCACCCTCAAACCAACGGTCAAGTGGAAAGAGCTAATGGTCTAATAATGAGCGGCATTAAACCCAGGCTAGTGAGGTCACTCACTAAATCCGACACACAATGGGTCGAGGAGCTCGACTCCATACTCTGGGGGCTGCGGACAACGCCTAACCGTGCTACCGGATTCACACCATTTTTATGGTATACGACGCAGAGGCAGTTTTGCCCTGTGACATTATTCATGACTCACCTCGAGTGCGTATGTATGAGGAAAGAGAGGCCGAGCTTGATCGGCAGGACAGCTTGGACACATTGGAGGAAGAACGTGACGTCGCGAAGGCTCGTTCCGCATTCTATCAGCAGCAGGCCCGAAGATATCAAAGCAGAGAAGTATGGGCCAAGACTTACAACGTTGGTGAACTAGATCTACGCCTGCCGGACAAGAAAAAGGACAAGCTCAAGCCCAAATGGGAGGGTCCCTTCATCATCGATCAAGTACTGACCGGCGGAGCGTACCGTCTACGAAATGCGTAGGATCACCGACTCGAGCCGAACCCATTGAACGCAGCCCGCCTCCGACGATTCTATGCCTAGCGCCGGACTAAGATTTCGTCCCCTTCCCCCGTCCAAATTTTTACACTTCGGCTGTCTTTTGTTTCTCTTTTTATCCTTTTCACTTAAAAGCCCTTCCGGGCCTATTTTTGCATTCTTTGCATACGCATGATGTGCCATCCGCACTCATTATTCCTGGGGGCTTCTTTTACAGAAGCTCAATTATACGCATGATGTGCCATCCGCACTCATTATTCCTGGGGGCTTCTTTTACAGAAGCTCAATTATACGGGTTTTATACCCATCACATGTGTCAAGCTTCCACATGTACCTTTTATTCGCCATTATATGCATCGATATGACTTAAGTTTTGGCCAAGCTGGGTTGCCTGGCTCCTGTGCTTACCCCTACGTTCCCGATTGTTCGGCTAGGAGGTAAAGGGAGCACCTCTGCGACTGTTACTGCCGGGTCAGCCGGATGTGTACCTCAGACTGGGTGAAGCCGAAAGCTAGCGTTCTTAAGGGAATATTCGGTCGGTGACTCAAAAGATGACTTTTTACCTATTTATCTATTTGCCCCCAGATGTTTTACTGCTTTCTTTGCAGTCCGGACATGCACTTTAGGGCATGCCTCCCAGCGAAAGGAACCCTTAACGGAACTATTCTCCCTGGAAGATGTTTCTTACTAACCATGTAATATGACATAACTAGTTGGGCACTTGTCTGATAAAGCACTAATGACCCCTACGCCTGGTCTCCATGCATACCACGGTTGTTTCTTAACCAAAAAGGTATTCGGACACACTCCGGACTCTAGGGTCCCGAGGTCGAAGCGAAAAGGTCGGCAAAGACAAACGATCTACAATCCGGCTAGAAGGCATTTCACATGTCACTTTAAAGGATAACATACATTGTCAAATTTATTGATTGTATTCCTCCTCAATCCCGTCTAACAGGCTGTCTAGTTTACAGTCCTGTTGGGAAAATTTAGCAGCCAACTCTACTTGGCTATACACTAAACTCACAGGGATCTCCTTCCCATCGGGCCCCACCGGTCCAACTTCGGCCATGTGGTTGGGATCCGCCTTCTTGTACCGCGTCTTCACCATGGCCCAAGCCTCCCTCGCACCTTGACGGCAAGCCGAAATCTTCCACAAACGGAAGCGCTGCCGCACTCCCTGCAGCTTCTCCGCAAGCTCCCCGAGGCCCTCGGGTAGTGTGAGGGCTGGCCATAAAGCCTGAACGACGCCGCTCATTGCCTGCCGAACTCGTTCGAGTAGCTGCAACAGTTAGGGAAGTTGATCACCCATTGATATGGGCATCTCCTCTGCAGGACGACCCGTGAGTATACCTACAAGACATATCATGTCAAAATGCTTCCTCGCCGAACTCTTCTTTTCAAAAGAGTTCGCTCAAGCACTTACTATAAATGCCGCGACGAAGCCGCTGATTCTCCTTAACGGAGCCGGACAGCTCGGCCTGAGCGGCTTTCAGCTCTTCTCCGAGCTTGGCGTTGGCATCCTGGAGCTTGTTCCTTTCCTGCTGAACTCTATTCAGTACACTCTCGCCGGCCTTTAGCTGGCGTAGCAATGCTTGCCTGTCCGGATCTTGTCCGGCGGCACCTGCAATGTCATTATTAGACTCACGCGCATGCCGCACAGCGCTTATATTTATTAATAAAAATGTGTTACCAGGAAGGATCTTTCCATCTCCTCCTGCGGCAGCAAGTGCGGCCTCAAGTTGGGCCTTGCAATCTTGCAGCTCCCGAGACAGCTGGGCGTTCTTCTCGTTAAGTGCCTGAAATTTCCAATGATCCTTAAATCAGTTAGCATAACTGTTTTAAGTCTCGGGGGCTACTGGTATATACAACCATTAAAATTCCTTTACCCGCATGTCTTTCACATACTGCTCCGTGGCTCTGGTAAAACCATTATGAGCAGCACGGAGATGCGCGTCCCCTACGTTAAAAGCATCCAATGCCTCAGGGGAAAAGCACGCTTCTTGAAATACTGTCCGGCGGCGCCTATGGTTCATGGCGCTCTCCACCTCAGACTTGGTGGCGGACAATCTGTCGGTATCCTCCGTTGGAGCAGGATCCGGCTCGCGTCTTGCGCTTGCCTCCCCCTCCAGGCCGGGCGCTGGAGCCTGGCTGGTGTTGGTCGGATTGGCAATTCCTGCGCTCGCAGTCTGGCGAGCGCTTTTTCTCCTACAAAGATCATGAGCACTCAGACGTTTCCTCGGAACGTTGCTCTAAAAATTCAAATACGAGCTATACCTTTGCGGTGACGTTTCCGTCCGCACTGCGCTCCTTTTCCGCCTGCTGGTGCGGACTGACCTCTGTTTGTCGGCGCCGCGGGCTCGGCTTCCTGCCGTAAAGGCGCTTCCTGCAAAATACCATCGTTCGCGAAGGTTAGAAATGGGCAGGGATGAGATAATGGTGTCCGGACTTCGGTCGCGGTCACCTGGGAAGCCGGACTTAGCCCGGGGTAGTCCGCCGTAATGGCGACCAAAGCATTGTCTATGCTGAGCTGGTGATACACCCCGTCGATCAGCTCCACCTCGATATCCGGGTCCTCTTCGGAGGCCGGACCCAGGGATCCTTCTGGATCCTCGGGTTGCGGAGCAGGACTTACCATGTCCTCCACAGTCCGGCGTAGACCCTGCGCCGAAGACATAATGTAAGAAGCTTAAACTTCCAAAGCATGGGCTGGGCCCTTCAAGGTGTTCACTTACCCATCCTCTGGGGTTGATCATGGAAAACCCATTCAAAGGGTTCGTTCGAAGGAAATCCTCCTTCTCCCCCTTGTACAGGCCGGACAGGATCTTCACCAGATCCTCGGTCGAATCCGGCCCTTTGCGGCCATGCCGGGTAGCATCGTCTTCCCCGTTGAAATACCGCATGGGGTGGCCTCTGTATTGCAGTGGTTGTACCCCTCGCTTGATGCATGTCGCCATGACTCCGATCACGGTCAGGCCGGAATGAGCCATTAATCTTATCTGGCCCATCAAGTAGTGGACGCTCTTGTCTTCCTCCAATCGGGGGCTCCGCGGGCGCCAGCTGAGGCGTTTCTTCAAGGGAGCAGCACTAAACTCCGGGAGGCCGATCCAAACTGGGTCTGGCAGCGGGGCGTCTTCTATATAAAACCATTCCGAGGGCCAGTCTTCGGACGCCTTCTTGGGAGTGCCGAATAGGTATCCGGTCCCGGCGATGCGCCATATTTCGGCGCCGCCCACTTGATATATGGACCCCTGGTAAGAACGGGGTACGAGGCAAAACAGCCTCTTCCACAATGCGAAATGGGGCTCAATGCCCAGGAATAGCTCACAAAGAGCTACGTAGCCCGCGATATGCATGACAGAGGCGGGCGTGAGGTGGTGGATCTGGAGTCCGTAGAACTTCAGGAGCCCGCGGAGGAACGGATGTATTGGAAATCCGAGTCCCCTTGTCAGATAAGGGACAAAACATACTCGATCCCCCTTATTGGGGCTTGGAGTGTCCTCCGCCTGTCTCCCACCTTGATAAGTAACCAGTCCGGCCCGGACTGGGATCATAATGGCCGGAGGGAGGAATCCCCCCGTTTGGAGCTTCTCGAGCTTGTTGTGCGAAATATAGCACCTCCTCCAACTCCCCGGCGGTGGGCTGGGAGCGCGCGAAGAAGAGCCGTGTTGACGATCCATGGTGGAATGGATTTCTAGGTTGAAGGCGCTTCGATGGAGTATTCGCGGGAGGAAGACGGTGTGGTTTGGATCTGGATTCTTGCCTCTTTTATAGGCGGGTAACTCGCACAATTGGGGGGTGAAATGCAAAAGACACCCTGGCTTTTCGCATTCATGCGACGCGTGGAACAGGGCCATTATTTGGCATAGAAGCCGAGGAACACAGTATTCAAGATGAAGCCGGACACTGTTCGGCAGGTACATGGAATTTGAAGGGAGAACCCGCCTTGCAACGCCGAAGACTATAAACGCGCTGGACTTATCGTCATTGAAGCCTGGTTCGGGGGCTACTGAGGGAGTCCTGGACTAGGGGGTGTCCGGACAGCCGGACTATCAATGTCCGCCGGACTATCAAGACTACGAAGATACAAGATTGAAGACTCCGGCTCGTGTGCGGATGGTACTTTCCTTGGCGTGGAAGGCAAGCTTGGCGATATGGATATGTAGATCTCCTACCATTGTAACCGACTCTGTGTAACCCTAGCCCTCTCCGGTGTCTATATAAACCGGAGGGCTTTAGTCCGTAGGACAACATACATTAAAACAATCATACCATAGGCTAGCTTCTAGGGTTCAGCCTCCTTGATCTCGTGGTAGATCTACTCTTGTACTACCCATATCATCAATGTTAATCAAGCAGGACGTAGGGTTTTACTTCCATCGAGAGGGCCCGAACCTGGGTAAAAACATCATGTCCCTCGTCTCCTGTTACCATCCGCCTAGACGCACAGTTCGCGACCCCCTACCCGAGATCTGCCGGTTTTGACACCGACAAGCCTCATGGGCCCCACTACCCACCAGGGCACGCCGGAGGGGCGTAGCGCGCCCTAGTGCCTAGTAGGCAGCTGGGGCCCCCTCCAGTGGGTCTTGGTTCCGGTATTTTTTATTTATTCCAAAATAATTCTCCAAATAGTTTCGTCCAATTCTAAGAACTTTTATTTCTGCACAAAAACAACACCATGGTAGTTCTGCTGAAAACAACGTCAGTCTGGGTTAATTTCATTCATATCATGCAAATTAGAGTCCAAAACAAGAGCATAAGCATTAGGAAAAGTAGATACGGCGGAGACGTATCACCCGGGTCTACTTTTATCATATATAAAATCCAAAAATACCTTACTACAATTTTATTACTGTTATTCTATTTCGTGTTTTATTTTATCTATTTTCCACTACGAGATTTGATCCTTACAAATAACCGCCGAGGGGATTGACAATCCCCTTGATCGCGTTGAGTGCAAGTATTTACTTTTGTATGTGCAGGTACAGCTAACGAGGTTCTGCATGGTTCTCTGATACGTCTCCAACGTATCTATAATTTTTGATTGTTCCATGCTATTATATTATCTGTTTTGGATGTTTAATGGGCTTTAATATGCTCTTTTATACTCCCTCCATTCCTAAATATAGGGTGTATAGTTTCTGCAACGGAAATTAAAGAACGCATGTGGAGGGAAAATTTCACAAGTTTTGGGTGAGATTACACTTGACTAATTGACATGAGAAAATAGAGGAGCTTGCATGATATAAGGAAATGTAATGAAATCCCTTAAAAAATTATCCAAATGCGTGGTGCAACGCAATACACCTTATATTTTGGATTTTTTCTCAAAAATCTATACACCTTATATCAAGGAACGGAGGGAGTATTATTTTTGGGACTAACCTATTAACTGAAGGCCGAGTGCAAATTGCTGTGTTTTTTTGCCTATTTCAGTGTTTCGCAGAAAAGGAATATCAAATGGAACGAAACCTTCGTGAGGATATTTCTTGGAACAAACGCAATCCAGGAGACTTGGAGTGGAAGTCAGAGACGCAACGAGGCGGCCACAGGGCAGGAGGGCGTGCCCCCACCCTTGTGGGCCCCTCGTAGCTCCACCGACCTACTTCTTTCGCCTATATATACTCTTATACTCTGAAAGCATCCAGGAGAGCCACGAAACCACTTTTCCACCACCACAACCTTCTGTACCCATGAGATCCCATCTTGGGGCCTTTTTCGGCGATCTGCCGGAGGGGGATTCGATCATGGAGGGCTTCTACATCAACACCATAGCCTCTCCGATGATGTGTGAGTAGTTTACCACAGACCTTCGGGTCCATAGTTATTAGCTAGATGGCTTCTCCTCTCTCTTTGGTTCTCAATACAAAGTTCTCCTCGATGTTCTTGGAGATCTATTCGATGTAATACTCTTTTGCGGTGTGTTTGCCGATATCCGATGAATTGTGGGTTTATGAACTTGATTATCTATGAATATTATTTGGTTCTTCTCTGAATTCTTATATGCATGATTTGATATCTTTGCAAGTCTCTTCGAATTATCGGTTTAGTTTGGCCTACTAGATTGATCTTTATTGCAACGGGAGAAGTGCTTAGCTTTGGGTTCAATCTTGCGGTGCTCGATCCCAGTGACAGAAAGGGAACCGACACGTATTATATTGTTGCCATCGAGGATAAAAAGATGGGGTTTATATCATATTGCTTGAGTTTATCCCTTTACATCATGTCATCCTACCTAATGCGTTACTCCATTCTTATGAACTTAATACTCTAGATGCACGCTGGATAGCGGTCAATGTGTGGAGTAATAGTAGTAGATGCAGAATCGTTTCGATCTACTTGACACGAACGTGATGCCTATATTCATTATCATTGCCTTAGATATCATCATAACTATGCACTTTTCTATCAATTGCTCGGCAGTAATTTGTTCACCCACCGTAATACATGCTATCATGAGAGAAGCCACTAGTGAAACCTATGGCCCCCGGGTCTACTTTACACCATATAAGTTTTCGATCTATAATTCTAGTTTACTATTTATTTTGCAATCTTTATTTTCCAATTTATACAACAAAAATACCAAAAATATTTATCTTATTATCTTTATCAAATCTCACTTTTGCAAGTGGCCGTGAAGGGATTGACAATCCCTTTATCGCGTTGGTTGCAAGGTTCCTGATTATTTGTGTAGGTACTATGCAACTTGCGTGTAGTCTCCTACTGGATTGATACCTTGGTTCTCAAAAACTGAGGGAAATACTTACACTACTTTGCTGCATCACCCTTTCCTCTTCAAGGGAAAACCAACACATGCTCAAGAGGTAGCAACAAGGATTTCTGGCACCGTTGCCGGGGAGATCTACACTCAAGTCAAGACATACCAAGTACCCATCACAAACTCTTATCCCTCGCATTACATTATTTGCCATTTGCCTCTCGTTTCCCTCTCCCCCACTTCACCTTTGCCGTTTTATTCGCCCTTTTTTGTTCGCCTCTTTTCGCTTGCCTCTTGTGTGCTCGTGTGTTAGATCGTTTGTTTCTCCATCATGGCCAGTCATTCTATCATTGTTAATACTCCCGATAATGAAGTTCTTAATTTTAAACAAAGGGAAGGAGAAAATCTAAAAGATGCTTGGTATAGAATTCGCAATGCTCAAAATAGATCCACTAGGAAGCAATCTACTTCCGTTCTTCTTCGCAATTTTTACGCGGGCATCACTCCTTGGAATAGATATATTCTTGATACCATTACCGGAGGAAATTTCTTGGGTAGCCATACTTTTGATTTTTATAATGCTATGATAGATTTGCTAGGCCCACCACCTCTTTTGGTTAATGGAACTATTTTAACTTTGAACATGTTATGCAAAGGCTTGATATTATTGAAATTAAAATTGCCACTGTAGAGTTGATCAAGAATTTGGATAAAAAGATCCACAACCAAATTACCCAATATGGATCTAAGGTAGGAGTTACTCTGAATTTTTTTAGAGAAGAGGAACCCATAGTTAATGAAAAAATAGATCAAGATTCCACTGGAATTGATAAACTTGAGGATATTATTACCAACTTAAGGTCTGCCTTTTCTGCTGTTAGAAACACCTCAAACCTTCCTCCTACCAAAGTGGCCAAGTTTATGTATGTTCCCAAAAATAAGGGTGAATCTTCTAGTAAGGAGAATGAAGATCTCAAATCAATAAGTATTCACCCCAACTTTTTCGCTGTCATTAAGGAACCTTTTGCTACAAACGAATCTCTTGATTTCTTGCCTAAGAGTTTGATCATCAACAAAAAGAAAGAATTTCCTAAGGGTTATAAGTGTTCAATTGAAGAATTTCCCACCAAAGATGACAATACCTAGATCTATTCTTGTTTTTTATGCCTAGCTAGGGGAGTTAAACGATAGCGCTTGTTGGGAGGCAACACAATTTTATTTTTGTTCCTTACTTTTTGTTCCTGTTTAGTAATAAATATTTCATCTAGCCTCTGTTTAGATGTGGTTTTATGTTTTAATTAGTGTTTGTGCCAAGTAAAGCCTTTAGGATCTTCTTGGATGATAGTTGTTTGATCTTGCTGGAAAAGACAGAAACTTTGCGCTCACACAATTAATTTTCGTAAATCACAGAAAAGAGATTTTACCCTGATTCTTTTTGTAGTAGATGAATATACAAATTACCCTGGTCGTCCTAATTTGGTAGAATTTTTGGAGTTCCATAAGTATACGTTTGATACAGATTACTACGGACTGTTCTGTTTTTAACAGATTCTGTTTTTCGTGTGTTGTTTGCTTATTTTGATGAATCTATGGCTAGTATCGGGGGGCCTGAACCATAGAGAAGTTGGAATACAGTAGGTTTAACACCAATATAAATAAAGAATGAGTTCATTACATTACCTTAAAGTGGTGATTTGTTTTCTTATACTAACGGAGCTCATGAGATTTTCTGTTTAAGTTTTGTGTTGTGAAGTTTTCAAGTTTTTGGATAAAGATTTGATGGATTTTGGAATAAGGAGTGGAAAGAGCCTAAGCTTGGGGATGCCCAAGGCACCCCAAGGTAAAATTCAAGGAAAACCAAAAGCCTAAGCTTGGGGATGCCCAAGGCACCCCAAGGTAAAATTCAAGGAAAACCAAAAGCCTAAGCTTGGGGATGCCCCAGAAGGCATCCCCTCTTTCGTTTACTTTGCAATCTTTACTTTCAATCTATATCATAAAAAATACCAAAAATATTTATCTTATTATCTCTATCAGATCTCACTTTTGCAAGTGGCCGTGAATGGATTGACAACCCCTTTATCGCGTTGGTTGCAAGGTTCTTATTTGTCTGTGTAGGTACGAGGCGACTTGCGTGTGGTCTCCTACTGGATTGATACCTTGGTTCTCAAAAACTGAGGGAAATACTTACGCTACTTTGCTGCATCACCCTTTCCTCTTCAAGGGAAAACCAACGCAGTGCTCAAGAGGTAGCAAGAAGGATTTCTGGCGCCGTTGCCGGGGAGATCTACACCAAGTCAAGTCAAGTCAAGACATACCAATTACCCATCACAAACTCTTATCCCTCGCATTACATTATTTGCCATTTGCCTCTCGTTTTCCTCTCCCCCACTTCACCCTTGCAGTTTTATTCACCCTCTTTTTCCGTTCGTCTCTTTTTGCTTGCTTCTTGTGTGCTTGTGTGTTGGATTGTTTGTCACGATGGCTCAAGACATTACTAAATTGTGTGAATTTTCCAATACCAACAACAATGATTTTCTTAGCACTCCGATTGCTCCTATTACCGATGCTGAATCTTGTGAAATTAATGCTGCTTTGCTGAATCTTGTCATGAAAGATCAATTTTCTGGCCTTCCTAGTGAAAACGCCGCTACCCATCTAAACAACTTTGTTGATTTGTGTGATATGCAAAAGAAGAAAGACGTGGATAATGATATTGATAAATTGAAGCTATTTCTGTTTTCACTTAGAGATCGTGCTAAAACTTGTTTTTCGTCTTTGCCTAAAAATAGTATTGATTCATGGAATAAGTGCAAAGATGCTTTTATCTCTAAGTATTTTCCTCCCGCTAAGATCATCTCTCTTAGAAACGATATTATGAATTTTAAGCAACTTGATCATGAGCATGTTGCACAAGCTTGGGAGAGGATGAAATCAATGATACGTAATTTCCCTACACATGGTTTGAATTTATGGATGATTATACAAACAAATTATGCCAGATTGAATTTTGCTTCTAGAAATCTTTTAGATTCGGCCGTGGGAGGCACTTTTATGGAAATCACTTTAGGAGAAGCTACTAAACTGCTAGATAATATTATGGTTAATCTCTACCTACTATTAAAGGGAGGATTGTTTCTCCATTTTTTTTGTCCAATCAGCGGTTTTTGGTCCGTCGTCCGTTTTCATACCTTTTTGTGTTGTACGTAAAAAAATGCGTACCGTTTTGCCTCGAAAAATAAATTGTGTTATATGGGACTCCAACCTAGCCCGCTGAGTTGGAGCGCACACACATACCACTCCGCCTAGCTGACTTGCCATGGAATAAAGAAAGAAAGATGCCGTTTATATCCTTTCGGCGAATCTTGGGCTGTTTGGGCCGAGATGGGTCTGATCTACACCGCCCCCCTATAGAGACGCGGGCCCCTAGAAAAACAAAGGAATGAAAATCCTGTAAATGAATGAAATAAAGAACAAAAGAGAAAAGGAAAGGAGATGCTAATTTGGCCCATGGAAAGGGAGGCTAATTGCATCAGAAAAATTATAAGAAGAAAAGAGAGGCCAATTTGGTACAACGAAAGAGAGATTAATTGAAGGGGAATAAAAAGAAGGAAAGAGAAGCTAATTGCATGACAAATAAAGAAAGGAAATAGAGGGTAATTAAATGATGGAAAGAGTGGCTAATTATATTCACGCATGATCCTTGATCAATGAATGAAATGAAAGGAGTAACAGAGATATAAGAGGACCACACTAATTCAAACTAGCCTTTCCAGGTTCTCAAGGGAAATAAAAAGCTACTTGATAACATCTGAAGTTTTACGCATGGTGCCCTTGATAAATGAATAATAAAAACATAATAGAGATATAAGAGATTGTCTAATCATGTGTTCGGAAAAAAAGATACTTTAATTGCGGGATTAGGAGAATGGTGGCGCACAATTAAAAATAAGGACGTATTAACTGTGAGACTGAGAGATCAATTAAAATCGGCGGTGAGAACTAAAAAAGCCAGTTTCATGTGGGAGACACATTACAATTGTGGGATTTGAGAGACCCATATAAATCAGACATGCATGCATAAGTGGTGAGCATTAAAACCAAATTTCTGTGCACGAAAAATAACTAGACTCGTGTGGGGGACACAGTATAATTGTGGGATTTGAGAGAGACCCTATTAAATCGGACATGCATCGGTGGTGAGCACTAAAAAAACAAGATTCATGTGGGGGACGAATTAAAATTGTGAGATTTGAGAGACCCGATTAAATTAGACATGCATTGGTGGTGAGAACTAAAATCCAATTCTTGTGAGAATATATTTAAAATATTCCTTACATTGCCGTAATTCAATGGCAGGTGTGTCATGGGGTGGACGAGATCACTGCCTTAGGATTCACTATGTTTTTGGATGCATTGTGATCATGTAGGCAAAACCCCTTTGACGGTGAGGGTGAGAAGGAGGATAAGCTGTGAGATGACGGTGTGTCGCATTGAAACGAAGTACACATATCTGTGAAGAGTCTTGAGTCATGCTTATTCGGTTGGAGCCATATGATTGTTTTCTCCCATTGCAACGCACGGGCATGTTTGCTAGTTATTCTCAATGGCACACCAAAAGATCTACTAGTAAAAAGGTTCATGCGATAGAAGAGATTAATGTTTTGAGTGGAAAGATGGATGAACTTATGAAGTTGTTTGCTAATAAGAGTGTTTCGTCTGATCCTAATGATATGCCTTTATATACTTTGATTGAGAATAATAATGAATCTATGGATGTGAATTTTGTTGGTAGGAACAATTTTGGTAACAACGTGTATAGAGGAAACTTTAATCCTAGGCCGTATCCTAGTAATTCCTCTAATAATTATGGTAATTCCTACAACAACTCTTATGGAAACTTTAATAAGATGCCCTCTGATTTTGAGACTAGTGTTAAAGAATTTATGAGTTCTCAAAAGAATTTTAATGCTTTGCTTGAAGAAAAATTGACTAAGATTGATGAGTTGGCTAGGAACGTGGATAGAATTCCTCTTGATGTTGATTCTTTGAAATTTAGATCTATTCCACCTAAGCATGATTGTCGTGGGGAACGAACACCTATGGGGCAGGGCCCCTTCTTGGTCCGGCAGGGAGCGGAGGGCGCACGAAGAGCAGATCGAAGCGGAGCACGCGAGGGATTTTACCCAGCTTCGGAGCTCCCCGGGGAGATAAAACTCCTACTGCTGCTTTGTGTTTGTATTGTGTTCTTGCTCGAGGGAGTGAGCGTTCGGTAGTTTCGAATGAGTCGAACCCCCTCTACGTTGCGCATGGGCCTCCTTTTATAGGCTAAAGGGGTCACCGACAGGTGGCAACGTAGACAGGGGTACAAATGTAAAAAAGGGTGGTCGGTACAACTACTATCTACAGTGTACCCTACCTAACTCTGACGGCAGGGGACAAGCGCATTTAATGCCCGTCCGCCTCGCCCTACAGTGCAGAGAAGCGACCGTTAGGGGCGCCACCGCCTGCCACGATGGCCTTCTCATCATTTCCACTTGCCACCTCGCACCGCTTGGCTACACAGCTCCCCGCCACGTGTGCCTGGAACGATCCTGTGGCGGCACGTCGACGAATGTGCTGGAGCATGGGCGCAGAGTGGTGGCCTTGCCGCGGCAAGCGCCTTGCTGCGGTCGTTGTCTTGCCGCACCCGAGAGCTTGTCGCTCGTCGGGCTTTGCCGGGACGCGCGCGCGTCGCGGCAAGTTCTCTGAAGTGCCTTGGTTGGCCTTCCCGGCAAGCTCCTCTTGCCGGGGCCTTGTCCTTCCCGGCGAGCTGCTCTTGCCGGAGTCTTGTCTTCTTAGTCAGAAACACTTTGTTCTTGAACGGCATCAATAGGGACTACGGAGGATCTTGGCGGACGCCCGGCAAGCCTTGCCACTGGGCGCCGCGACTGCCCGTGCACCAGTTCGGGATACTAAGGTACCCCTACTTTAGTACACCGACAGGAGCCCCCGGGCCTGGGCCACACACGGTGTCGAGCGCTGTTGGGCCAGGCCCAAAACAGGGCACGGGCACGCGCGGCCTGGGTCCATACCGAATCTAACTCCGTATCCACCGCGCCCTCCCGTAACGGCACGCGGCAAACGCGGCGTCGTGGGAGAGATCGTGGGTGGTTCTTTAATCGAAAAAGGCGTAACGTTCGCCTCTCCTCTTTATAAGCAGGGGAAACAGGGGCCATTCCCCCACCTTCGCCACTTGCGGTTCCTTCCTCAGAAAGCTCCGCCACTCCCCTCCGCTTCCCAAGCCGAAAGAGAGCAGCGCTCCGCCCCCATCGCTGTCGTCGCCGCCGTCGCCGCCAACGCCCTCGCTCTCCCCCACTGCCTCCGCCATGGCTCCGAAGACCGGGAAGAGCGCGAAGTCGGCCGAGGCGCTGCGGCTTGAGGCGCTGCGCTAGGAACGAGCACTTTTCCCCCCCGAGCTCACCCCGAAGGCGCTGCGGGAGGAGTTCTATCTCTTCCGGTCGACGGAGACGCGGGCGCATCCGCGCACGCAGGTACTCTCCGCCGAAGCTTCTACTTCGAAAAAGTGTCCAAGAGGATACTATTTCTTCCCCCTGTTCTTCTATTGTGGGCTTTGCCCACCTTTTTCTGATTTCTTCTGTGATATCATGAATACCTACGGGTTTCATCTCCTTGACTTCACCCCCAATGCCATTCTGACAATGGCGGTTTTCGCGCACCTCTGCGAGAACTTCGTTGGAATCCACCCAAATGTCGCCCTCTTTCGCCACTACTTGATGCCCCGGGCCGAGAAGGAAGAGCCCTTAGCTGGCGGGATCGCCTGGATCTCGAGGATCGGCATGAAGGAGGTTTATCTGGAGGGGGAGCTCCGCAGCAAGTGGGATGGGTGGAGGGCGGAGTGGTGCTGGATTGTTAACGCGGATCCGAATCCATTCACCAACCTGCGTCAAGCCCGAGTAGTGCGCGGCGGCGACTGGAGCGCCCTGGCGGCGGACGACGCCAGATTGAAGATCGCCACCACGCGGATTCTGCGGCTCAGGCTTGCCGGGCTTACTGTAGGGGCCGTTGGCGCGGACTTTCTTCGCCACCGCATCGCCCCTCTGCAGGAGAGGGGGAGGCCCGCCTGGCTGTTCGGGGCCCCGGCAGATATCATGAGGCTGCGTCCAGGCCTCAATTTTAATTTCACAGTCTTGGAGTTGGATGGGATGCTCAAGGAGTTGTTCAAGCACGACCCCAACCATCCGGAGTGGTTCAGGCTGCCGCAGGGCGTCGTCCCATTGTGCAACAACTCTGCGCTCGATCGCATCCGCGCCATGATGCCGGAGTGCGACTCTCATGGGATCATGCCAACTTGGCAGGAGCCCTCCGACGACGTCGTGCGACAATTCTTTGACGGCCTGGTGGAGGTGGCAGTCCGTGCCGACGAGCAGAGGTCCTCACCCGCGACACCACTGATGACGAGATGCGGTACATCGCCACCAGGGCGGAAGAGGTGGCGGCAGCCGCCGCTGCGGGTGAGTTTGGTTTCACGTTGGAGGAGGTAGAGGCGGCCGAGGCGGCAAGCCTTGCCAACCGAGAGGACCTTGGCGGGGAGGTCGTTGGCGAGGGGGAGCCCGAAGCCGAGGCGAGCGAGCCTGCCGGGGGTGCAAGTGGCCAGCCATCTTCAAGCAACTTGCCGCAGACGGGGGCCTCAGTGCAGCCCCCAGCTCAACCGAGAAGGCGCCTCCGCAAGACTGGAAACACAGCAGGGCGGCGGGCAGGCCAACAGCCGCAGCGCTGCGGGACACGCTCTACCGCGACAAGCACCGTTGCCGCGGGAGCGTCTCATGCCGCGCCGGCAACTGGAGCGGGATCTTCTCGAGCCGCTACTCCTGATCCTGCCGCAGCTCCCGCCAAGCATCCAAGGGAGCCCACTCCTCCACCTCGTCGCGCTGAAAGGGTGCCGGACTTCGACCTCTCCGCGCTGAGCTCCGACGAGGAGGAAGAAGAATAGGAGGAGTAAGACTTTCTTCTTGTTGTACTTATGTTTCTTCGATTCTTGCTGTTTCTTGTCTTGTATCTGATCTGCTTCCCTCTGAATCTCGTTCCTTTTCAAGACTCTGGCCGAGAGAGCGGCGAAGAGGGCCTAGGTCCCCATGGTAGTCATCGAGGATGATCCTGCTGCGACAACAGAGGACGCATCCGAGACCACCTTGGCGGACCCGGCAACCTCTCCCCGAAGCAGCCCCCAGCGCAGCCCCCAGCGTAAGTACTTGTTCACTTCCTGTTGTGGGGCGCGCGTGGGTGCTCTTTCTTTGTTGACATCTTGACTGTTGACTTGCTTGTGTAGGAGCAGAGCAGGCCCATCAGGAGCAACCAGAAGCCGCTCCAGAAGTGCTATCTGCTTCAACTATGCTGCCAAGGGGCAATTCTCCAACAAGGGAGCGCTCTCCGGCAAGGGAGAGGTCCCCGGCAAGGGATGGAACCAGCGAGCCTTCGGTGGTGGAGCCCATGGTCACAGAGCCCAGCACAGGTAACCCTCCTTGTCGGAAATTTTCCCTTGGGTTCTTCTTCTTCTGGTCTTCTTTTTTGGATATTTGTTTGACCTTTTCTCCCTCTTCCTATCTTCAGATCCACCTTCCACGGAGCTGATGGAGACTAAGGCCACCGGCGAGGAGGACGTACGCGGCAACACTGATGATGCTGCCGCTACCGAGGAAGAGGCCGGCGCTGACGATCCCGCCGGCGAAGAGGCCGCCAAGGCTGCTGGCGCAGGAGCTGGCGAGGGGCCCGGCGATCGCACTGACGACCCCGAGGGCGCAGGAGCGCAAGGCGCTACACCGACTGCCGACCCCTCTGCCGCTGATGCAGCACCGGGCTCCGAAGAGCCCCAGCCCGACGCCTACTTGAAGGCCGGCGAAGGTATCTTCATCAGGCTCCCCTGGGCGTCAAGCTCCAGGGCGCCGGTCGAGGGAGAAGCTTTTGACGGGGAAGTGCTCGCCTCTGCTGGGTTGGCGGTGGTTGACGCACCAAGCAGCAGCAGTGGCGAGTCCGAAGAGGAGCAGTTGCTCCGGAAGTTGGTGTCGCTCTACCGCGCCCGGCAGGCGAAGCTGGAGTCCGGGGAAGCGCTTGTCGCGCAGGCGGGAGTTGACATAGAGAAGCATGCGGAGGAGCTCCAGAGCCGCAACCAAGAGGCCCTCCGGTCTATTGCTGAGGAGAGGGCGCAGCTTGTCGAGGCGAAGAAGGCATTCATCCTTGAAAAAGCTGAAGCCGAGGAGCAGCAGAGGCTTGCCGCTGAAGAGCTGTCCACCCGGGAAGGTGAACTGACACAGCGGAAAGTCAATCTGGACAGCTACGAGGAGGAGCTCGCCGCACGCGAGCAATCACTTGGCGGGGTACTCAAGGAAGCGAAGTACGCCGCCGTAGCTGCCGAGGCCACCAAGAAGGAAATAGAGGTGAAGATGACGCAGCTGGAGGCTGATTTGAAAGGGAAAGATGAGGAGCTTGCCGCACTCCACCGCGAACGCGAGAAGGATGCCCTCGCTCATGGTGATCTGCAAGTTCAACTTGCCGATAAGGCGAAGGAACCGAATGCTATCAAGGACTCAAATGCCGATCTGGAGCTGAAGCTGGTCACGCTGACTGGGACACTGGACGGCGCCAAGAAGCGAGAAGATGACTTGAAGAAAGAGATCAAGGCCAACGAGGAGCTGCTAACGAGGGTCGCCGAGACTCAAAACACCTTCAGGGCCACGGTGGAGCTCTGGACGGAGGGCCACGTCAACATTGCTGCAGTCATCGACGAGGAGCTGGCGCAACTAGACTTGGCGGGCTTCGGGTACTCCTCCGACGAGAACCTCCAGCCCAGCGCCAAGCTTACTCTTTTCTTCAAGGGTGTGGCGATGGCTCTCCAGCAACTCCGGGAAAGTATCCCAAAGCAACTGGCTGATGAGTCGCGTGAAATCTATGCCAAGGTCTTGGAGAAGGTGTTGGTGAAGGTACTCTTCCGCAATCCGGGCCTCAACCTCACCCACGTCCTCAAGAAGCTGCCGGCGGGTGCTGATCTTGAAGAGCTCAAGGCCCTTGTCGCACCCATTGTGGACAAGGTGAATGAAGTCAGGAGGATCGACGGCGAGCGCGTGGATTAGGCCACCCTTCTTCTCCCTTCCTTGTCGCTGTTATTTAAGTTATGAGAACAATTCATTCAGTGCCGCAACAAGTTACCTTTGTAATATAACTTTATTCTGGGCAATGCTTGCTACGTTATCTCCTTTACTTGATTCCTTTCTTTGTATGTTTTTACCCTATGCTTTTAGGGAACTTGCCGGTGCAGGCACGCTTGCCGCGAGTGCTGAGTGCGGAACATCAGCAGCCCGCTGGCGGTGCCGGCTCCGGGAAGAAACCTTGCCGCAACTAGTTGCAGCACACTTAAGTTGTTGAGCGGACTCGAAACAAAGTAAGGGCGCAGCTAGCTACGAGGAGGTTCCTCCGCGCACAGGTTTTCCATACAAAGCACGGTCGTTCAAGGACGATAACTTAAAATTTTAAAAACTTATCATGCTCAGACTTTGGCGACTTAGCTTTTTCCTTCGTTGTCTGTGTCCCGGCAAGGCCATACTTCTTTGAACAACGCCTAGTCCACACCATTATCTTCTTATCTTCTCCTCCCCCCGGTGAACTTGTGGGTGAAGGAACCTTCTCTTTGAGAAAAAGAAAGAAGAGAAAATAACGGTATGGAGCCTTAAGGCTCGTTATTGCTTACCGGGGCAAGTGCTGCATAAAGTGTCAGATAAAGCATGCAAAAAAGAAAGAATGCATGAAATTTGACAAGATGTGCAGAGCACATGAACTTTTGCAGAGCATAAGATTTTTATTTATGCGCGGGATCTGCGCCCGGTTTGTACAAAGGGTTACATGCAATAGCGGCAAGGCTTGTACAAATGGTGGTTGTCGGAACAGCAGGTTCCGGCAACCGCGCCTTAGGGGTAAAACTTACGAAGATGCTCTATGTTCCAGGAGTTGCTCACCGGAAAGCCATCTTCGGTCTCAAGGCGGACAGCGCCAGGCCTAGTGACTCGTTTCACCCGATAAGGGCCTTCCCACTTCGGTGTCAACTTGTTGGAATTCTTGGCGGATTGAACGCGCCGAAGAACAAGGTCGCCTTCCTCGAAACTTCTGGCATTAACTTTGCGGTTGTGGTAGCGACGCAAAGCTTGCTGGTATCGAGCAGCTCGTACAGCAGCCTAAAGACGATCTTCCTCGAGGAGCAGCGCGTCATCTTGCCGCAGCTGCTCTTGCTCAAGCTCATCATAAGCGAGCACTCGAGGCGATCCGTATACGAGTTCCGTGGGGAGAATTGCCTCTGCTCCGTAGACTAGAGAAAAAGGCGTCTGGCCAGTGGCTCGATTTGGCGTCGTTCTGATCGACCAAAGAACCACCGGCAGCTCCTCGATCCAATTCCTTCCGCAGTTGTGCAGCCTGTCAAAAATTCTGGTCTTGAGCCCGCGCAGCACTTCAGCGTTTGCCCTCTCCGCTTGACCGTTGATTCTCGGGTGAGCAACAGAAGCGAAGCAGATCTTGGCGCCAAGATCTTGGACGTACTGCATGAAGGTGCGGCTCGTGAATTGTGTGCCATTGTCGGTGATGATCCTGTTAGGGACTCCGAAGCGGCAAACAATTGACCTGAAGAACTTGACTGCTGACTGTGCTGTCACCTTCCTCACTGCTTCCACTTCCGGCCACTTTGTAAACTTGTCGATAGCCACGTACAAGTACTCAAAGCCCCCGACAGCTCGGGGAAAGGGGCCGAGGATGTCGAGCCCCCAGACTAAAAATGGCCAGGACAAAGGGATTGTCTGGAGAGCTTGAGTTGGTTGATGTATCTGCTTGGAGTGGAACTGGCACGCTTCACACTTGGTTACTTGTGCAGTTGCATCCTGGAGGGCTGTTGGCCAGAAGAAACCTTGCCGGAAAGCCTTGCCGGCAAGTGCTCTTGCGCCAATGTGGTGACCACATATGCCTCCATGTATTTCCGCCAACAGCTTCTGTCCTTCTTCCCGGGTAACACACTTCATTTTCACTCCGTTGAATCTCCTTCTGTATAGTATGTCGTCGACAAACTGGTATATACTTGATTGCCGGGCTACTCTCGCCGCTTCTTCTTGCTCTTCGGGAAGTTCTCGTGTCTGAAGGAAACGGACAATCTGCTGTGCCCATGCTGGAGCTTGTGGCTCAACAACAAGGACTAAAGGCATAAATGCTGCTGCGGGAACATCAGCTTCTACGGCAAGAACCCGAGGTTCAGCTGGAGCTTGATGTTCCCCGGCAAGCTCGCCGGAGCAAAACTTGTCGGGAGCGTCTGCTTCAACAGAACAAACCCTAGGGCTTGTCGGAGCAGACTGCTCCTCAGCACTCTTGGTGTTGATCTTGGGGGCCTTCTTGGCGGCGGCTTCGGGGAGCTCAGCTGGAAAGTAGTCTCCAGAAATCAACTTCCTCTTCTTGCTCTGTCCAGTCGATGGTGTTACAGATGGTTGAGTCAGCTTGAGCACAAAAATCCCTGGTTCCACAGGTAACTTGAGTGCGGCGCATTTTGACAGGCCGTCTGCAATGTCGTTCTGAGCTCTCGGAACATGTTCCATCTGTAGGCCGTCAAAATGCTCTTCCAACTTTCTCACTTCATCAATGTAAGCTTCCATCAATGGACTCTGATAATCTTTGTTTACTTGGCGGGCGACAAGCTGCGAGTCACCCCTGACAATGAGCTTCTTGATCCCAAGGTCTGCAGCGATCCTGAGTCCGGCAAGCAAGCCTTCATACTCTGCAGTATTGTTTGTTGCTTGCTCCTTGGGAAAGTGCATATGGACCACGTACTTGAGGTGCTCTCCGGTGGGTGTGACAAGTAGTACGCCCGCACCGGCGCCTTGCAGCGAGAAGGCACCATCAAAGTACATGACCCATTCCTTGTTTGCTTCTTTGACGGGGATGCTCGTCTCTGGAGTTTCTTCATCAGGTGAATTCTGCCAATGCTCGGCTCTGGATAGTTGAGGTACTCTCAAACTTGAGGCCAAAGCTTGACAATTCCAGTGCCCACTCGACAATCCTGCCTGTTGCTTCTGGATTCTGTAGTATCCTTGAGGGAGTCCTGGACTAGGGGGTGTCCAGACAGCTGGATTATCAATATCCGCCGGACTCCAAGACTACGAAGATACAAGATTGAAGACTCCATCCCGTGTCCGGATGGGACTTTCCTTGGCGTGGAAGGCAAGCTTGGCAATACGGATATGTAGATCTCCTACCATTGTAACCGACTCTGTGTAACCCTAGCCCTCTCCGGTGTCTATATAAACCGGAGGGCTTTAGTCCGTAGGACAACATACATTACAACAATCATACCATAGGCTAGCTTCTAGGGTTTAGCCTCCTTGATCTCGTGGTAGATCTACTCTTGTACTACCCATATCATCAATATTAATCAAGCAGGACGTAGGGTTTTACCTCCATCGAGAGGGCCCGAACCTGGGTAAAAACATCGTGTCCCTCGTCTCCTGTTACCATCCGCCTAGACGCACAGTTCGGGACCCCCTACCCGAGATCCGCCGGTTTTGACACCGACATTGGTGCTTTCATTGAGATTTCCTCTGTGTCGTCACCAATAGAGCGGATGCCTCCACCCGTCTTCAAAGAGGATATTTTCGCCGGAGGGGCCTTGGCCGCCGGCCAAACTATCCGGCTTGGTGGTTTTCTCATGACCGCCTGTCCGACCGCTGCTTCGGCAATGACTTCTCAAGTCGTCGAAAGCAATCTTCGCGTCAGCCCTAAAGCTGCCGAACAGTTAGATCCAATAGAGCTCTCGTCTGTTAACAAGCTCTTGGATCGCATCGCCGCCCTGGGAGTCGCTACGGACTACAACCAGATTGGGCTTAAAACCGATCTAAGAGAGATTAACTCTCCCCAGGCCACCCACCACGTCGCAGTGGTGGAAGAGCAATACGGCAACTCTTTGCCAGTGTTGAAAACAATTCATGTCCGGATTCCCGAACCCTCCATGCCGGATTCCCGCGGAGGGACGGACTTCGATCGAGCATCGAACTTAAAATCATGCATCGCCCCGGACTCGCTGGATTATCCCCAGCAAACCACACTTCCGAATTCGGAAACCCCTTGGCCTTTGAGCCTCAAGATGGGCAGGGATCCGGATTTTATTCCACCCACCCGCCCAGACATATGCGATCTATCCCTAATACGGCAAGAGCCTACAGAAACAGTACATCACTACTGGGCCAGATTCCTCCTGGTTATGGACAGGATAAAGGACTGCCGAGAGGAAAACGCAATATCAATCTTCCGCAATAACTGCACGGACAAGGGAATACTAAACGCCATTGATCGTCGCAAAATTACGCGCTTCACCGATCTGGCATCCATTGTACGAAAGTACTATGCGATGGAGAGTTTCCGGAAAACCGAAAATCAATTTTGGAATAATCCGGCCCCAAACCCAGTCCGCAATAAAAGGGTGCCTTACACTCAGGCCCCAGATGCAAAAACGAAAAAACAAAAACCCAATAAGGGAAACAAAACCGCACTGGAGGGATGGCTCAATGGACCCTGTAAGCTTCATAATACAGAGGGAGCCGTCCCAACACATAGCCTTCGAGCATGTTGGATATTACGGCGGGTGGCCAAAAGTGGCGAAGAGCTTCTAGCTCCGGGAAACCACTCCAACAATACCAGCACGGTATCAACAGTCTTCGAGACTTTCGCATCAAATAATATGCGAAAACGATCAATCCGCGAACTCGCCGAAGTCTACCAAGTAGCAACAGCAAATCCATGGAGCGACACAGCTATTCCCTTCAATGGCAGCGACGAGCCCACATTCCGAACAACCAGAGCCCCAGCCGCACTGGTACTTAGTCCCATAGTGGACGGCTTTCGACTGACAAAAGTCCTCATGGACGGCGGCAGCGGACTAAACCTCATTTACGAGGAAACTCTGCGAAAAATGGAAATCGATTGGAGCCGTATTGAGCGAAGCAGCATAACCTTTAGAGGAATAATCCCTAGCCGAGAAGCGCGCTGCACCGGAAAAATCACACTCGATGTGGTGTTCGGCTCTCCGGACAATTACAGATCCGAAGAAGTCACGTTCCAGGTGGCCTCGTTCAGCAGTGGATATCACGCCATATTAGGACGAGAGGCTTTCACAATTTTTCAAGCAATACCTCATTACGAGTACATGAAGCTGAAAATGCCTGGGCCCAGCGGAATAATCACTCTCGCTAGTGATCCGGACATAGCACTCCGTGCCGAAAACAAGACAGCCGCACTAGCCCTCGAGGCACTATCCGAAGCCTTAGCGGCAGAGGAACTCACCGCGCTGCACTCTACGGTGAACAGGGACGATGTGATACTCGATAAAAGATCCAAGTCCACCTCCTTCAAACCAGCAGACGAGATAATAAAATTCCAGGTCCATCCAACGGACCCAACAAAGACGGCCTCCATTGGGGCACAGTTGAACCCCGAAGTAGACGTCGCACTGCACGAATTCCTTCGGGAAAATTGGGATATCTTCGCCTGGCATCCTTCAGACATGCCCGGAATCCCTCGCAGGTTGGCAGAACACAGCCTCAACATCCTAAAAGGATTCAAGCCAGTCAAACAGGCTCTTCGACGATTTTCCGAGCCCAAAAGACAGGCAATGGGAGAAGAGCTAGCCAAACTATTGGAAGCCGGATTCATTAGAGATATCAAACATCCGGACTGGCTAGCAAATTTGGTGATGGTACCAAAGAAGGATAAATCCTGGCGCCTCTGTGTCGATTTTAAAGACCTCAATAAAGCTTGCCCAAAGGATCCCTTCCCTCTCCCCCGCATCGATCAAATTATCGATGCCACAGCAGGGCACGATTCGTTGTGCTTCCTGGACGCATACTCTGGCTATCATCAAATCAAGATGGCGGAAGCAGACCAAGCCGCAACGGCATTTATCACTCCATATGGACCATTCTGCTTCAACACGATGCCCTTCGGACTCAAAAACGCCGGCGCAACATATCAGCGCATGATTCAAACATGTCTGGCTACCCAGATCGGCAAAACAGTCGAGGCATACATAGACGACGTAGTCGTCAAAACAAAACACATTGAAACTTTAGTAGACAATTTGAGGCTCACATTCGACAACGTCAGAGCATATGACATTAAGCTGAATCCGGAAAAATGCATTTTCGGCGTACCAGCCGGAAAGCTGCTGGGCTTCATCGTATCCGGTAGAGGAATTGAAGCAAATCCGGCCAAAATTCGAGCTCTATCACAGTTGGATATTCCAAAAGACCTCAAACAAATACAAAAATTAACAGGATGCGTGGCAGCCTTAAGCCGCTTTATCTCCCGTTTAGGAGAAAAGGCGTTGCCCCTCTATAGCCTCCTCAGGTGCACCGAACACTTCGAGTGGACGGATGCTGCCACTGCCGGACTCGAATAAATAAAGGCCATACTGACAACAAACCCAGTCCTGGCTGCGCCCACTCTGGGCGAACCAATGTTGTTATACATCGCAGCAACACATCAAGTTGTAAGCGCAGTCCTCGTCGTCGAACGAGCGACAGAAGGGCATAAATTCCCTCTTCAAAAACCAGTGTATTATGTATCCACTGTGTTAACTCCCTGCAAATCCCGTTACCCGCACTATCAGAAGATAGCATATGCGGTGTTCATGGCGTCTCGAAAGCTCCGGCACTACTTTCAGGAGTGCTCGATAACAGTGGCCTCTGAAGTTCCACTCAATGACATTATAAATAATCGCGACGCAACGGGCAGGATAGCAAAATGGGCCATTGAGCTCTTACCATTCGACATCACTTACAAACCTCGACGAGCTATAAAGTCACAAGTTTTGGCTGACTTCGTCGCCGAATGGACTGAAGCCGAACTCCCTAAAGAGTGCGGCGCATACTCCAATTGGACTATGCATTTCGACGGCTCCAAAATGTTGGCCGGACTGGGGGCTGGCGTCGTACTGACGTCCCCCACCAGAGATACAGTCCAGTATGTACTTCAAATAATGTACACGGACTCCAACAATGCAGCCGAATACGAGGCCCTGTTACATGGTCTCCGGATGGCGGTCTCCATGGGCATTCAACGCCTAGAGGTGCGCGGGGACTCAAACCTTGCAATATCCCAAATAAATGGAGACTTCGACGCCAAGGATCCGAAAATGGCAGCATATCGCAACGCTGTCCTAAAAATGTCAGCTCGGTTTGAAGGACTCGAATTCCATCACATAGCCCGAGATAATAACCAAGAGGCCGACGTTCTGGCACGCATCGGTGCGAAACGTGATGCTGTCCCTCCAAATATCTTCCTGGAACGGCTCTTCAAGCCATCCGTACTATGGGAAGAGGAGCCCGGTAGCTACAAACCGGAGAAAACCGCACCAACTGGTGATTCGGCAGACGACATAACACCCTCCGCCCACGTCATAATGGCAGTAATCGCCGCGTGGACAGAACCTTTCCTAGCCTACTTACTTAGGCTGGAACTTCCCGAAGACCAAAATGAGGCCCACCGCATAGTCCGGCGATCGAAGGCCTACAAGGTCCATGAGGGAGAACTTTATAAGAAAAGTACCACCGGAGTCCTTCAAAGGTGTATCTCCGAAGAAGAAGGTTGAAACCTCCTGGCTGAAATTCATGCCGGACTAGGCGGACACCACACAGCAGCCCGGGCCCTTGTAGGAAAGGCATTCCGTACAGGATTTTATTGGCCGACGGCTCGGGCAGACGCACAGGACTTGGTCCAGCGATGCGTTGGTTGTCAGCTCTTTGCTAATCAGAGCCATATGCCAGCCACTGCCCTCAAAACCATACCCATTACCTGGCCGTTCGCGGTCTGGGGGCTTGACATGGTTGGACCCCTTAAAGGGGGAACCCACAAGAAAAAATACCTATTGCTCATGGTGGATAAATTCACCAAATGGATAGAGGCCAAACCGGTCAAAACGGCAGAGTCCGGACCAGTGATAGACTTTATATCAGGGGTGGTACACCATTACGGAGTCCCCCACAGCATCATCACCGACAACGGCACGAACTTCACAGCCGATGAGGTTAAGTCTTGGTGCAAAAATATGGGCATCAAGCTCGACTATGCGTCAGTCTATCACCCTCAAACCAACGGTCAAGTGGAAAGAGCTAATGGTCTAATAATGAGCGGCATTAAACCCAGGCTAGTGAGGTCACTCACTAAATCCGACACACAATGGGTCGAGGAGCTCGACTCTGTACTCTGGGGGCTGCGGACAACGCCTAACCGTACTACCGGATTCACACCATTTTTTATGGTATACGGCGCAGAGGCAGTTTTGCCCTGTGACATTATTCATGACTCACCTCGAGTGCGTATGTATGAGGAAAGAGAGGCCGAGCTTGATCGGCAGGACAGCTTGGACACATTGGAGGAAGAACGTGACATCGCGAAGGCTCGTTCCGCATTCTATCAGCAGCAGGCCCGAAGATATCAAAGCAGAGAAGTACGGGCCAAGACTTACAACGTTGGTGAACTAGTTCTACGCCTGCCGGACAAGAAAAAGGACAAGCTCAAGCCCAAATGGGAGGGTCCCTTCATCATCGATCAAGTAGTGACCGGCGGAGCGTACCGTCTACGAAATGCGTCGGATCACCGACTCGAGCCGAACCCATGGAACGCAGCCCGCCTCCGACGATTCTATGCCTAGCGCCGGACTAAGAGTTCGTCCCCTTCCCCCATCCAAATTTTTACACTTCGGCTGTCTTTTGTTTCTCTTTTTATCCTTTTCACTTAAAAGCCCTTCCGGGCCTATTTTTGCATTCTTTGCATATGCATGATGTGTCCGCACTCATTATTCCTGGGGGCTTCTTTTACAGAAGCTCAGTTATACGCATGATGTGCCATCCGCACTCATTATTCCTGGGGGCTTCTTTTACAGAAGCTCAATTATACGGGTTTTATACCCATCACATGTGTCAAGCTTCCACATGTACCTTTTATTCACCATTATATGCATCGATATGACTTAAGTTTTGGCCAAGCTGGGTTTCCTGGCTCCTGTGCTTACCCCTACGTTCCCGATTGTTCGGCTAGGAGGTAAAGGGAGCACCTCTGCGATTGTTACTGCCGGGTCAGCCGGATGTGTACCTCAGACTGGGTGAAGCCAAAAGCTAGCGTTCTTAAGGGAATATTCGGTCGGTGACTCAAAAGATGACTTTTTACCTATTTATCTATTTGCCCCCAGATGTTTTACTGCTTTCTTTACAGTCCGGACATGCACTTTAGGGCATGCCTCCCAGCGAAAGGAACCCTTAACGGAACTATTCTCCCTGGAAGATGTTTCTTACTAACCATGTAATATAACATAACTAGTTGGGCACTTGTATGATAAAGCACTAATGACCCCTACGCCTGGTCTCCATGCATACCACGGTTGTTTCTTAACCAAAAAGGTATTCGGACACACTCCGGACTCTAGGGTCCCGAGGTCGAAGCGAAAAGGTCGGCAAAGACAAACGATCTACAATCCGGCTAGAAGGCATTTCACATGTCACTTTAAAGGATAACATACATTGTCAAATTTATTGATTGTATTCCTCCTCAATCCCGTCTAACAGGCTGTCTAGTTTACAGTCCTGTTGGGAAAATTTAGCAGCCAACTCTACTTGGCTATACACTAAACTCACAGGGATCTCCTTCCCATCGGGCCCCACCGGTCCAACTTTGGCCATGTGGTTGGGATCCGCCTTCTTGTACCGCGTCTTCACCATGGCCCAAGCCTCCCTCGCACCTTGACGGCAAGCCAAAATCTTCCACAAACGGAAGCGCTGCCGCACTCCCTGCAGCTTCTCCGCAAGCTCCCCGAGGCCCTCGGGTAGGGTGAGGGCTGGCCATAAAGCCTGAACGACGCCGCTCATTGCCTGCCGAACTCGCTCGACTAGCTGCAACAGTTGGGGAAGTTGATCACCCATTGATATGGGCATCTCCTCTACAGGACGACCCATGAGTATACCTACAAGACATATCATGTCAAAATGCTTCCTCGCCGAACTCTTCTTTTCAAAAGAGTTCGCTCAAGCACTTACTATAAATGCCGCGACGAAGCCGCTGATTCTCCTTAACAGAGCCGGACAGCTCGGCCTGAGTGCCTTTCAGCTCTTCTCCGAGCTTGGCGTTGGCATCCTGGAGCTTGTTCCTTTCCTGCTGAACTCTATTCAGTACACTCTCGCCGGCCTTTAGCTGGCGTAGCAATGCTTGCCTGTCCGGATCTTGTCCGGCGGCACCTGCAATGTCATTATTAGACTCACGCGCACGTCGCACAGCGCTTATATTTATTAATAAAAATGTGTTACCAGGAAGGGTCTTTCCGTCTCCTCCTGCGGTAGCAAGTGCGGCCTGAAGTTGGGCCTTGCAATCTTGCAGCTCCCGAGACAGCTGGGCGTTCTTCTCATTAAGTGCCTGAAATTTCCAATGATCCTTAAATCAGTTAGCATAACTGTTTTAAGTCTCGGGGGCTACTGGTATATACAACCATTAAAATTCCTTTACCCGCATGTCTTTCACATACTGCTCCGTGGCTCTGGTAAAACCATTATGAGCAGCACGGAGATGCGCGTCCCCTGCGTTAAAAGCATCCAATGCCTCAGGGGAAAAGCACGCTTCTTGAAATACTGTCCGGCGGCGCCTATGGTTCATGGCGCTCTCCACCTCAGACTTGGTGGCGGACAATCTGTTGGTATCCTCCGTTGGAGCAGGATCCGGCTCGCGTCTTGCGCTTGCCTCCTTCTCCAGGCCGGGCGCTGGAGCCTGGCCGGTGTTGGTCGGATTGGCAATTCCTGCGCTCGCAGTCCGGCGAGCGCTTTTTCTCCTACAAAGATCATGAGCACTCAGACGTTTCCTCGGAACGTTGCTCTAAAAATTCAAATACGAGCTATACCTTTGCGGTGACGTTTCCGTCCGCACTGCGCTCCTTTTCCGCCTGCTGGTTCGGACTGACCTCTGTTGGTCGGCCGCCGCGGGCTCGGCTTCCTGCAAAATACCATCGTCCGCGAAGGTTAGAAATGGGCAGGGATGAGATAACGGTGTCCGGACTTCGGTCGCGGTCACCTGGGAAGCTGAACTTAGCCCGGGGTAGTCCGCCGTAATGGCGACCAAAGCATTGTCTATGCTGAGCTGGTGATACATCCCGTCGATCAGCTCCACCTCGATATCCGAGTCCTCTTCAGAGGCCGGACCCAGGGATCCTTCTGGATCCTCGGGTTGCGGAGCAGGACTTACCATGTCCTCCACAGTCCGGCGTAGACCCTGCGCCGAAGACATAATGTAAGAAGCTTAAACTTCGAAAGCATGGGCTGGGCCCTTCAAGGTGTTCACTTACCCATCCTCTGGGGTTGATCATGGAAAACCCATTCAAAGGGTTCGTTCGAAGGAAATCCTCCTTCTCCCCCTTGTACAGGCCGGACAGGATCTTCACCAGATCCTCGGTCGAATCCGGCCCTTTGCGGCCATGCCGGGTAGCATCGTCTTCCCCGTTGAAATCCCACATGGGGTGGCCTCTGTATTGCAGTGGTTGTACCCCTCGCTTGATGCATGTCGCCATGACTCCGATCATGGTCAGGCTGGAATGAGCCATTAATCTTATCCGGCCCATCAAGTAGTGCACGCTCTTGTCTTCCTCCAATCGGGGGCTCCGCGGGCGCTAGCTGAGGCGTTTCTTCAAGGGAGAAGCACTAAACTCCGGGAGGCCGATCCGAACTGGGTCTGCAGCGGGGCGTCTTCTATATAAAACCACTCCGAGGGCCAGTCTTCGGACGCCTTCTTGGGAGTGCCGAATAGGTATCCGGTCCCGGCGATGCGCCATATTTCGGCGCCGCCCACTTGATATATGGACCCCTGGTAAGAACGGGGTACGAGGCAAAACAGCCTCTTCCACAATGCGAAATGGGGCTCAATGCCCAGGAATAGCTCGCAAAGAGCTACGTAGCCCGCGATATGCAGGACAGAGGCGGGCGTGAGGTGGTGGAGCTGGAGTCCGTAGAACTTCAGGAGCCCGCGGAGGAACGGATGTATTGGAAATCCGAGTCCCCTTGTCGGATAAGGGACAAAACATACTCGCTCCCCCTTATTGGGGCTTGGAGTGTCCTCCGCCTGTCTCCCACCTTGATAAGTAACCAGTCCGGCCTGGACTGGGATCATAATGGCCGGAGGGAGGAATCCCCCCGTTTGGAGCTTCACGAGCTCGTTGTGCGAAATAGAGCACCTCCTCCAATTCCCCGGCGGTGGGCTAGGAGCGCGCGAAGAAGAGCCGTGTTGACGATCCATGGTGGAATGGATTCCTAGGTCAAAGGCGCTTCGATGGAGTATTCGCGGGAGGAAGACGGTGTGGTTTGGATCTGGATTCTTGCTTCTTTTATAGGCGGGCAACTCGCACAATTGGGGGGTGAAATGCAAAAGACACCCTGGCTTTTCGCATTCGTGCGACGCGTGGAAGAGGGCCATTATTCGGCGTAGAAGCCGAGGAACACATTATTCGAGATGAAGCCGGACACTGTTCGGCAGGTACATGGAATTTGAAGGGAGAACCCGCCTTGCAACACCGAAGACTATAAACGCGCTGGACTTATCGTCATTGAAGCCTGGTTCGGGGGCTACTGAGGGAGTCCTGGACTAGGGGGTGTCCGGACAGCCGGATTATCAATATCCGCCGGACTCCAAGACTACGAAGATACAAGATTGAAGACTCCGTCCCGTGTCCGGATGGGACTTTCCTTGGCGTGGAAGGCAAGCTTGGCAATACGGATATGTAGATCTCCTACCATTGTAACCGACTCTGTGTAACCCTAGCCCTCTCCGGTGTCTATGTAAACCGGAGGGCTTTAGTCCGTAGGACAACATACATTACAACAATCATACCATAGGCTAGCTTCTAGGGTTTAGCCTCCTTGATCTCGTGGTAGATCTACTCTTGTACTACCCATATCATCAATATTAATCAAGCAGGACGTAGGGTTTTACCTCCATCGAGAGGGCCCGAACCTGGGTAAAAACATCGTGTCCCTCGTCTCCTGTTACCATCCGCCTAGACGCACAGTTCGGGACCCCCTACCCGAGATCCGCCGGTTTTGACACCGACAATCCTCTTCAACGGAAAGCGAGTGACAACTGTGATCTCATGTGCTTGAAAGTAATGGCGCAACTTTCTCGAGGCCATGAGAAGGCCGAAAAGCAATTTCTGCACACCAGAGTACCTTGATCTAGCCCCCTGCAGAAGGGAACTTACAAAGTAAACTGGGCGCTGCACCATCTTCTTCTGCTTCTCTTCTTGTGGCCGTACTGATCCATCCTTGTCGGGACCAGAGCTTGTCAGGGAAGACCCCTGCTTGTCGCTGGATGTGCTTGCCGCGGCTGCTGGCTCATCATCTGCCTCCCTCTCCGCTACTAACGCAGCACTAACCACTTGATTGGTTGCCGCTATATATAGCAGCAACTTCTCTTGTGGCTTAGGTGCGACAAGTATTGGAGTGGAGGACAGATATTTCTTCAAGTCTTGCAGCGCAGCCTCCGCTTCAGGAGTCCATTTCATTGGACCTGCCTTTTTCAAAATTTTGAAAAACGGTAGGGCGCGTTCAGCAGACTTAGAAATGAACCTGCTTAGGGCAGCTACGTAGCCGGCAAGCCTTCGTACATCCTTGACGCGCTTCGGTGCTTCGATCTGCTCAATGGCCTTGATCTTGTCGGGGTTGGCTTCGATCCCCTGCTGAGACACAAAGAACCCGAGAAGCTTGCCGGAAGGGACTCCAAACACGCACTTCTCGGGGTTGAGCTTGAGGTTGATCTTGCGCAGATTCGCAAAGGTCTCGTCCAAATCTTGGATCAGAGTTGCTCTGTCTTTGCTCTTAACCACTATGTCATCCATGTAAGCTTCTACATTTCTATGCAACTGTGGCTCAAAAGCTTCGTGAACTACTCTTGCAAATGTAGAACCAGCATTCTTCAATCCGAAAGGCATCCGTACAAAACAGTACGTGCCACATGGAGTAATGAATGCGGTTTTCTCTTCATCCTCTTCTGCCATGAAGATCTGATGATATCCTGAGTATGCATCAAGAAATGAAAGCAAATCACATCCGGCCGTGGAGTCGACAATCTGGTCAATGCGCGGCAAGGGAAATGGATCCTTGGGACAAGCTTTATTAACATCAGTGAAGTCAATACAAAGCCTCCATTTCCCATTCGCTTTGCGCACGACTACAGGATTGGCCAGCCACGTTGGATGGAGCACTCCTCTGACCAGGCCTGCTGCTTCCAACTTCTTGATCTCTTCAGCAATGAATTCTTGTCGCTCCACTGCTTGTTTCCCGACTCTCTGCTTGACGGGCCGTGCGTGAGGGCAGATGGCAAGGTGGTGCTCAATTACTTTCCTGGGAACACCGGGGATGTCAGATGGTTGCCATGCAAACACATCGACATTCGCCCGCAGGAAAGCAACGAGCGCGCTTTCCTATTTAGGGTCGAGCATGGCACTGATGGTGAAGGTACCACCAGTGCTGTCCTCCTTGGCGGCCACTTTCTTGGTCTCTGGTGAAGCTGTCTTTGCCTTCTTACACTTGCCGGTGGAGCTCGATGGCGCGTCCTCGACGGTAGCACAGCACTCCAAAGAGGTGCGCTTGCCGGAGTGGGCATCGGAGCTCTTGCCGGACTTGGCCTTCTTCTTCCCCCCGGGAGCTTCAGCGGCAAGTGTCTTGCGATCTGCTGCGGCTGCTGCTTCCCGGTAGATCTTGTCGGTACAGATAAGGGCATCTTTCTTGTCGCCAGGGACAGAAATGACACTTATCGGACCGGGCATCTTGAGTACGTTGTAGGCGTAGTGAGAGGCTGCCATGAACTTGGCAAGCGCTGGACGACCGAGTATCCCATTGTAGGGCAATGGGAAATCAGCAACATCAAAGGTGACTTTCTCTGTCCTGAAGTTCAGCTCGCTGCCAAATGTCATTGGCAGCGTGATCTTCCCCTTCGGCTTGCTCCTTCCCGGGTTGATTCCTTGGAAAGTGCCGGTCTCTTCGAGCTCGCTGTCGGGGATCTGGAGCTTCTTGAGTACCGCTGAGGAGATCAGGTTCAGGCCGGCTCCGCCGTCAACCAGCATCTTCGTGACCTTGAGGTTGCGGATAGTTGGTGAGACCAACATCGGCAAGCACCCGACCACAGTTACGCGATCAGGGTGATCCTCAACATCAAAGATGATGGGCGTGCCGGACCACTTCAGAGGCTTGCGCGACTCAACTGATGGTTCTGCTGCATTAACTTCCCGCACCCACTGTTTGAGCTGGCGGTGCGAAGTATGCAGAGAAGCACCGCCGTCGACGCACAAAACCTCTGTTGCTTTCTGAAACTCCTGCTCGTCGGTCTCATCCTCATCCATCTCTTCATCTTCGTCTTCATCTTCGTCCTTGTCGCGGCCGCGGGGAGGCCTGTCTCCTTGCCGCTGCTTGGCCTTGCCGCGGCGTCCTCCCCGGCCGGGACGCTTCTTGCCGGATCCTCCGCCACCTTCCTGGGCCTTCTCCTTGTCTCGCCACTCGTATTCAGCTTTCTGCAGTTCTACAAGCTGCTCAACTTTCTTGCAAGTCTGGTCCTTGGTGCGGTGGATCTTGCAGTACTGCTTGCCGGAGCCGTCCTGCTTGTCGGCGGCCACCACAGCCTCGCCGGAGTTACCAGCTTTGGCCTTCTCGGCGCCACCTCCGTTGCCGGATTGCTCGACGACTAGCACATCCTTAGCTTTCCGCTGTTCCGCCTCCGGTTTTTCTTTGCCGGGGCGGCATCCTCACTGTCAGACCCTTCTGCTCCTGTATTCTCTCCGGGGAGTTTCCTCCCTTCTTCAGCACGTGCACACTTGTTGGCCAGGGCATACAGCTCACTGACGTCTCTAATCTTGCACGTCGCCATCTCCTCCCTCATCCTGCGGTTTCGCACGTTTTGATGGAACGCGCTGATGACCGCGGCAGGGTGGACGTCTGGGATGTTGCGCTGCACTTGGCTGAATCTCTTTATGTACTTGCGTAGGGGTCTCCTTCCTTCTGGGCGAGTAGATGAAGATCGCTTTCCTGGCCATGGGGCTTGTGGCCGCCTGTGAAGGCGCCGACAAACTGATGGCATAGGTCCGCCCATGAGGAGATGGAGTCGTCCGGCAAGTGCATGAGCCACGATCTGACGTTGGGCTTGAGCACCAGCGGGAAGTAGTTGGCGAGGATCTTCTCGTTGTGCCCCCCGGCCACCTGCACCGTGATGGTGTAGACGCTGAGGAACTCCAACGGATGTATCCTACCATCGTACTTCTCAGGTACATCTGGCTTGAAGTTCTTGGTACTGGGCCACTGGACTTGCCGCAGCTCACGGGTGAACGCAGGGCAACCTGCCGCGTACGGCAAGTCGCCTGGTTCCCCTGGCGCATGCATGTCGATAGTGGGTCCAGCGCGCTGTTCTGATTGACGCCGCGCTTCTCTTCGACGTTCGATTCGAGTGCGAGCGTCCTCTTGCTGGCGTTCTTGAAGAACTTGGCACTGATCACGACGAGCTCGTGGATCTGACGACGCCGTGGAGTCGGTGTCGAGGTTGACCCGGCGAGTCGGCGATCTTGGCCTTCGGGGCGGGGAGTGCACGGTTGTCGCGCCCCCACCAGTCTTGTCGCCATCGGCTTGCGCTTGGACGTCTTGCCGGGGCTTCGACGTAGTCAGTTGCCGGGGAGTGTCGCCGTTGGCGAAGCCGATGAGGCTCTGAATGGTGGCCCTCCAGTCGTCAATCTTGTCTGGCGCTGGAGGGTAATCTAGAAGCAGTTGGGCTCGGGCCAATGCTTCTTTTGGAGTCTTGGGTGGCGGCGGCGAACGGCGTGAGGAGCGAGATATGCTCGCACTTCTAACAGTGTTAGAAGGAGCAGCATCTCGCCCGGGCGACCGTGCCGCGCTCGTGCCAGCATGTTGACGTGCATGCTGATCTTGAGCGCCCCGAGATCCACCAGCTTGGCCTTGACCCAATGAGCGTATGGTACCATGGGTACCATGACGTTGTCGGTCCCGCGCCTCCTGAGATGGGCGTGGTGCGTGTACGGACGCCGAGGTCTGTGCAGCCTTGTCCTTGGACTTGGCAGCATCGTGAGCTCCCTCGTCGGCGCCCGTTCCTCCGCCGGCGTCTACCCCACCGTCCGTTTGCTCCGGTGGTGGTGGGATCTACGCGGACGGTCCAGCCACCTCTGAAGCCTTCTTCTTTGGTGGCATATCGATGAAGATGTTGATGTAGCGCGCGTGAACACCGGATCAGGTTCGCACAACCTCGACGCCCCCTACCTGGCGCGCCAAAGATGTCGTGGGGAACGAACACCTATGGGGTAGGGCCCCTTCTCGGTCCGGCAGGGATTGGAGGGCGCACGAAGAGCAGATCGAGGCGGAGCACATGAGGGATTTTACCCAGCTTCGGAGCTCTCCGGGGAGATAAAACTCCTACTGCTGCTTTGTGTTTGTATTGTGTTCTTGCTTGAGGGAGTGAGCGTTTGGTAGTTTCGAATGAGTCGAACCCCCTCTACGTTGCGCATGGGCCTCCTTTTATAGGCTAAAGGGGTCACCGACAGGTGGCAACGTAGACAGGGGTACAAATGTAAAAAAGGGTGGTTGGTACAACTGCTATCTACAGTGTACCCTACCTAACTCTGACGGCAGGGGACAAGCGCATTTAATGCCCGTCCGCCTCGCCCAACAGTGCAGAGAAGCGACCGTTAGGGGTGCCACCGCTTGCCACGATGGCCTTCTCGTCATTTCCACTTGCCACCTCGCACCGCTTGGCTGCACATCTCCCCGCCACGTGTGCCTGGAACGATCCTGTGGTGGCACGTCGACGAATGTGCTGGAGCATGGGCGCAGAGTGGTGGCCTCGCCGTGGCAAGCACCTTGCCGCGGTCGTTGTCTTACCGCACCCGAGAGCTTGTCGCTCGTCGGGCTTTGCCGGGACGCGCGGCGCGTCGCGGCAAGTTCTCTGAAGTGCCTTGGTTGGCCTTCCCGACAAGCTCCTCTTGCCAGGGCCTTGTCCTTCCCAGCGAGCTGCTCTTGCCGGAGTCTTGTCTTCTTAGTCAGAAACATATTTTTCTTGAATGGCATCAATAGGGACTACGGAGGATCTTGGCGGACGCCCGGCAAGCCTTGCCACTGGGCGCTGCGACTGCCCGTGCACAAGTTCGGGATACTAAGTTACCCCTACTTTAGTACACCGACAATGATATCAATGAGTCTCTCAAATCTATGAGAATTTCTATTGATGAGTGCAAGGAAAGAACCGCTAGGATGCATGCTAAGAAAGATTGCTTTGTAAAAGCGTGTTCTTCTAGTTTTCAGGATAATAGGGATGAAGATCTAAAAGTGATTGATGTGTCTCCTATTAAATCTTTTTTTTGCAATATGAATCTTGATAATGATGGGACTGGAGATGAGTCAACTTTAGTTAAAAGGCGTCCCAATGATTCGGAGTTTTTAGATCTTGATGCAAAAATTGGTAAAAGTGGGATTGAAGAGGTCAAAACTTTACATAGCAATGAACCCACTATTTTGGGTTTCAAGGAATTTAATTATGATAATTGTTCTTTAATAGATTGTATTTCCTTGTTGCAATCCGTGTTTAATTCTCCTCATGCTTATAGTCAAAATAAAGCTTTTACCAAACATATCGTTGATGCTTTAATACAATCTTATGAAGAAAAGCTTGAATTAGAAGTTTCTATCCCTAGAAAACTTTATGATGAGTGGGAACCTACTATGAAAATTAAGATTAAAGATCATCAATGCTATGCTTTATGTGATTTGGGTGCTAGTGTTTCCACGATTCAAAAACTTTGTGTGATTTTTTAGGTTTCCGTGAATTTGTTGATTGTTCCTTAAAATTGCATCTTGCGGATTCCACCATTAAGAAACCTATGGGGAGGATTAATGATGTTCTTATTGTTTCAAATAGGAATTATGTGCCCATAGATTTCATTGTTCTTGACACAGATTGCAATCCTACATGTCCTATTATTCTTGGTAGACCTTCCCTTAGAACGATTGGTGCAATTATTGATATGAAAGAAGGAAATATTAGATTCCAATTTCCATTAAGGAAAGGCACGGAACACTTTCCTAGAAATAAAATTAAATTACCTTATGAACCTATTATGAGAGCCACTTACGGATTGCATACCAAAGATGATAATACCTAGATCTATTCTTGCCTTTATGCCTAGCTAGGGGCGTTAAACGATAGCGCTTGTTGGGAGGCAACCAAATTTTATTTTTGTTTCTTGCTTTTTGGTTCTATTTAGTAATAAAGAATTCATCTAGCCTCTTTTTAGATGTGGTTTTATGTTTTAAATTAGTGTTTGTGCCAAGTAGAACCTTTGGGAAGACTTGGGTGAAGTCTTTATGATCTTGCTGTAAAAAACAGAAATTTTAGCGCTCACGAGATTAGATGCCATTTTTACTAGAGAATTCTATTAGGTTGATGCTTTTTTCAGATTATTAATATATAAATTCCTCACGTCCACCAATTTATTTCAGAATTTTTGGAGTTCCAGAAGTATACGTTTGATAAAGATTACTACAGACTGTTCTGTTTTTGACAGATTCTATTTTTCGTGTGTTGTTTGCTTATTTTGATGAATCTATGGCTAGTATCGGAGGGTATGAACCATAGAGAAGTTGGAATACAGTAGGTTTAACACCAATATAAATAAAGAATGAGTTCATTACAGTACCTTATGGTGGTGATTTGTTTTCTTATACTAACGGAGCTCATGAGATTTTCTGTTGAGTTTTGTGTTGTGAAGTTTTCAAGTTTTGGGTAAAGATTTGATGGATTATGGAATAAGGAGTGGCAAGAGCCTAATCTTGGGGATGCCCAAGGCACCCAAGGTAAAATTCAAGGACAACCAAAAGCCTAAGCTTGGGGATGCCCCAGAAGGCATCCCCTCTTTCGTCTTCGTCTATCGGTAACTTTACTTGAGGCTATATTTTTATTCACCACAAGATACGTGTTTTGCTTGGAGCGTCCTGTATGATTTGAATCTTTGCTTTTTGTTTACCACAATCATCCTTGCTGTAGACACCTTTTGGGAGAGACACACATGAATCGGAATTTATTAGAATACTCTATGTGCTTCACTTATATCTTTTGAGCTAGATAATTTTGCTCTAGTGCTTCATTTATACCTTTTTGGAGCACAGTGGTGGTTTTATTTTATAGAAATAATTGATCTCTCATGCTTCACTTATATTATTTTGAGAGTCTTTTAGAACAGCATGGTAGTTTGCTTTGTCTATAAAATTAGTCCTAATATGATGAACATCCAAGATGGGTATAATAAAAAACTATCATATAAAGTGCATTGAATACTATGAGAAGTTTGATACTTGATGATTGTTTTGAGATATGAAGATGGTGAGATTAGAGTCATGCTAGTTGAGTAGTTGTGAATTTGAGAAATACTTGTTCTAAAGTTTGTGATCCCCGTAGCATGCACGTATGGTGAACCATTATGTGATGAAGTCGGAGCATGATTTATTTATTGATTGTCTTCCTTATGAGTGGCGGTCAGGGACGGGCGATGGTCTTTTCTTACCAATCTATCCCCCTAGGAGCATGCGCGTAGTAATTCGTTTCGATAACTAATAGATTTTTGCAATAAGTATGTGAGTTCTTTATGACTAATTTGAGTCCATGGATTATACACACTCTCACCCTTCCACCATTGCTAGCCTCTCTAATACCGCGCACCTTTTGCCGGTATCATACACCCACCATATACCTTCCTCAAAACAGCCACCATACCTACCTATTATGGCATTTCCATAGCCATTCCGAGATATATGGCCATGCAACTTACCACCGTTCCGTTTATTATGACACGATTAATCATTGTCATATTGCTTTGCATGATCATGTAGTTGACATCGTATTTGTGGCAAAACCACCTTTATAATTCTTTCATACATGTCAATCTTGATTCATTGCATATCCGGTACACTGCCGGAGGCATTCACATAGAGTCATATTTTGTTCCAAGTATTGAGTTGTAATTTTTGAGTTGTAAGTAAATAAAAGTGTGATGATCATCATTATTAGACCATTGTCCCAAGTGAGGAAAGGATGATGGAGACTATGATTCCCCCAGAAGTTGGGATGAGACTCCGGACGAAAAGAAATAAAAAGGGAGAAAAAAGGCCATAAAAAAGAAGAGAAAAAGGCCCAAATAAAAAAAATAGAGAAAAAAGAGAGAAGGGACAATGTTATGCTTTTACCACACTCGTGCTTCAAAGTAGCACCATGATCTTCATGATAGAGAGTCTCCTATGATGTCACTTTCATATACTAGTGGGAATTTTACATTATAGAACTTGGCTTGTATATTCCAACGATGGGCTTCCCCCAAATGCCCTAGGTCTTCGTGAGCAAACGAGTTGGATGCACACCCACTTAGATTCTTTTGTTGAGCTTTCATACACTTATAGCTCTAGTGCATCTGTTGCATGGCAATCCCTACTCACTCACATTGATATCTATTGATGGGCATCTCCATAGCCCATTGATACGCCTAGTTGATGTGAGACTATCTTCTCCTTTTTGTCTTCTCCACAACCACCATTCTATTCCACATATAGTGCTATGTCCATGGCTCACGCTCATGTATTGCGTGAAGATTGAAAAAGTTTGAGAACATCAAAAGTATGAAACAATTGCTTGGCTTGTCATCGGGGTTGTGCATGATTAAATACTTTGTGTGATGAAGATAGAGCATAGCCAGACTATATGATTTATAGGGATAACTTTCTTTGTCCATGTTATTTTGAGAAGACATGATTGCTTTGTTAGTATGTGCTACTTCTTGAGCACTGCGTTGGTTTTCCCTTGAAGGGGAAAGGGTGATGCAGTAAAGTAGCGTAAGTATTTCCCCCAGTTTTTGAGAACCAAGGTATCAATCCAGTAGGAGACCACGCTCAAGTCCCACGCACCTACACAAACAAATAAGAACCTTGCAACCAACGCGATAAAGGGGTTGTCAATCCCTTAACGGCCACTTGCAAAAGTGAGATCTGATAGAGATGATAAGATAATATTTTTGGTATTTTCATGATAAAGACTAAACGTAAAGAAAGCAAAATAAACAACAAAAGAAATAGCTTGTTGACGGAAGATTAATATGATGGAAAATAGACCCGGGGGCCATAGGTTTCACTAGTGGCTTCTCTCAAGATAGCATAAGTATTACGGTGGGTAAACGAATTACTATCGACAATTGATAGAATTGAGCATAGTTATGAGAATATCTATGTATGATCATGTATATAGGAATCATGTCCGTGACAAGTAGACCGACTCCTGCCTGCATCTACTACTATTACTCCACACATCGATCGCTATCCAGCATGCATCTAGAGTATTAAGTTCATAAGAACGGAGTAACGCTTTAAGCAAGATGACATGATGTAGAGGGATAAACTCATGCAATATGATATAAACCCCATCTGTTTATCCTCGATGGCAACAATACAATACGTGTCGTTTCCCCTACTGTCACTGGGATCGAGCACCGCAAGATTGAACCCAAAGCTAAGCACTTCTCCCGTTGCAAGAAAGATCAATCTAGTAGGCCAAACCAAACTGATAATTCGAAGAGACTTGCAAAGATAACCAATCATACATAATAGAGTTCAGAGGAGATTCAAATATTGTCCATAGATAATCTTGATCATAAACCCACAATTCATCGGATCTCGACAAACACACCGCAAAAAGAAGAGTTACATCAAATGGATCTCCAAGAGAATCGAGAGAACTTTGTATTGAGATCCAACGAGAGAGAAGAAGCCATCTAGCTAATAACTATGGACCCGAAGGTCTGAGGTAAACTACTCACACATCATCGGAGAGGCTATGGTGTTGATGTAGAAGCCCTCCGTGATCAATGCCCCCTCCAGCGGAGTGCCGGAAAAGGCCCCAAGATGGGATCTCACGGGTACAGAAGGTTGCGGCGGTGGAAATAGGGTTTTGGCTCTGTCTCTGATGGTTTGGGGGTACGTAGGTATATATAGGAGGAAGAAGAAGGTCGGTGGAGCCACGAGGGGCCCACGAGGGTGGAGGGCGTGCCTAGGGGTGTAGGCGCGCCCCCTGCCTCATGGCTTCCTTGTTGGTTGCTTGACGTCCACTCCAAGTCCTCTGGATCACGTTTGTTCCGAAAATCACATTCCCGAAGGTTTCATTCCGTTTGGAATCTGTTTGATATCCTTTTCCTTCGAAACACTGAAATAGGCAAACAAACAGCAATTCAGGCTGGGCCTCCGGTTAATAGGTTAGTCCCAAAAATAATATAAAAGTGTATAATAAAGCCCATTAATCATCCAAAAGAGAATATAATATAGCATGGAACAATCAAAAATTATAGATACGTTGAAGACGTATCATGAAACACTCTCCGATGATGATGATGAAGCTGCAAACACTTATGACTTCTCTCAGACAGTGTTTCACACTCCACCAACAACACCGACATAGGAGACACAGACCGTGTCAGACGATGTTATGTACGGTCATGGACACCATGAGGCTCATTTTATAAGTTGAGAAGTGAAGATGGCAAGAAAGAAGATGGCGGGAAAGAAGATGGCGGGAGAGAATGGAGGGAAAGAAAATGGCTGGAGAGAATGGCGGGAAAGAAAATGGCGGGAGAGAATGGCAGGAAATAAAATGGCGGGAGAAAATGGAGGGAGACAATGGCGGCAAATAAAATGATGGGAAAGAAAATGGCAGGAGAAAATGGTGGCAAAGAATGGTGGGAGAAAATGGCGGCAAAGAATGGCGGGAGAAAATGGCGGCAAAGAAAATAGCGGGAGAAAATGGAGGGAAAGAACGACGGGAAAGAAAATGGAGGATAAAAGAAATAAAATAGAAAAACAAAATACTACAAAATATATCTACTGATAACTTAACAGAAACTGAAAGAATATGTCAAAAAAAATAAACAAAACAAGTTAAAGAAATTAAAATTAAAAGAAATAGCACAAAACCTATAAAACACTAAAACAGAACTGTTTTCGTAAAAACCTAAGTTTAAATAATCCTAAAATTCACGAATTAATTACTACTGATAAACAATGTCACAACGAACTAGTAGCAAAAAGAATCATCTAAAAAGAATACTCCTAGCTCAAATTATAGGCAATCTAGTGATTTGAGCAAATTCATGAAAATTCAAATTCAAACTTTCAAATCTAGTCAAACTTGATATCTACAGAAACTTCATAAAATTTTTAATCTAATGCAAAAAGAATCAAATTAAAATACTAAAGAATCCTAATTGATATGAATTTTCTAAAACAGTAGAGCAGGTGTTGGCCGAAGAGGGACTCTTTGGCCAACGGTTGGCCGAAGAAGGACTCTTTGGCCAACGGTTGGCCGAAAAGTCCTTTTTGACCAGCGGTTGGACCAAAAGTCCCTCTTCGGCTAACAGGAGGCTGACGGGGTAATACTTTTGATTTTTCTACATTAGGGTGTATAGTTTCCGAATTTGTTATAAAAATCATCATACATTAAAAAGATGAAGCATATGAGGTACCCTTAATTCCATTTTTGTAGTTTTCTTTTATAAACTAAACTAGTGATAAAACAAGAAACAAAAATATTCGATTGCAAGATCTAAAGATATACCTTCAAGCACTCACCTCCCCGGCAACGGCGCCAGAAACTGCTTGATGTCTACTACTCAACCTTCTTATTGTAGATGTTGTTGGGCCTCCAAGTGCAGAGGTTTGTAGGACAGTAGCAAATTTCACTCAAGTGGATGACCTAAGGTTTATCAATCCGTGGGAGGCGTAGGATGAAGATGGTCTCTCTCAAACAACCATGCAACCAAATAACAAAGAGTCTCTTGTGTCCCCAACACACCCAATACAGTGGTAAATTTTATAGGTGCACTAGTTCGGCGAAGAGATGGTGATACAAGTGCAATATGGATGGTAGATATAGGTTTTTGTAATCTAAAAATATAAAAACAGCAAGGTAGCAAGCGATAAAAGTGAGTGTAAACGGTATTGCAATGCATTGAAACAAGGCCTAGGGTTCATACTTTCACTAGTGCAAGTTCTCTCAACAATAATAACATAATTGGATCATATAACTATCCCTCAACATGCAACAAAGAGTCACTCCAAAGTCACTAATAGCAGAGAACAAACGAAGAGATTATGGTAGGGTACGAAACCACCTCAAAGTTATCCTTTCTGATCGATCTATTCAAGAGTCCGTAGTAAAATAACATGACGCTATTCTTTCCATTCGATCTATCATAGAGTTCGTACTAGAATAACACCTTAAGATACAAATCAACCAAAACCCTAATGTCACCTAGATACTCCAATGTCACCTCAAGTATGCGTGGGTATGATTATACGATATGCATCACACAATCTCAGATTCATCTATTCAAACCAACACAAAGTACTTCAAAGAGTGCCCCAAAGTTTCTACCGGAGAGTCAAGACGAAACGTGTGCCAACCCCTATGCATAAGTTCACAAGGTCACGGAACCCGCAAGTTGATCACCAAAACATACATCAAGTAGATCACGTGATATCCCATTGTCCCCACAGATAAGCACATGGAAGACATACATCAAGTGTTCTCAAATCCTTAAAGACTCAATCCGATAAGATAACTTCAAAGGGTGCAAAAAATATACGCACAAAAGAGCTGATAACTTAGTTAGCCTTGGCCGATAACTTCCCTATAAATATCATGGTACTATACACACTGTATACATGATAACGCACGTAGAAACACCGCGGTAACTTTGACCCAGGGGTGAGGGAAGGTGAGGAAGTTGTTTGAAACCATACGCTCTCCCGATAACTTCTGCGTAAATAGCAAGGTGATATACATGCCGTAGACTTGATAACTCACGTATAAACATTGTGGTAACATTTGACCGCGGGGAATGAAGTTGTTTGAAAACATACCCTCGATAACTTATGTGTAAATAACGTGATAATATACGAAGCGCGGACATGATAACTCCTGGACAAACACCGCCGTAACTTTATCCCGGTAAAAAAAGTTGTTGAAAACATACCACGATAACTCATATGTAAATAACATGATAATATACACACATCAAAGTTGATAACTTACTGAGCCCAGGACGGTAACTATTTGCACGACAAAAGTCATCAGAACATATGAAATGGGATCTAGTTTCGTAGGTCTCACTGCGACGTATTTTTTTACGTGACAATGTTTTTTTGATCTGATCAACAGTTTGAGATATAAAACATTTTAAAATGAAACAAGAAAGAATCTAGGATGACATCAGATTTCATATCTTCCTCTAATGCATGCATGCATGTGCATGGAAGGTTAAAGGAACCATTTTCATCTCCGGTAATTTTTGTGTGTAAATAACATGATAATTTATGTACCACACACGTGATAACTTATGTTGCATAGGTGTGGTAAATTTTTACCTAAAAAATAAAGTCGTCGGAACATATCAACATGGGATCTAGTTTTGAAGGTCTCGTCATGACGAATCTTTTATGTGACAACGGTTTTTCAATCGGACTGACAGTTTGAGCTACAAAACATTTTGATTTTCGAAATTAAAGGGAATCTAGGATGACATCATCAATTTTGTCTTTTTGCATGCATGCATATATGTGGTAAAAGGGAGGTGGAGTTTACGTGAAAGAACCAAAGAACCAGGCTGCGTACCCTCAATGCATCAATACTCAATACTCGGTTGATCATCCGCACCTATCGCTAAATTCCTGCCGTCCGGAAGTTAGTCACATGCATAATTGAATGTTCAAATCGCAAAAGCTGAAGTATTATTTGATACTTGTCCTATATACAAACCTAAAATCCTAACAACATCATTGGTCCTTTCACCGGGCGTCAAAGACGCCAACATTATAAACGAACTTTGCTATGCACACGCAGGCAAATGAACCAGAAACATGTCCAGGCAAATGTACTTTCTACTATTCAATTTTTTTCGCACATCACACATTATTTCATCAAAACAAAGGTTCAAATTTCATGGGAATGGAGCTAAGGTAGGAGCAGGTGTCAACGCCACCATGCCTGCAGAACTTTTCATGCACTCTTTCTTGTATTTGTCGACTGTAAGATAACACACATTAGATACATCGCAACAGTAGCATAGTTGGAGAGGTTCACATAGTTCATAATATTTTTTATAGACGCACAACCCTTTGGTAATAGTTCACAAGAAAATTTCATTATCACCTTAGACTTTCCATAGGAAAAGGTACCACATGAGAGTTTACAAATGAAAAATAGAAAGCTAATAGGACCTGAATTAGAAGCAACATTCAATTACCCCAGAAGATGTTAGAAATCACATTATTAGTAATAAATCATACAATGTTTAGCTTAACTAAAATTAGAAGTTCCCCAACTGAGGTAACTTGATTCAGTGTAAGTATATGAGTTGAACTAAAATCAGAAGTTTCACAATAGAGCTAGTCTATATACATTTATCACTAGAGATGACATACATGACACATGTGATCCCCCTTTATTCAGCAAGCCGTATCTATTGGGAGAAAAATCGATAGCGAAAAGAATATAAAACAAAAATCCTTTGTACTACTTTAGACAACAAGTAGGAGTAGTCAAGGTGAAAGAAAAATATATTGGTCCCATTATTAGTGAAAAAAAACACTTCATGCCTCTAGGCAAGACCCTAAGCTTGGGGATGCCCAAGGCACCCCAAGGTAAAATTCAAGGAAAACCAAAAGCCTAAGCTTGGGGATGCCCAAGGCACCCCAAGGTAAAATTCAAGGAAAACCAAAAGCCTAAGCTTGGGGATGCCCCAGAAGGCATCCCCTCTTTCGTCTTCGTCTATTGGTAACTTTACTTGAGGCTATATTTTTATTCACCACATGATATGTGTTTTGCTTGGAGAGTCTTGTATGATTTGAGTCTTTGCTTTTTAGTTTACCACAACCATCCTTGCTGTACACACCTTTTGGGAGAGACACACTGATACGTCTCCAATGTATCTATAACTTTTGATTGTTCCATGCTATTATATTATCTATTTTGGATGTTTAATGGGCTTTACTAAGCACTTTTATATTGTTTTTGGGATTAACCTATTAACCGAAGGCCCAGTGCAAATTGCTGTTTTTTTTGCCTATTTCAGTTTTTCGCAGAAAAGGAATATCAAACGAAATGAAACCTTCGGGAGAGTTATTTTTGGAACAAACGTTATCCAGGGGACTTGGAGTGGACGTCAAGAAAGAAGTGAGGAGGCCACGAGGTAGGGAGGCGCGCCTGCCCCCTGGGCGCGCCCCCACCCTCCTGGGCCCCTCGTAGCTCCACCGACCTACTTCTTTCACCTATATATACTCTATACCCTGAAAAGATCCAGGAGAGCCATGAAACCACTTTTCCACCGTCGCAACCTTCTGTACCCATGAGATCCCATCTTGGGGCCTTTTCCGGTGCTTCGCCGGAGGGGGAATCGATCACGGAGGGCTTCTACATCAACACCATAGCCTCTCTAATGATGTGTGAGTAGTTTACCACAGACCTTCGGGTCCATAGTTATTAGCAAGGTGGCTTCTTCTCTCTCTTTGGATATCAATACAAAGCTCTCCTCGATCTTCTTGGAGATCTATTCGATGTAATTCTTTTTGCGGTGTGTTTGTCGAGATCCGATGAATTGTGGGTTTATGATCAAGATTATCTATGAACAATATTTGAATCTCCTCTGAATTCTTTTATGTATGATTTGTTATCTTTGCAAGTCTCTTCGAATTATCAGTTTGGTTTGGTCTACTAGATTGATCTTTCTTGCAATGGGAGAAGTGCTTAGCTTTGGGTTCAATCTTGCGGTGTCCTTTCCCAGTGACAGCAGGGGAAGCAAGGCACGCATTGTATTGTTGCCATCGAGGACAAAAAGATGGGGTTTATATCATATTGCTTGAGTTTATCCCTCTACATCATGTCATCTTGCCTAATGCATTACTCTGTTCTTATGAACTTAATACTCTAGATGCATGCTGGATAGCGGTCGATGTGTGGAGTAATAGTAGTAGATGTAGAATCATTTCGGTCTACTTGTCGCGGACATGATGCATATATACATGATCATGCCTAGATATTCTCATAATTATGCACTTTTCTATCAATTGCTCGACAGTAATTTGTTCACCCACCGTAATACTTATGCTATATTGAGAGAAGCCACTAGTGAAATCTATGGCCCCCGGGTTTATTTTCCATCATATAAGTTTCCAATCTAGTTTACTTTGCAATCTTTACTTTCAATCTATATCATAAAAAATACCAAAAATATTTATCTTATTATCTTTATCAGATCTCACTTTTGCAAGTGGTCGTGAAGGGATTGACAACCTCTTTATCGTGTTGGTTGCAAGGTTCTTATTTGTCTGTGTAGGTACGAGGCGACTTGCGTGTGGTCTCCTACTGGATTGATACCTTGGTTCACAAAAACTGAGGGAAATACTTATGCTACTTTGCTGCATCACCCTTTCCTCTTCAAGGGAAAACCAATGCAGTGCTCAAGAGGTAGCAAGAAGGATTTCTGGCGCCGTTGTCGGGGAGATCTACACCAAGTCAAGTCAAGTCAAGACATACCAATTACCCATCACAAACTCTTATCCCTCGCATTACATTATTTGCCATTTGCCTCTCGTTTTCCTCTCCCCCACTTCACCCTTGCAGTTTTATTCGCCCTCTTTTTCCGTTCGTCTCTTTTTGCTTGCTTCTTGTGTGCTTGTGTGTTGGATTGTTTGTCACGATGGCTCAAGACATTACTAAATTGTGTGAATTTTCCAATACCAACAACAATGATTTTCTTAGCACTCCGATTGCTCCTATTACCGATGCTGAATCTTGTGAAATTAATGCTACTTTGCTGAATCTTGTCATGAAAGATCAATTTTCTGGCCTTCCTAGTGAAAACGCCGCTACCCATTAAACAACTTTGTTGATTTGTGTGATATGCAAAAGAAGAAAGACGTGGATAATGATATTGATAAATTGAAGCTATTTTTGTTTTCACTTAGAGATCGTGCTAAAACTTGTTTTTCGTCTTTGCCTAAAAATAGTATTGATTCATGGAATAAGTGCAAAGATGCTTTTATCTCTAAGTATTTTCCTCCCGCTAAGATCATCTCTCTTAGAAACGATATTATGAATTTTAAGCAACTTGATCATGAGCATGTTGCACAAGCTTGGGAGAGGATGAAATTAATGATACGTAATTGCCCTACACATGGTTTGAATTTATGGATGATTATACAAAAAAATTATGCCAGATTGAATTTTGCTTCTAGAAATCTTTTAGATTCGGCCGTGGGAGGCACCTTTATGGAAATCACTTTAGGAGAAGCTACTAAACTCCTAGATAATATTATGGTTAATCTCTACCTAATATTAAAGGGAGGATTGTTTCTCCATTTTTTTGGTCTAATCAGTGGTTTTTGGTCCGTCGTCCGTTTTCATACCTTTTTGTGTTGTACGTAAAAAAATGCGTACCGTTTTGCCTCGAAAAATAAATTGTGTTGTATGGGACTCGAACTCAGCCCGCTGAGTTGGAGCGCACACACATACCACTCCGCCTAGCTGACTTGCCATGGAATAAAGAAAGAAAGACACCGTGTTATATCCTTTTGGCGAATCTTGGGCTGATTGGGCCGAGATGGGTCTGATCTACACCGCCCCCCTATAGAGACGCGGGCCCCTAGAAAAACAAAGGAATGAAAATCCTGTAAATGAATGAAATAAAGAACAAAAGAGAAAAGGAAAGGAGATGTTAATTTGGCCCATGGAAAGGGAGGCTAATTGCATCAGAAAAATTATAAGAAGAAAAGAGAGGCCAATTCGGTACAACGAAAGAGAGGCTAATTGAAGGGGAATAAAGAGAAGGAAAGAGAAGCTAATTGCACGAAAAATAAAGAAAGGAAATAAAGGGTAATTAAATGAAGGAAAGAGTGGCTAATTATATTCATGCATGATCCTTGATCAATGAATGAAATAAAAGGAGTAACAGAGATATAAGAGGACCACACTAATTCAAACTAGCCTTTCCAGGTTCTCAAGGGAAATAAAAAGCTACTTGATAACATCTAAAGTTTTACGCATGGTGCCCTTGATAAATGAATAATAAAAACATAGCAGAGATATAAGAGATTGTCTAATCATGTGTTCGGAAAAAAAGATACTTTAATTGCGGGATTAGGAGAATGGTGGCGCACAATTAAAAATAAGGACGTATTAACTGTGAGACTGAGAGATCAATTAAAATTGGCGGTGAGAACTAAAAAAGCTAGTTTCATGTGGGAGATACATTACAATTGTGGGATTTGAGAGACCCATATAAATCAGTCATGCATGCATAAGTGGTGAGCACTAAAACCAAATTTCTGTGCACGAAAAATAACTAGACTCATGTGGGGGACACATTATAATTGTGGGATTTGAGAGAGACCCTATTAAATCGGACATGCATCGGTGGTGAGCACTAAAAAAACAAGATTCATGTGGGGGACGAATTAAAATTGTGAGATTTGAGAGACTCGATTAAATTAGACATGCATTGGTGGTGAGAACTAAAATCCAATTCCTGTGAGAATATATTTAAAATATTCCTAACATTGCCCTAATTCAATGGCAGGTGTGTCATGGGGTGGGCGAGATCACTGCCTTAGGATTCACTATGTTTTTGGATGCATTGTGATCATGTAGGCAAAACCCCTTTGACGGTGAGGGTGAGAAGGAGGATAAGCTGCGAGATGACGGTGTGTCGCATTGAAACGAAGTACACATATCGGTGAAGAGTCTTGAGTCATGCTTATTCGGTTGGAGCCATATGATTGTTTTCTCCCGTTGCAATGCACGAGCATGTTTGCTAGTTATTCTCAATGGCACACCGAAAGATCTACTAGTAAAAAGGTTCATGCGATAGAAGAGATTAATGTTTTGAGTGGAAAGATGGATGAACTTATGAAGTTGTTTGCTAATAAGAGTGTTTCTTCTGATCCTAATGATATGCCTTTGTATACTTTGATTGAGAATAATAATGAATCTATGGATGTGAATTTTGTTGGTAGGAACAATTTTGGTAACAACGCGTATAGAGGAAACTTTAATCCTAGGCCGTATCCTAGTAATTCCTCTAATAATTATGGTAATTCCTACAACAACTCTTATGGAAATTTTAATAAGATGCCCTCTGATTTTGAGACTAGTGTTAAAGAGTTTATGAGTTCTCAAAAGAATTTTAATGCTTTGCTTGAAGAAAAATTGCCTAAGACTGATGAGTTGGCTAGGAACGTGGATAGAATTTCTCTTGATGTTGATTCTTTGAAATTTAGATCTATTCCACCTAAGCATGATATCAATGAGTCTCTCAAATCTATGAGAATTTCTATTGATGAGTGCAAGGAAAGAACCGCTAGGATGCGTGCTAAGAAAGATTGCTTTGTAAAAGCGTGTTCTTCTAATTTTCAGGATAATAGGGATGAAGATCTAAAAGTGATTGATGTGTCTCCTATTAAATCTTTTTTTTTGCAATATGAATCTTGATAATGATGGGACTGGAGATGAGTAAAATTTAGTTAAAAGGCGTCCCAATGATTCGGAGTTTTTAGATCTTGATGCAAAAATTGGTAAAAGTGGGATTGAAGAAGTCAAAACTTTACATAGCAATGAACCCACTATTTTGGGTTTCAAGGAATTTAATTATGATAATTGTTCTTTAATAGATTGTATTTCCTTGTTGCAATCCGTGTTTAATTCTCCTCATGCTTATAGTCAAAATAAAGCTTTTACCAAACATATCGTTGATGCTTTAATACAATCTTATGAAGAAAAGCTTGAATTAGAAGTTTCTATCCCTAGAAAACTTTATGATGAGTGGGAACCTACTATGAAAATTAAGATTAAAGATCATCAATGCTATGCTTTATGTGATTTGGGTGCTAGTGTTTCCACGATTCCAAAAACTTTGTGTGATGTGTTAGGTTTCCGTGAATTTGATGATTGTTCCTTAAACTTGCATCTTGCGGATTCCACCATTAAGAAACCTATGGGGAGGATTAATGATGTTCTTATTGTTTCAAATAGGAATTATGTGCCCGTAGATTTCATTGTTCTTGACACAGATTGCAATCCTACATGTCCTATTATTCTTGGTAGACCTTCCCTTAGAACGATTGGTGCAATTATTGATATGAAAGAAGGAAGTATTAGATTCCAATTTCCATTAAGGAAAGGCACAGAACACTTTCCTAGAAATAAAATTAAATTACCTTATGAATCTATTATGAGAGCCACTTACGGATTGCATACCAAAGATGATAATACCTAGATCTATTCTTGCCTTTATGCCTAGCTAGGGGCGTTAAACGATAGCGCTTGTTGGGAGACAACCAAATTTTATTTTTGTTTATTGCTTTTTGGTTCTGTTTAGTAATAAATAATTCATCTAGCCTCTGTTTAGATGTGGTTTTATGTTTTAAATTAGTGTTTGTGCCAAGTAGAACCTTTGGGAAGACTTGGGTGAAGTCTTTATGATCTTGCTGTAAAAAACAGAAATTTTAGCGCTCACGAGATTAGATGCCATTTTTACTAGACAATTCTATTAGGTTTATGCTTTTTTCAGATTATTAATAGATAAATTCCTCGCGTCCACCAATTTATTTCAGAATTTTTGGAGTTCCAGAAGTATACATTTGATCCAGATTACTACAGACTGTTCTGTTTTTGACAGATTCTATTTTTCGTGTGTTGTTTGCTTATTTTGATGAATCTATGGCTAGTATCGGAGGGTATGAACCATAGAGAAGTTGGAATACAGTAGGTTTAACACCAATATAAATAAAGAATGAGTTCATTACAGTACCTTATGGTGGTGATTTGTTTTCTTATACTAACGGAGCTCATGAGATTTTCTGTTGAGTTTTGTGTTGTGAGTTTTCAAGTTTTGGGTAAAGATTTGATGGATTATGGAATAAGGAGTGGCAAGAGCCTAATCTTGGGGATGACCAAGGCACCCAAGGTAAAATTCAAGGACAACCAAAAGCCTAAGCTTGGGGATGCCCCAGAACGCATCCCCTCTTTCGTCTTCGTCTATCGGTAACTTTACTTGAGGCTATATTTTTATTCACCACATGATATGTGTTTTGCTTGGAGCGTCCTGTATGATTTGAATCTTTGCTTTTTATTTTACCACAATCATCCTTGCTGTAGACACCTTTTGGGAGAGACACACATGAATCGGAATTTATTAGAATACTCTATGTGCTTCACTTATATCTTTTGAGCTAGATAATTTTGCTCTAGTGCTTCACTTATACCTTTTTGGAGCACAGTGGTGGTTTTATTTTATAGAAATAATTGATCTCTCATGCTTCACTTATATTATTTTGAGAGTCTTTTAGAACAGCATGGTAGTTTGCTTTGTCTATAAAATTAGTCCTAATATGATGAACATCCAAGATGGGTATAATAAAAAACTATCATATAAAGTGCATTGAATACTATGAGAAGTTTGATACTTGATGATTGTTTTGAGATATGAAGATGGTGAGATTAGAGTCATGCTAGTTGAGTAGTTGTGAATTTGAGAAATACTTGTTCTAAAGTTTGTGATCCCCGTAGCATGCACGTATGGTGAACCATTATGTGATGAAGTCGGAGCATGATTTATTTATTGATTGTCTTCCTTATGAGTGGCGGTCAGGGACGGGCGATGGTCTTTTCCTACCAATCTATCCCCCTAGGAGCATGCACGTAGTACTTCGTTTCGATAACTAATAGATTTTTGCAATAAGTATGTGAGTTCTTTATGACTAATTTGAGTCCATGGATTATACACACTCTCACCCTTCCACCATTGCTAGCCTCTCTAATACCGCGCACCTTTTGCCGGTATCATACACCCACCATATACCTTCCTCAAAACAGCCACCATACCTACCTATTATGGCATTTCCATAGCCATTCCGAGATATATTTCCATGCAACTTACCACCGTTCCGTTTATTATGACACGATTCATCATTGTCATATTGCTTTGCATGATCATGTAGTTGACATCGTATTTGTGGCAAAGCCACCTTTATAATTCTTTCATACATGTCAATCTTGATTCATTGCATATCTGGTACACTGCCGGAGGCATTCACATAGAGTCATATTTTGTTCCAAGTATTGAGTTGTAATTTTTGAGTTGTAAGTAAATAAAAGTGTGATGATCATCATTATTAGACCATTGTCCCAAGTGAGGAAAGGATGATGGAGACTATGATTCCCCCACAAGTCGGGATGAGACTCCGGACGAAAAGAAATAAAAAGGGAGAAAAAAGGCCATAAAAAGAAGAGAAAAAGGCCCAAATAAAAAAATGAGGGAAAAAAGAGAGAAGGGACAATGTTATGCTTTTACCACACTCGTGCTTCAAAGTAGCACCATGATCTTCATGATAGAGAGTCTCCTATGTTGTCACTTTCATATACTAGTGGGAATTTTACATTATAGAACTTGGCTTGTATATTCCAACGATGGGCTTCCTCAAAATGCCCTAGGTCTTCGTGAGCAAATGAGTTGGATGCACACCCACTTAGATTCTTTTGTTGAGCTTTCATACACTTATAGCTCTAGTGCATCTGTTGCATGGCAATCCCTACTCACTCACATTGATATCTATTGATGGGCATCTCCATAGCCCATTGATACGCCTAGTTGATGTGAGACTATCTTCTCCTTTTTGTCTTCTCCACAACCACCATTCTATTCCACATATAGTGCTATGTCCATGGCTCACGCTCATGTATTGCGTGAAGATTGAAAAAGTTTGAGAACATCAAAAGTATGAACAATTGCTTGGCTTGTCATCGGGGTTGTGCATGATTAAATACTTTGTGTGATGAAGATAGAGCATAGCCAGACTATATGATTTATAGGGATAACTTTCTTTGTCCATGTTATTTTGAGAAGACATGATTGCTTTGTTAGTATGTGCTACCTCTTGAGCACTGCGTTGGTTTTCCCTTGAAGAGGAAAGGGTGATGCAGTAAAGTAGCGTAAGTATTTCCCTCAGTTTTTGAGAACCAAGGTATCAATCCAGTAGGAGACCACGCTCAAGTCCCACGCACCTACACAAACAAATAAGAACCTTGCAACCAACACGATAAAGGGGTTGTCAATCCCTTAACGGCCACTTGCAAAAGTGAGATCTGATAGAGATGATAAGATAATATTTTTGGTATTTTCAAGATAAAGACTAAACGTAAAGAAAGCAAAATAAACAGCAAAAGAAATAGCTTGTTGATGGAAGATTGATATGATGGAAAATAGACCCGGGGGGCCATAGGTTTCACTAGTGGCTTCTCTCAAGATAGCATAAGTATTACGGTGGGTAAACGAATTACTATCGAGCAATTGATAGAATTGAGCATAGTTATGAGAATATCTATGTATGATCATGTATATAGGAATCACGTCCGTGACAAGTAGACCGACTCTTGCTTGCATCTACTACTATTACTCCACACATCGATCGCTATCCAGCATGCATCTAGAGTATTAAGTTCATAAGAACGGAGTAACACTTTAAGCAAGATGACATGATGTAGAGGGATAAACTTATGCAATATGATATAAACCCCATCTTTTTATCCTCGATGACAACAATACAATACATGTCGTTTCCCCTACTGTCACTGGGATCGAGCACCGCAAGATTGAACCCAAAGCTAAGCACTTCTCCCGTTGCAAGAAAGATCAATCTAGTAGGCCAAACCAAACTGATAATTCGAAGAGACTTGCAAAGATAACCAATCATACATAATAGAATTCAGAGGAGATTCAAGTATTGTCCATAGATAATCTTGATCATAAACCCATAATTCATCGGATCTCGACAAACACACCGCAAAAAGAAGAGTTACATCAAATGGATCTCCAAGAGAATCGAGGAGAACTTTGTATTGAGATCCAAAGAGAGAGAAGAAGCCATCTAGCTAATCACTATGGACCCGAAGGTCTGAGGTAAAATACTCACACATCATCGGAGAGGCTATGGTGTTGATGTAGAAGCCCTCCGTGATCAATGCCCCCTCCGGCGGAGCGCCGGAAAAGGCCCCAAGATGGGATCTCACGGGTACAGAAGGTTGTGGCGGTGGAAATAGGGTTTTGGCTCTGTCTCTGATGGTTTGGGGGTACGTAGGTATATATAGGAGGAAGAAGTAGGTTGGTGGAGCCACGAGGGGCCCACGAGGGTGGAGGGCGTGCCTAGGGGTGTAGGCGCGCCCCTACCTCGTGGCTTCCTTGTTGGTTGCTTGACGACCACTCCAAGTCCTCTGGATCACGTTTGTTCCGAAAATCACATTCCCGAAGGTTTCATTCCGTTTGGACTCCGTTTGATATCCTTTTCCTTCGAAACACTGAAATAGGCAAACAAACAGCAATTCGGGCCGGGCCTCCGGTTAATAGGTTAGTCCCAAAAATAATATAAAAGTGTATAATAAAGCCCATTAATCATCCAAAAGAGAATATAATATAGCATGGAACAATCAAAAATTATAGATACATTGGAGACGTATCATGAAACACTCTCCGATGATGATGATGAAGATGCAAACACTTATGACTTCTCTCATACAGTGTTTCACACTCCACCAACAGCACCGACACAGGAGACACAGACCATGTCAGACGATGTTATGTACGGTCATGGACACCATGAGGCTCATTTTATAAGTTGAGAAGTGAAGATGGCAAGAAAGAAGATGGCGGGAAAGAAGATGGCGTGAGAGAATGGCGGGAAAGAAAATGGCGGGAGAGAATGGCAGGAAATAAAATGGCGGGAGAAAATGGAGGGAGACAATGGCGGCAAATAAAATGACGGGAAATAAAATGGCAGGAGAAAATGGTGGCAAAGAATGGTGGGAGAAAATGGCGGCAAAGAATGGCGGGAGAAAATGGCGGCAAAGAAAATAGCGGGAGGAAATGGAGGGAAAGAACGACGGGAAAGAAAATGGAGGATAAAAGAAATAAAATAGAAAAACAAAATACTACAAAATATATCTACTGATAACTTAACAGAAACTGAAAGAATATGTCAAAAAAATAAAGAAAACAATTTAAAGAAATTAAAATTAAAAGAAATAGCACAAAATCTATAAAACACTAAAACAGAACTGTTTTCATAAAAACCTAAGTTTAAGTAATCCTAAAATTCACGAATTAATTACTACTGATAAACAATGTCACAACGAACTAGTAGCAAAAATAATCATCTAAAAAGAATACTCCTAGCTCAAATTATAGGCAATTAAGTGATTTGAGCAAATTCATGAAAATTCAAATTCAATCTTTCAAATCTAGTCAAACTTGATATCTACAGAAACTTCATAAAATATTTAATCTAATGCAAAAAGAATGAAATTAAAATACTAAAAATCCTAATTGATATGAATTTTCTAAAACAGTAGAGCAGGTGTTGGCCGAAGCGGGACTCTTTGGCCAACGGTTGGCCGAAGAAGGACTCTTTGGCCAACGGTTGGCCGAAAAGTCCTTTTTGGCCAGCGGTTGGACGAAAAGTCCCTCTTCGGCTAACAGGAGGCCGACGGGGTAATACTTTTAATTTTTCTACATTAGGGTGTATAGTTTCCAAATTTGTTATAAAAATCATCATACATTAAAAAGATGAAGCATATGGAGGTACCCTTAATTCCATTTTTTGTAGTTTTCTTTTATAAACTAAACTAGTGATAAAACAAGAAACAAAAATATTCGATTGCAAGATCTAAAGATATACCTTCAAGCACTCACCTCCCCGGCAATGGCGCCAGAAACTGCTTGATGTCTACTACTCAACCTTCTTATTGTAGATGTTGTTGGGCCTCCAAGTGCAGAGGTTTGTAGGACAGTAGCAAATTTCACTCAAGTGGATGACCTAAGGTTTATCAATCCGTGGGAGGTGTAGGATGAAGATGGTCTCTCTCAAACAACCCTGCAACCAAATAACAAAGAGTCTCTTGTGTCCCCAACACACCCAATATAGTGGTAAATTGTATAGGTGCACTAGTTTGGCGAAGAGATGGTGATACAAGTGCAATATGGATGGTAGATATAGGTTTTTGTAATCTAAAAATATAAAAACAGCAAGGTAGCAAGCGATAAAAGTGAGCGTAAACGGTATTGCAATGCGTTGAAACAAGGCCTAGGGTTCATACTTTCACTAGTGCAAGTTCTCTCAACAATAATAACATAATTGGATCATATAACTATCCCTCAACATGCAACAAAGAGTCACTCCAAAGTCACTAATAGCAGAGAACAAACGAAGAGATTATGGTAGGGTACGAAACCACCTCAAAGTTATCCTTTCTGATCGATCTATTCAAGAGTCCGTAGTAAAATAACATGACGCTATTCTTTCCATTCGATCTATCATAGAGTTCGTACTAGAATAACACCTTAAGATACAAATCAACCAAAACCCTAATGTCACCTAGATACTCCAATGTCACCTCAAGTATCCGTGGGTATGATTATACTATATGCATCACACAATCTCAAATTCATCTATTCAAACCAACACAAAGTACTTCAAAGAGTGCCCCAAAGTTTCTATCGGAGAGTCAAGACGAAATGTGTGCCAACCCCTATGCATAAGTTCACAAGGTCACGGAACCCGCAAGTTGATCACCAAAACATACATCAAGTAGATCACGTGATATCCCATTGTCCCCACAGATAAGCACATGGAAGACATACATCAAGTGTTCTCAAATCCTTAAAGACTCAATCCGATAAGATAACTTCAAAGGGAAAACTCAATCCATTACAAGAGAGTAGAGGGGGAGAAACATCATAAGATCCGACTATAATAGCAAAGCTTGCGATACATCAAGATCGTACCACCTCAAGAACACGAGAGAGAGAGAGAGAGAAATCAAACACATAGCTACTGGTACATACCCTCAGCCCCGAGGGTAAACTACTCCCTCCTCGCCATGGAGAGTGCCGGGATGATGAAGATGTCCACCGGTGAGGGTTCCCCCCTCCGGCAGGGTGCCGGAATGGGTCTAGATTGGTTTCGGTGGCTACAGAGGCTTGCGGCGGCGGAACTCTCGATCTAGGTTATTTTCTGGAGGTTTCTGTATATATAAGAGGTTTTGGCGTCGAGAACAAGTCAGGGGGTCTCCGGGTTGTCCATGAGGTAGGGAGGCACGCCCAGGGGGTGGGCACGCCCCCCACCCTCGTGGGCAGCCCGGGACTCTTCTGGCCCAACTCTTTTACTCCACGGCCTTCTTCTGGTCCAAAAATAAGTTCTGTGAAGTTTCAAGTCAATTGGACTCCGTTTGGTTTTCCTTTTCTGCGATACTCAAAAACAAGAAAAAAAACAGAAATGGGCACTGGGCTCTAGGTTAATAGGTTAGTCCCAAAATCTATATAAAATATCATTTAAAACATCCTAGATGGATAATATAATAGCATGGAACAATCAAAAATTATAGATACATCGGAGACGTGTCAGCCGCCTTGTTGCGTCTCTGACTTCCACTCCAAGTCTCCTGGATTGCGTTTCTTCCAAGAAAGATCCTCGCGAAGGTTTCGTTCCAGTTGGCTTCCATTTGATATTTCTTTGCTGTGAAACACTGAAATAGGCAAAAAGACAGTAATTTGCACCGGGCCTTCGGTTAATAGGTTAGTTCCAAAAATAATATAAAAGAGCATATTGAAGCCCATTAAACATCCAAAACAGATAATATAATAGCATGGAACAATAAAAAATTATAGATACGTTGGAGACGTATCAAGCATCCCCAAGCTTAATTCCTGCTCATCCTCGAGTAGGTAAATGATAAAACAGATTTTTTAATATGGAATGCTACCTAACATAATTTTCAAGGTAATTATCTTTATTATGGCATGAATTTTCAGATCCAAAAGATTCAAGATAAAAGTTTAATATTGACATAAAAATAATAATACTTCAAGCATGCTGACCAAGCAATTATGTCTTCTCAAAATAATATAGCCAAAGAAAGCTCATCCCTACAAAATCATATAGTTTGGCCATGCTTCATTTTCGTCACACAAAATGCTCTCATCATGCACAACCCCGATGACAAGCCAAGCAATTGTTTCATACTTTAGTATTCTCAAACTTTTTCAACTTTCACGCAATACATGAGCGCGAGCCATGGACATAGCACTATGGGTGGAATAGAATATGATGATGGAGGTTGTGTGGAGAAGACAAAAAAGGAGAAAGTCTCACATTGACGCGGCTAATCAACGGGCTATGGAGATGCCCATCAATTGATGTCAATCGAGGAGTAGGGATTGCCATGTAACGGATGCACTAGAGCTATAAATGTATGAAAGCTCAACAAAAGAAACTAACACTACAAAAAAAAACACTTCCGTGATGATACGTGTTTGTCACAGTATGTCACGTTTTCTGTCATGCATGTACATCCATGACAAATTTATGACAGAATCAAGATAGTCATACCTGTGCTATTGTAGAAGTGTTCCATGATGTTACCAAAATTATCATCACGGAATTGTCCACTTCCATGACGATAAATCACGCGTCATAGAAGTGCTTTCATCAAGGGTGACCGACACGTGGCATCCACCGTAATAGAACCCCATTAAGCTATCGGGTATGGTTTTGGATAACCCGTTAATAGCCTCGACCAATGGGGATTTTCCACGTGTAAAATCATCATTGGTTGGAGGAAACACATGTCAGCTCAATGTTGGGACAGATGTCATCCACTCATTGGACCCAAAGCGCCTATGATACGTCGACACGTGGCACGGCCCAATAGAGGCCCATTCCTGTGAAAAGGCCGGCCCGTTTGACTTGGTCAAAAGGTGGCGGGCTGGCCCACGGCAAGCCTGTGAACAGCCTGTTCGCATATAGCCCATTACAGCCCGCTAACCCAGGGCCCGTTTACGGCTTATCCGAATTAGGCCCAGTAGCGTCATCTGGGCTGTCCAATATAATTCCAGCCCATTTTAACTTCCGGCCCATGTATGGCCCATGACGTCTTTCGGCCAATATGAGGCCCTTATTACTCTCGGCCCGTTAATGACCCGTGGTAAAACTGGCCCGTAATGAACAGCGTAGCACTTTATACCCATTAACGGCACGTGGTGAAACTGGGCCGTAATGAACAGTGTATCACTTTATACCCATTAACGGCCCACTATTTCGTTGGGCCGTTTCTAGCCCATGTTATCTTTCGACCTTCTCGGGGCCCATTTATTCTTGGGCTCATTTCCCCATTCGTTTACTTACGGCCCGTTACTGTCATTTTCTACTTGTGGGCCAAATTCAGCCCGTGGTTACAGTCGGCCCGTTTGTGGCCCGATAATACGTTGGGCCGTTTTCATGTCAAAAAAACCCGCTGGGCTATTCTCATTGAGTTATCAAATACAGCCTATTAACGGCCCGTTATTTTCCATGAATAGTATGGCCCATGATTAGAGAAATGATGATACGCCCCGTGGAAGGCCCATGGATCCTACGGCCCGTAAAAGGCCCATGAATCATACGGCGCATAGAAGGCCCATGGATCCTACGACCCGTATAGAAGGCCAATGGATCCTATGACCCGTAGAAGGCCCATGGATCATACGGCTCGCAGGAGGCCCATGGTTACAATAGTCAGTGTGTTGCCATGATTGTTTTGGCCTAGTTTCCAAATATAGGTTATTGTGGCCACTAGAAAAACACAGAAAAAGAATTGCAGTGACTACAAGCAAACAACTAAACAAGACAATAAGGAAATAAATAAGCAAGCAATTAACGCAAGCCTATTACTGCTATTACACATATTACATCCACTGGGCATCAAAGTTCGCCACCAGTGCAAATATAGGGAACAAAGCAGCATATTACATACACTGGCCGTCAAAATTGGCCACCAGTGCAAATAAACGCGGCAGCAAAACAAGAGCATAACTGAAACAACTTCATAAGAGCTCAAGAAACATGGTATCCACCATGCTGGCAATAAGCTTAGCAAGCTTATTAGCTTTGTCCTGTTTGGCGCTAAAATCCTCCAACGTTAGCTATTGCACCAGAAAGTATGCATCTGAATGCTCCAGGGACTTCCGTAGTCCTTCTGCTTCTTGTCGCAGCACAGCTGATTGATGTCTTTCAGCTTGTAGTTGAGACTCAAGAAACCGAACTAATTCAGACAGTGAGTTTGTATAGCTTGTGCAAGCGGTAGTGGCCAGTAACTCCAACACTAAACCAAGACAGGACTTTGGGGTTGTCTCACTGTCTTCGCGATAGTCTTCCTTAGCTGTTTTATCAGCTTTGTTGGAGACCAACAAGGATGTGTCACTATCCTGAAACTTATCTGCATTACTTCCTTTACCATTGCTTAATAAGGCACTCTTCTGTGACAGCCTAGTTTTGCCCTCCTTTATTTGCCTGATTTTCATTTGGGTTGATTTTGAAATTTGGAGTTTTTGAATCTTTTCATATGGACTTAAACACTTGGGCACCCTTGGCTTTCACCCAAGTGCATCATTTCCCTCTCTAGCTATCATTCCCTCTCCGGTTCTACCCATCATAAAATTTGGAATATTTTTCTTAAATGAAAAATATTCATTTCCCTCTCTTAAACCCTAACTAACTCAATGTGCTCCATAGCAACCCCAGTTTTTCTAGCCCACAAAAATCTGACAAAGTTCACAAATATCCTTTGAACCCTAGGTCACCTTCCTGAGTAAAAATATTGCATAACTTTTTGGAATATTTTAGCTACAGAAAATATTTTCTGTTCTGGACAAAAATTGTGGTTTCTACAACAACTACCACTAGTAGAAAAGGGGCCAATGGTCCAGGCCGGTCCAGCCCATTAGTCCCGGTTCAATCCAGAACCGGGACCAATGGGGGCATTGGACCCGGTTCGTGAGCCCCAGGGGCCGACCGGGCCACGTGGGCCATTGGTCCCTGTTCGTCTGGACCTATTGGTCCCGGTTGGTGGGACGAACCGGGACCAATGGGCCTCGCTCCTGGCCCAACACCATTGGTCCCGGTTGGTGGCTTGAACCGGGACCAAAGGCTTCCCTTTAGTCCCAGTTCATGCCACCAACCGGGACTAAAGGGTTGGTCCTCGTTGCGGCCAGAGTTTAGTCCCACCTCGCCAACCGAAGGGGAATCAGACCGGTTTATAAGCCCCTCCCTCTCTGCCTTATTGAGCTCCTCTGAAAATGAAAATAGATGCCCTTATATAGGGAATTTAGCCTAAATTCATACGGATTTCTCTTGAAATTTGTTATGAATTTAAGTTGAATTTCCTATATAAGCGCATCTATGCTCATTTCTGAGTAGTTTTTTATATAGTTTTTTTTCTTTTCTGCTATATTTATTTTTTTGTTTTTATTTCTGAGTTGTAATAAGTCATTAAAAATAACCATCTATGCTCATTTTTTAGTAAAGTTAATCATAACTATTTTTTCTTCTATTTATTTTTGAATTGTAATAAGTCATTAAAAATAAGCATCTATGCTCATTTTTTAGTCAAGTTAATCACAACTATTTTTTTTCTTTTTATTTCTGAGTTGTAATAAGTCATTAAAAATATGCATCTATGCTTCTTTTTTAGTACAGTTAATTACAACTATTTTTTCTTCTATTCATTTCTGAGTAGTTTTTTATATAGTTTTTTTTTCTTTTCTGCTATATTTATATTTTTATTTTTCTTTTTGAGTTGTAATAAGCCATTAAAAATAAGCATATATGCTCCTTTTTTAGTATAGTTAATCACAATTATTTTTTGCTTCTATTCATTTCTGAGTAGTTTTCTATATAGTTTTTTTCTTTTCTGCTATATTTATTATTTTCTTTTTATTTCCGAGTTGTAATAAGCCATTAAAAATAAGCATATAAGCTCCTTTTTTAGTAGAGTTAATCACAACTATTTTTTGCTTCTATTCATTTCTGAGTAGTTTTCTATATAGTTTTTTTCTTTTCTGCTATATTTATTTTTTTCTTTTTATTTCTGAGTTGTAATAAGCCATTAAAAATAAGCATATATGCTCCTTTTTTAGTACAGTTAATCACAACTATTTTTTGCTTCTATTCATTTCTGAGTAGTTTTCTATATAGTTTTTTTTCTTTTCTGCTATATTTATTCTTTTGTTTTTATTTCTGAGTTGTAATAAGTCATTAAAAATAAGCATCTATGCTATTTTTTAGTAAAGTTAATCAAAATTATTTTTTCTTCTATTTATTTCTGAGTGGTTTTTTATATAGTTTTTTTTCTTTTCTGCTACATTTATTTTTTCTTTTTATTTCTGAGTTGTAATAAGTCATTAAAAATAAAAAAGAGGCGCAATGCTCGTTAATTTGCTTCAAGCCTTTCGGAATAGTGTCAGCTGCACTGCACATAGCTCTGTGCAGTCTACCGTATTCCTCAAGGCTTGAAGCTAACCAACGTGCAGGAGCATTGAGCCTCTTCGTCATCGTCTCTGCACTCAGGGCTTATATACAGCTACGAGTGCCTCTCGCTTGGCGATGTGGGACTAAAAAAACAGCTGCAGGAAGAATCAACAAAAAAACAGCTGCAAAAAAAAAGTAGTTACACGGGTCCATTGGTACCGGTTCATGGCGCCAACCGGTACCAATGCCACTCTTTGGTCCCGGTTGGTTGAACCAACCGGGACGAATGCTCATCTTTAGTCCCGGTTGGAGCCACCAACCGGGACCAAAGGTCTTCATTTCCCGCCCTTTGGGCTGCTGAAAAGAGGCCTTTGGTCCCGGTTGCTGGCACCAACCGGGACTAAAGGTGGCATTAGTCCCGGTTGGAGCCACCAACCGGGACCAATGCTCTTGCTATATATACAGGACTTAGCAGTTTTCGCCAAAACCCATCTCTTTCTTCTCGCCTCGACGCCTCTGCTCCTCTCGTCGCTGTCGCCGCCGAGCCCTGCCCCGACGCCCTACTCCTCGTCGTCATGGCCCGCGCATGTCGTCGCCGCCCCCATCGCCGCCCGCGTCCCGCGTCGCCCCGTCATCGCCCGTGCCGCCCCGACATCGTCGCCACCCCCGCCGTCGCCCCTGCCTCGCGCCGCCCCGAGCCCGCCGTCCCCGTCGCCGCCCCGAGCCCGCCGTCCTCGTCGCCCCTGCCCTGCGCCGGCCCGAGCCCGTCGTCGCCCCTGCCCGGCCCGCGCCGCCCCGTGCCCGTAGTCCTCGTCACCCCTGCCCCGCGCCGCCCCGAGCCCGTCGTCGCCCTGCCCCGCGCCGCCTCGACGCCGTCGCCGCCCTGCTCCGCACCTCGCCGTCGCCTTTGCCGTCTCCATCGCCGGCCGTACGTGAGCATTTTTTTATTTTTGTTAGATTTTTTAGGTTCTTTTTGTAGTTCATAGATTTTTTTGTTAGGTTAGATGTGTAGTAATTTACATATGTAGTTCATAGATTTTTTTTGTTAGATTAGATTTTTTTGTTAGATTACATGTGTAGTAATTAATTTGTTCATATTATGTTAGATTTTTTTTCTGTTAATAGATTTTTTTGGTGATATTATTATTGAATATGCATGTTTGGTGATATTATTGTTAATAGATTTTTTTTGGTGATATTTAGATTGTGTAATTAATTTTGTTCATAGAATTTTAATGATTTTTTTGTTCATTGTATTTAGAAAAAGGAAAAAATAAGTAGTTTATATATAGTTGAACTAGCTAGTTGATTTAATAAACTCATTTATTTTACTATATATAGAAGTAGTTTGTTTTTAGTAAGTACTACTTATTTATTTATAGTAAGTGCTTAGTAGTTGAACTAGATAGTTGATTTAATTAATAAAACTACTTTTATTTAACTATATATAGAAGTAGTTCCCGCGTCGACGTCGGCATGCCTATCCCGCATCCTCGTTGTCGTCGACTCGGCGGTGGAGGCCTACTTGATCAGGGCCATGTTCGGGACTGGGCTCCGTCGGGCTGGTATTGGGAGGTGCTACCTTCCGGGGGACGTAGGTTGGTAAGGAGGCAGCCCGTTGTTGACCCAATCCTTGTTTGGTGGCGGTCGCGTGGGCCAGTGACGGTGGTGAGGCATCCGGACACCGCGGAGGTGGTACGCCACCGTGTCAGCGAGGAGGACGAGCACGTCCGTCGCTACATGGTTGCATTGGAGGGGAGGTTCGACAATACCTGGCAGGTTCTTCAGGGATCTCACTGGAGCTATGATCCTGTGATGGTTCCTTATCTTTGGGTGTCCACCGCCCGCGTCGATACCCGTCGGGCGCTACGGTTCTAGTTGTATTAGTGATAATATTCGACGATGTACGAACACGAAGAGATGATGTACTTTTGCTTATAATTATTGAACGCATGCTAATTTGAATACTATACTTTATTTTATGATTTGGTTTTGCTTATTTTATGATTTGGTTTTGCTTATTGAATGCTCATATTGGATAAGTTCTCCTTCATCCCCGTGTGCTAGACAATTTGGTATAATAATGCATTCGGGAATGAAAGAGGAGCTACGGACATCGATCATCGATAGTCAACCCGTGATTAATAATAATGATCTAGTTTAATATTTGAATTATGAACGTAGGCCGGAAATGTCGTACTCATTGGACGACGAAAACCGCCCGGGGGAGTGCGACTGGTGCCACGACGACCGAGGTATCTGCGACAGGTTCATTGAGCTGGACGAAGATCAGCGCTTTAGCATTAAGCTCGAGGAGACCTGCGATGTTCATACGGTACACAACGACAACAATAGTTTTTTTCATAATTAAGCACGACTTCAACTATTTTAACATGTATTTTTCATCTTTTCCAATTCGACTAGCTTATCCCATGCTTTGCAAGACGCTATGTCTTGGAGAGGATGTGTTTTGAAGACCATGAAAGTTTCGAAACCAAAAAAATTATCCTAAGTACCCATCATGGTGTGGATTTTCAAGTAAAGTTGTACAATGCTCAGAGTGTAACCCATTTTGGTTGCAAAAATTGGGAAGCACTTTGCAAGATGTATGGTCTTGATGAGGGTATGCTTGTCACCATGGATCTTGGTGATCCTACAATCGAGCAAGAGAGACCTTCGATTTAGGTCCTTGTGGATGCACCTCCCATTCTTCCCTCATGTGAGCTAAACATAGTTATTAAGTAATTTATATTGTTTATTTCAAAATATATAGTTGACAACTTATCTCCATTGACAGCTTATTTTCATTCTTCAAAGAATGTGCGAAAGATGGTAGACAGAACGTACTACACCGAAGGCTCCGAATTAACTTACCAGGAGAAAAATCAACTGGTCGGATTTTGTACTGATCTTGAGAATTACAATATCTACAATCAAACTCCTCAACATTATGGTCAATACGTGCCACTAGTGCACATGTTGAACTACGGTAACTACCATGGAGATACCCTGGTAAGATTATTTTTTACTATTACAACATCCGTGCATCTTTTTGCACACTTCTAAAACTAGTACATCATTTCTAACTACGAAGTTATTACTATGTTTTTCAACAGATAATCCCGAATGATTGTGTGCCTCATCTGATGTATACGCATGGTAGCCTTCATGTTTTGAACATACAACCAGGTCGTCCTACGAATCTCAACTGTCCATACCGGGTTTCTAAAAGAAGTGGAGACATAACAATCAAAGAATGGAAAAAATGTATGGATAATCGTAAGGAGCTTCTTGGAAGCAATAAGCAGCGAAGGGCAAGAATTGGAGACAGGATGATCGCCATTCTTCATAATGGAGAGTCAGGGTCTACATTGTTTTATGCTATTTTACCTTAAGGGTGTTTAGGTCCTACCTGATACTGATGATCATGTGCTAAGAACAATTATGTAGGGTTGGGTTCGATGACTATGAGGATGATGATCGTATGACTTATTATTAATAACGAGTAGAAGTTGTATGATGATGCGTGATTAGTAGGACTTGTTATTATATATATATATATATATATATATATATATATATATATATATATATATATATATATATATATATATATATATATATATATATGATGTATGATGCAAGCATGCATGAGCATGTTATATCTGCGGGTGCAATGAACATAGCAGCAACGTTGATAAACCAAGGACGAAGATATAAGAGAGGACACTTCTCTCTATTAGCTAGCTATAATAACAACCTAAAAATAACCCCCAAAACACCTAAAGCAGCCACTTTTGTAAAAAAAAAATGGACTTTTGGTCCCGGTTGGAGCCACCAACCGGGACCAAAGGCCCCCTGACTGGGCTCGGCGCACAGGGCCACGTGGAGGCACATTGGTCCCGGTTCGTGTTAGAACCAGGACTAATGGGTGGAGGCATTAGTAACGACCCATTAGTCTCGGTTCATGAACCGGGACTAAAGGCCCTTACGAACCGGGACTAATGGGTGGTTTTCTACTAGTGCCATTTTACTTGCTCCAATGTGGCTGATTTTTCTTGTGCATCATCACCTTAGTAGATGATTGCTAGCCTCCAAAGCCCAGCTCCCAACTCCCAGCCGTTTGACCTCAGTAACCTCTCCAAGTTACTGGTCAGAAACTTACTTGGCTTGTGAAATCTTTTCTACTGTGTCTGGGTCCAAACCAAAGCGTGGTAATCTTCAAAACTACCACGAACAACAAGCCAGACATGAACTTTGGACGTAGGTCGGTCTGAGGGCAAAGTTCACGCGGTGACCACGCGTGTACACTATGCCAGCCTGCATGTCGACGCGCTCTGAGTGCCGCCGAGCGCTCTGTTTCGCGCGTGCTCGCTTCCCCGACTGCCAAAGCGTGCCAAACCTCACCACCATCCTCGTCCTAACCCCCTTAACTCTCCCCTGGCACTCTCCGATGTCGGAGCTCGCCGCAGCGAGCACGGGCGCAGTCCGGCCAACGCAATAGTGCGCTCTGCACTGTGCTCGTCGCCTTCCTCTCGATCCCGTGCTCGTCCCCGTTCGCCCACAGTTCCCGCGTGAGTTGCGTCACCTTCTCCCCCTCTCACTAACACCGCTCGTCGCCGGGCGCCATGTCCAGGTGTCACTGGCGGAGCCCGAACCCCCCCCCCCCCCTCGATGCTCCCCTATAAAAGGAGCCATCCCCAGCCTCCTCGAGCACCATCCTCCACTCCCACACACTCCACAACCTCGTAGATAGCTGTAGCCTGGCCAGGCAGGCCGCGGGCCGCCATTGAGGGAATCATGGATTAGGGGGCCCTCGGACGACCGGACTATATCCTTTGGCCGGACTGTTGGACTATGAAGATACAAGATTGAAGACTTCGTCCCGTGTCCGGATGGGACTCTCCTTGGCGTGGAAGGCAAGCTTGGCAATACGGATATGTAGATCTCGTCCCTTGTAACCGACTCTGTGTAACCCTAGCCCCCTCCCGTGTCTATATAAACCGGAGGGTTTAGTCCATAGGACAACAACAATCATACCATAGGCTAGCTTCTAGGGTTTAGCCTCTATGATCTCGTGGTAGATCAACTCCTGTAATACTCATATCATCAAGATCAATCAAGCAGGAAGTAGGGTATTACCTCCATCAAGATGGCTCGAACCTGGGTAAACATCGTGTCCCCCGCCTCCTGTTACCATCCGCCTTAGACACATAGTTCGGGACCCCCTACCCGAGATCCGCCGGTTTTGACACCGAAATTGGTGCTTTCATTAAGAGTTCCACTGTGCCGTCACCGTAAGGCTTGATGGATCCTTTGATCATCGGCAACGATGTGGTCTAGGGTGAGGTTTTCCTCCCCGGATGGATCTTCGTGTTCGGCAGCTTCGCACTATGGGCCAACTCGCTTGGCCATCTGGAGCAGATCGAGAGCTACGCCCCTGTCCATCAGGTCAGGTTTGGAAACTTGAACTATACTGCCGACATCCGAGGAGACTTGATCTTCGACGGATTCGAGCCCATGTCTGGTGCGTCACACAATGATAATGAGCATGATTTAGCTCTGCCGTCGGACTGTGTTTGGGAGATCACACCTGTAACTACTCCGGCCTTCAATCCGGAACAGATTGCGCCATTCGAGGATGGGTGGATAGACCCTACCACAGAGGCCGCACTCTCAGTGGTGATAGAGCCGAATACTGACTTCACCCCTTACGAGAGCCGTGTTGCCAAACCATTGGATTCGTCCCCGGCCACAGGCTCCGAGCTGCCTGCGTCCGTGCCTATGGAATCCGATTGGGCATCGACCATGGAGTTTACCTTTGCGGATATCTTTCAGCACTCACCTTTTGGTGATGTGCTAAATTCATTAAGGTCTCTCTCCTTGTCAGGAGAACCTTGGCTGAACTATGTCCGGCTAGAATGGGATGCAGACGACGAAGAAATTCACGGCCCACCCACCACCCACTTAGTAGCCACTGTCGACGATTTAACCGACATGCTCGACTTCGGCTCCGAAGACATCGACGGTATGGACGACGATGCAGGAGACGAACAAGAACCACTACCCACAGGGCACTGGACGGCCACCTCATCGTATGACATATACATGATGGACACCCCCAAAGAAGGGGATGGCGAGAAGACAACGGAGGATAATCCCTCCAAGAAGCAACCCAAGCACCGACGTCAGCGGCGCCGCTCTAAGTCTCGCCATAGCAAAAGCAGCGATACCGGCACAAGACACAATAACATTCCGGATAGTGCCGAAGACGACGACAATCCCCTCCAGCCAGATTTAGAGCGGGAGGATGAACAAGCTAGCCCTCCAGAAAAGGCAGCAGATGGAGAACGAAAGACGACAATTACATGCCTCTCTCCGAAGACGAGGTGAGCCTCAGCGACGAAGAATTTACCGTGCCTGAGGATCCCGTCGAGCAGGAGCGCTTCAAGCACCGGCTTATAGCCACAACAAATAGCCTGAAGAAAAAGCAACAACAGCTTCGAGCTGATCAATACTCCCTCCGTTCCTCAATATAAGGTGTATTACTTTTTTCAAAAAGTCAAACTTCTCTAAGTTTGACCAAGTTTATAGAAAAAAATATCAATATCTAGAATACCAAGTCGTTATCACTAGATTCATCATGAACTATATTTTTACATTTTATATATTTAGTATTATAAATCTTTATATATTTTGCTGTAAAGTTGGTCAAACATAGACAACAGTTGACTTTTTGAAAAACTAATACACCTTATATTTAGGAACGGAGGGAGTATTTGCTAGCAGACAGATGGACCGAAGTCCTTGCGACCGAGGAATACGAACTCGAACGCCCAACCAAGAGTTATCCAAAGCGCAGGTTGCTACCTCAACTAGAGGAGGAAGCATTAAAACCTACATCACCAGCGTATGATGCGGCTGATCAGCCACCTCGTGGCCGAGACAGAGAGGCATTTTAGCCCGAAGTCCAGCCCGCGCCCCGCCGCCAATAAAAAAAATATACCAAGGCCCGAGGCAACACGCAGGACCTGCGAAACATATTGGAAAACAAGGCAAAACATGCAACATCGATCTACCGATCACGGGGGCCCGCACCAACACGGGACGATGACCGTCATGCCGGATATACAAAATCTGGCCGGGCCGAATACAGCAGACAATACTCGTATGAACTGCGTCGTGATATAGCCCGGCACAGAGGCGCCGCACACCCCCTATGCTTCACTGATGAAGTAATGGATCATGAATTCCCAGAGGGTTTTAAACCCGTAAACATTGAATCATACGATGGTACTACAGACCCCGCAGTATGGATAGAAGACTTCTCCCTCCACATTCACATGGCCCGCGGGGATGACCTACATGCCATCAAGTATCTCCCGCTAAAACTCAAATGTCTGGCTCGGCATTGGCTCAATAGCTTGCCGGCAAACTCCATCGGAAGTTGGGAGAGCCTGGCAGAGGCATTCCTAGACAATTTCCAGGGCACTTATGTGCGACCACCGGACGCTGGCGATTTAAGTCATATAACTCAGCAGCCAGGGGAATCGGCCAGGAAATTCTAGACCCGGTTCCTAACCAAGAAGAACCAAATAGTCGACTGTCTGGATGCAGAGGCCTTAGCGGCATTTAAGCATAATATCCGTGACGAATGGCTCGCCCGGCACCTCGGCCAAGAGAAGCCAAAATCCATCGCAGCCCTCACGACACTTATGACCCGCTTTTGTGCGGGCGAAGATAGCTGGTTCGCTCGTAGTGGCAATACAGCAAGCAAACCTGGCATATCAGAAGCCAGGGATAGCAACCGAAAACCACGACGCAACAAACACAAGCGCCGCAAATATGGTAAAAACACCGATAATACGGCAGTTAATGCCGGGTTCAGGGGCTCAAAGTCCGGTCAGCGGAAAGGGCTGCCCAAAAATAAAAATCCGGGTCCATCCAGTCTGGACCGCATACTCGATCGCTAATGCCAAATTCATGGCACCCCAGAAATGCCAGCCACCCATACCAACAGAGAATGTAGGGTCTTCAAACAAGCCGGTAGGGCACGCGCCAAAGACGAAGGGGGGGTCTCAAAGCGACGATAGCGACAAAGAGCCCAGACCACTGAACACAGGAGGGCAAAATAAATTTCCCCCGCATATTCAATCGGTGAATGAGATAAATACCACCCAAATTACCAACTCGGACCGGATATGCATCCTTAGGGATGGCGACTCAACGGAACTAGTCGTCCCACAATATAAACTAGGCCCGATCACCTTCAACCGCGCGGATCGTCCGGTTAACGCCAATCAGGGCAATCCAGCCGCAGTAGTCCTCGACCCAATAATAGACGGGTTCCACCTCACTCCAGTCCTTATGGACGGCGGCAGCTGTCTAAATCTGCTTTACTAGGACACAGTGCGCAAGATGGGCATCGATCATTCGGCGATCAAACCCACTAAAGCCACTTTCAGAGGCATTATAACAGGTGAGGAGGCTTGCTGTACAGGCTCCATTGCCCTTGAGGTAGTCTTCGGATCACCAGAAAATTACAGTATCAAAGAGTTAATCTTCGAAATCGTCCCTTTCCGCAGTGATTATCAAGCACTTCTCGGACGAACCGCGTTCACTCGATTCAACGCGGTTCCACATTATGCCTACTGTAAGCTCAAGATGCCCGTTCCATGCGGCGTCATCACGGTTAATGGCAACGCCGAACCTTCCCTCGGCACCAACAAATACACCACTGCCTTCGCGGTAGAAACAACGAGCAGCACCTTGCAGCCGAACCTCGAGCCGACGTCCAGGCTTCCGAACACCGTCAAGGGACTCCGAACTACTTCGCGGAAGGATAGTCCGGTCCATCCAGGGCTCAACTAAACACTCCGGCGAAGGCCAGGACAGGCTGAACTCAGCGGCTCAACCGCCCTCCGGCACTGGTTCACCTTTGCGCCGACCAGGACGGGCTACACGGAGGCAGCTTGAATGCGTAAGGGAATCCTTAGACATTCCCTGCAGTAACCATCCGACTATATTACAGATCCGCACTCAACCTCTTCCCCCTGGTCTCAGCAAGTTCCACAATCATATTCCTTTTTTTATCACATTACTTGTACCCATATGATAACCCACAAGTATAGGGGATCGCAACTGTTTTCGAGGGTAGAGTATTCAACCCAAATTTATTGATTCGACACAAGGGGAGCCAAAGAATAATCTCAAGTATTAGCAGTTGAGTTGTCAATTCAATCACACCTGGATAACTTAGTATCTACAGCAAAGTATTTAGTAGCAAAGTAATATGATAGTAGTGGTAACGGTAACAAAGGTAACGGTAGCAAAAATAATATTTGTGGTGTTTTGTACTTATTGTAACAGTAGCAACGGAAAAGTATATAAGCGAAGAACAATATGGAGAAGCTCATAGGCATTGGATCGGTGATGGAGAATTATGCCGGATGCGGTTCATCATGTAACAATCATAACATAGGGTGACACAGAACTAGCTCCAATTCATCAATGTAATGTAGGCATGTATTCCGAATATAGTCATACATGCTTATGGAAAAGAACTTGCATGACATCTTTTGTCCTACCCTCCCGTGGCAGCAGGGTCCTAATGGAAACTAAGGGATATTAAGGCCTCCTTTTAATAGAGTACCAGAACAAAGCATTAGCACATAGTGAATACATGAACTCCTCAAACTATGGTCATCAACGGGAGTGGTCCCGATTATTGTCACTTCGGGGTTGCCGGATCATAACACATAGTAGGTGACTATAGACTTGCAAGATAGGATCAAGAACTCACTACTAGGGAAAAGCCTAGCAGCAGCGCGGGTTTTGGCCCTCTTAGTAGCGCGGGTACCGGCGCTACTAATAAGGCGCTACAGCTAACGTATAGCAGTAGTGCCTGTTGACCCGCGCTACTGCTACAGATGAATAGCTGTAGCGCTCTTTGGAAAAGGGCGCTACTGATATTATCTGCAGCGCTGTTTAGTAGGAAGCGCTACTGGTAAGACGGCGCTACTGCTAAACTTCCCCCCTCGCTACTACTAGTTTTATTAGTTTTTTTCCCTGCATATTTGTTTTTTATTTGTTTTGTATTTGAATAGGCTTTATACAATAATCTTTAGCATATCATCCACATACAAATGTAATTATAGCATATACATACAATTAGTCTCATCAAATCATGTCATCATCATAATTATCATCCAACACAAAGTGGTCTCTCGTCATCAATCTCGAAAATAGCGATACAAGTCTCGATTACTTGCAAATACATCGTCATCCATCTAAACAATGATATACGCGAGAATAGCTATCACTTTGAGTACATGAGTTCGTATCCCTCTCTCACATTAGTGTGAACCTAAACTAAGTACTGCGTGTCGCTCGGAAACCGAAAACTGGTACACCTGGGCCTGACACTCCGGCCACTTGTCGGATATATACTCCTGGCGTAGCACTTCTTCGCCATCTATGATCTATGCACCTGCATCGTCACATGAGTCGATGATATGCAACATATATAGTTGAGCAACAGAAAGAGACAGACTTGGCAAAAATAGAAACAACATATCATAAGCATAAATAACAAAGTTCATCGTACCCAAAATGACCTAACTAGAGTGATTTTCGCTAGTCGAGGAGGAGGACGGTTTAATTACATCACAAATAAAGTTTCACCATGCATAACTCAAAGTTTTGTCATAAAAGAAAGTATGGACTAAACGGACACATTGTTATATATCGACAATCACTCCATCATGTCGTGCCATCCATCCATGTCAGGGAGATAGTCATCGAGCTTAGTGAAAGGCTTCATGTCGAGACGCTGAGAGGCTATCCATGTTCGGACGTCTTCCCGCGACATTTGTCCTTCTGCATGGAACATACCTGTTTCTTCGACGACCTCATTCATGATGATTTGGGCAAGTTCGCGCTGGATGTTATAGAACTTAGCTCGAAGTCGATGATCCTCGATATCTCCTATGTCCTTTGCCCATTCCAGAATATGGGCATCGCCAGATCTAGGTGCCATGTGAAGGTTCTGGTGATCCCGTCTGTACTCCAGCATGTGGTTTAGGACATAGAATCCATCATTAAGAGAATCGTTTGGTTGCTGGAAGCAGCAGAAGTCGGTCTTATGGCTGAAGGCGGCCCTGCCGCCCCTTCTCTTCTTGTCCCTAACCTCTCCACCCCTTGCTTGGTAGTAAAACATAGCACTGTCGAGAACATCTTTGATGTGGGTGTAATCCTTTTTGTGAATGTTCTTCGACGAGTCCAAGTAAAGAGCGTGGGAGAATCGGGGGTAGAGGATGATGAGGACGGCGCGCCCGCTGCTGCGCAAAATAAGTACACCTCAAATTAATTAGCCTCCACCGTGCAAATGAATTATTGAAATCGAAGGAAGAATAGCAGCGCGGATGACTTACACGGGATGATAAGGCACGAGAATCGCCTCCTTGTCCTTATTGGCGAGCATGAAACTGACGATGTAATCCCTCGCGTATTCACGATGCTGTGCACAGACTCCCAAGAAGCCCTCGTGCATGTAGTACGGGTCAGCAACACAGATAAAACGTATCTGCTCAACCCCAATGATGTAGTTCATGTGCAAGGCATAAAGGCGGACAAACGTAAAATCCAGCTTCTTCACGTGAAACATGTCGAATATGTAATCGAATCGGAGGAAGAACTTATCCGCGGGGAAGCCGTCGACGTACGACATTTGCCACGGAACGTTAACCATGTAGAGTGGGTATCCTGGATCTTTCGAGGTGATGAGGCTTTTCTCTACCCGCAGCACATCGTCATGAAGTCTCCTTAGATTGCCGAATCTGGCCCGTAGCGCTGTTTCAGGTAGGATTGGTCGACCGGGGATATGCCATTTATCCGCATCGGGGATATCTACACGGTCCTGAAGCCGAGGCTGCTGAGGCGGCTGGATCATAGAATCAGCTTTTTTGCCTTTCCTCGCTCTCTTCCTAGACTTCTTTACCACCGGATGGTCGTCAATAATACGTTGAGACGGTAATTCAGGCACCGACTGATGATGCTCAAACCCTGAGGAGGCGCCAGTATAGACATATTGTTCAGCGCCATCATCGTCCTCATCCTCATCCATGGCAACGTCATCAGCGACTAATGGAGCCACCTGCTTACCCCGTTCGCTATCACCCAACCCGACACCCGACGCTAATTGGGTAGGTGGGGTGTTGATGTTCATACCTTGCTGAGGCTGCGTGCTCGTGGGTGTGCTCCTGGCCGCCTCCAGACGAAGCAGACTCTTTGGCCACAACAGGACCCACCCATTGCAACAATCACCAAGCCGCCGCGGGGTCTCGTCGTCATCCCCCACTAGTATTAGAGGAGGCAAATTCTCGTGGCCCGGTTTGACACTGTCCATGGAAACCTTGAAGACGTTCGGGGGGATCGACCGACTGTGGAACAATGGTTCCTTCGGCTCCATTGTCGTCCCCTTCCCCATGTCCACCTTCTGTTCGCTGATGGTGTACAATATGGTGCACGGGGTTTCGTCGGCCTGCAAAGAAAAGTCTGCGACATGAGACATCCGAAAGGCAACGAAAACGGGAGATTATACATTTATATTGAAGGGGGCCGGTGTGGCAGATACCGTGAGGGCGTCGAGCTCAGCCAAAGAGGAGGCACCACCGCGCACGTCCGGTGCGGGAGCCGGTACGGGAGCCGGTGCGGGAGCTGGTGTGGAAGCAGGTGCGGGAGCCGGTGCGGGAGTAGGTAAGGGAGCCGGTGCGGGAGCAGGTGCTCCCAAGAAGTCAACAAGGGGAAAGTCCTCTGCATTTTTTTTCTTCTGGATTTTGCCTTGTCCAAGTGTAAACGCCCATCACCAAGGAAGTAGATAAATTTGCAATCGCCTGTTTTGCAGCAGCTACCGCTGTTGCGACTGTCTGAGATGATTTCTTCTCAACCGCAATCTCAACCTTCTTGTCGATGCTTTCTTCAGTTAACCTCTGTCTTTCCTTTTTCTCCTCCGTGGTCTCACGGTAGTACTTCTTCCACGTGGCGCCGTCTCCGACGCCGTGCACGCGTCCATACGATGGTCGAGTATCCACCGGTTGTTGTTTCAATATGTTCAACGCCCGGTTCAATGGAGTGTCCCACTTGGGCCTCACCAATGCCTCAGATGGCGAGTCGCTTTCGGCCGCAATCCAGTGCTGCTCTCTCTGCAAAAGGCACAAGGATCGTTTACAAATATGACTAATGTGTGCAGTTGAATTGATCAGAAACTAAAATTACTAGCAGTCTCATGAACTCCGTAATGACCGGTGTTGTCTCGTAAACCTTCTTCACTGGGTCCCAACGGTGCCGGGCCCTCAGGACGTCACGCTCCTGCGGGATGGTGAAATCTTCCAAGGGGTCTAGGATGCCCAGACTCGCGGCTTCCGCGTCCTCCTTGGCCCATTTGGACCTCTTTCCGCCATAACCATGGCTTCCGAGGTGGTGGGTCCCAATGTTCCTCTTTAGAAGCCCCTTCATGTACTTAGACTTTTTTTGGCAGCTTCGGCCTCGCAAGCCTCCTTGAATATTTGAAACTGCTCTTCCGTGATTGTCGGACTATCCTTTACAATCTCGAAGTAGGGTTCCCCGTCGTTGATCTTTGCTTTCACTTGATTTTTCCAGGCGGCCAACGCGTTGCTAAACTTGGTCATGGCGTGTTTCTTTATCTTATTCATTGCCGGGTCCTTGTCTGGATCTTCATAATCCTTCTCATTCTGGCCCGGGAACAAGAATATCTGGGGAAACTTCTTTAGGAGGGAGCTCCTCATATTTTCTATCTTCTTTAGATTCTCATCGTTGATGGTGGCGGTTGTCCGTATGATGCAGCCTATTTGATTGCCGTAGCACGCGCGCGCTTCCTCGGGCGCCTTTGGCTCAAAATTGCCGTCGTCCACCTCCGTGACCACCAGTCTAGTAGTCCTGAGTTTGTTTGGAACCCGTTGCCTCTTTGCTTTCGATTCTACACCGGCTCCGCTCCCCGAGGCAGCACCGGTCTCAGCGCCGGTCTCAGTCTCAGCACCGGTCTGCGTGTCGGTCTCAGCACTGGTCTGCGTGTCGGTCTCAGTCCCTGATGCCACCGGTGGGCCCAGCAACAACATCTGTTGATCGTCGGTAAGGCTAAAAAATTCGTCTGCCGCCCGGTAGACGTCGTCGCAATCACCAGAACCCTGTCCTTCATCGTTGCTAGCCATGTTTCCTATGATTAAATCTAGTTAATTAATTCTAGACCTAATAAAATGAATAATGACATAAAAAGGACTATTGTTTTCCAGGAATGTTGACTCCTTCCTGGTGCGGCAAATCCCGGGCACTCGATATGTCCTAGTTTGTAGCACAAGTCATGCCGAAATTCACGGGAAATTTCGGCATGACCTTTGCTAAAAAGTGGAAAAATCGAGAACCTGAAATTTGCCGGAACAGAAATGAATCAACATTCCGGCAAAACATAGGCCACTCAGCATCATTCCCTGGAAACAACAAAGCCACTTGGGCACAATCGAACAACTTCAATGAAAAGATATAACATTACCACTTCAATGAAAAATAAAATTTGCCTAAATTCTTTTCCTTGAAAAATAGTGGTCTTTTCAAAAATCAAAAACCTTTGCAAAATGACCTCACTAAACACAAAACCCAATTAAATTGCAAAGGAACTCCATTTCTCTAACCCTTCTGACCTAATGCTCTAAAATAAAATTTTCCTCTAACCTAGCCAATCTACTTAACCTAACTTGTTAATCCAACGAACCTAATTAACCTACCTATTTAACCTAGTTAGCTAATCTAGCTTACCTAGATAATTAACCCTAATTAAACTAGTTAACGCAGCTAGTTCTCTGTCAAAGCCTAAAATAAATTTTTGCACTAATTAACCTGGATAATTAACCTAATTAAACTAGTTAACCTGACTAGTTCTCTGTCAAAGCCCTAAGTAAGTTTTTGCACTAACCTAGATAATTAACCTAATTAAACTAGTTAACCTAACTACTTCTCTGTCAAAGCCCTAACTAAATTTTTGCCGTAACGTAGATAATTAACCTAATTAAACTGGCTAACCTATGCATGAGAGAGAGAGGAGGGGTGGGGGCTTACAGATGATGGCTCCGGTGGTGGCGACGGAGGCAGTGGTGGCGAGGGAGGCAGGGGCGTCTTCGGTGATGGCGAGGGAGGCAGGGGCGTCTCCGGTGACGGCGAGGAAGGCAGTTGTGGCGAGGAAGGATCCGGTGGCGTCGACGGCGGCTCCGGTGGCGTTGACGAGGCCGCGCGGCTCTGTGGCGTTGGGGGCGACTCCGGTGTCGTCGACGGTGCACGGCTTTGGTGGCGTCGACGTCAGCAGCGAAGTGGGGCGATGGTGAATCGGGGAGACGGCGGCGCGCGGGGTGGGTTGAGGGATTTGGGGGAGAAGTGGTGGCCTAGGGGAAACGGTTTTTTGGTTAAGTCAAACTTAGCGGTAGCGTGTTTCGCAAAACGCGCTATAGCCAAGATAGCTATAGAGGTTTTTGCAAAATGCGCTGCTGCTATAGCTATGTAAATTTCTTCCTTTTTTAATTTCCTTTTCTGTTTCTATAGCGGGGGTCTAGGACACGCGCTGCAGCTACGTTAGCTATAGCGCCTCTTACAAACAAACGCTGCTGCTATGCCTTCCTCCGTTTTTTCGCTTTTTCGTTTATTTTGCTTTACATTTTATTTTTTCCTTTCTCCTTTTTCTATTTCTTTCATTTTCATTTACTTTTCTATTTGTTTTTCATCTTATTTTATTTCCGTTAGTAGTAGCGCTCTTCTTAGGAAACGCGCTGCTAATTATGCGCTAGCGGTAGCGCGTTTCGTTGAAGCCCGCTACTGCTATGCGTAGCCTATCATTCTGCCGATGGGAATATTAGTAGTAGTGCTTTTGCAGCTACACGCGCTACTGCTAAGGTTGTATCTGTAGCGCGGTTTTTCTTCAATCACTACTGCTATATAGCACTAGCGCGCTTTTTTGACCCGCGTTGTTGCTAAATTTCTGTGTATAAGGTTTTCCCTAGTAGTGACTTCACATATATTCATGAAAACATAATATGTTCAGATCTGAAATCATGGCACTCGGGCCCTAGTGACAAGCATTAAACATAGCAAAGTCATAGCAACATCAATCTCAGAACATAATGGATACTAGTGATCAAACCCTAACAAAACTAACTCGAATACATGATAGATCTCATCCAACCCATCACCGTCCAGCAAGCCTACGATGGAATTACTCATGCACGACGGTGAGCCTCATGAAATTGGTGATGGACTATGGTTGATGATGACGATGGCGACGAATCCCCCTCTCCGGAGCCCCGAACGGAGTCCAGATCAGCCCTCCCGAGAGGTTTTAGGGCTTGCCAGCGGCTCCGTATCGTAAAACGTGATGATTTCTTCTCTCTGGTTTTTTTCTCCCCGAAAGAAATATATAGAGTTGGAGTTGAGGTCGGAGGAGCTCCAGGGGGTCCACAAGGTAGGGGGCGCGCCCTAGGGGGGAGGGCGCGCCCTCCACCCTCGTGGACAGGGTGTGGGCCCCCTGGTCTTCATCTTTTGCAAGGATTTTTTATTATTTCCAAATAGATGATCCGTGGAGTTTCAGGTCATTCTGAGAACTTTTGTTTCTGCACATAGATAACACCATGGAAAGTCTGCTGAAAACAGCGTCAGTCCGGGTTAGTTCCATTCAAATCATGCAAGTTAGAGTCCAAAACAAGGGCAAATGTGTTTGGAAAAGTAGATATGACGGAGACGTATCAACTCCCCCAAACTTAAACCTTTGCTTGTCCTCAAGCAATTCAGTTGACAAACTGAAAGTGATAAAGAAAAACTTTTACAAACTCTATTTTCTCTTGTTGTTGTAAATATGTAAAGCCAGCATTCAATCAGCAAAGATTACGACTAACCACATTTGCAATAACTCTTAGGTCTCATGTTTACTCATATCAATAGCATAATCAACTAGCGAGCGATAATAATAAATCTCGGATGACAACACTTTCTCAAAACAATCATCATATGATATAACAAGATGGTATCTTGCTAGCCCTTTCTGAAACCGCAAAACATAAATGTAGAGCACCTTTAAAGATCAAGGACTGACTAGACATTGTAATTCATGGTAAAAGAGATCCAGTTATAGTCATACCCCATATAAATTAATAGTAATGGATGCAAATGACAGCTGCGCTCTCCAGCTAGTGCTTTTTAATAAGAGGGTGATGACTCAACATAAAAGTAAATAGATAGGCCCTTCATAGAGGGAAGCAGGGATTTGTAGAGGTGCCAGGGCTCGGTTTTGAAATAGAGATAAATAATATTTTGAGCGGCATACTTTCATTGTCAACATAACAACCAAGAGATGGCGATATCTTCCATTATACACACATTATAGGTGGTTCCCAAATAGAATGGTAAAGTTCATACTCCCCCTCCACCAACAAGCATCAATCCATGGCTTGCTCGAAACAACGAGTGCCTCCAACAAGCAACAGTCCCAAGGGGAGTTTTGTTTGCAATTATTTTGATTTAGTATGCATAAAGCATGGGACTGGGCATCCCGGTGACTAGCCATTTTCTCATGAGTGAGGAGCGGAGTCCACTCTTCTTGAGAATAACCACCTAACATGGAAGATAAGGGCAGCCGTAGTTGATACATGAGCTATTCGAGCATACAAAACAGAATGTTTATTTGAAGGTTTAGAGTTTGGCACATACAAGTTTACTTGGAACGGCAGGTAGATACCACATATAGGAAGGTATAGTGGACTCATATGGAATAACTTTGGGGTTTAAGGGATTGGATGCACAAGCATTATTCCCGCTTAGTACAAGTGAAGGCTAGCAAAAGACTGGGAAGTGACCAACTAGAGAGTGACAACAGTCATGAACATGCATTAAAATTAATAGACATTGAGTATGAGCATGACTAGGATATAATCTACCATGAACATAAATATCGTGAAGGCTATGTTGATTTGTTTCAACTACATGTGTGAACATGTGCCAAGTCAAGTCACTTAAATCTTTCAAAGGAGGATACCACCCCACTATACCACATCACAACCATTTTCATAGCATGTTGGCACGCAAGGTAAACCATTATAACTCATAGCTAATCAAGCATGACATAAGCAATTATAATCTCTAATTGTCATTGCAAACATGTTTATTCATAATAGGCTGAATCAGGAACGATGAACTCATCATATTTACAAAAACAAGAGAGGTCGAGTTCATACCAGCTTCTCTCATCTCAGTCAGTCCATCATATATCGTCATAATTGCCTTTCACTTGCACGACTGAATGATGTGAATAATAATAAGAGTGCACGTGCATTGGACTAAGCTGGAATCTGCGAGCATTCAATAAACAGGAGATGACAAGGCAATATGGGCTCTTGGTTAAATCAACAATAATGCATATAAGAGCCACTTCAACAATTTAATCATGGTCTTCTCCTACGACCCCCATAGAAAAGAAAAGAAAAGAAACAAAACTATTTACACGGGAAAGGTCCCAACAAGCAAAAGAAGAACGGGAAATATTTTTAGGTTTTCTTTTTAATTATTACTACTACAGCAAGAAAAGTAAACTAACTAGAAGCTATTACTAATTTTTTTGGTTTTTCTTAAGGTTTATTAAACACACAAGAAGAAAGCAGGAAAAAGAAAAATAAACTAGCATGGATATTACAGTGAAAAAGTATGAGCACCGACATCTAGTAATAATACGTACTCCCCCAAGCTTAGGCTTTTGGCCTAAGTTGGTTTATTGCCAAGGATGGCCTGGTGGATATCCATAGTTGTAGCTGGGGTCATACTGATATGCAGCGGTTATCGCCTCCTGAGCTGCAGCGTGGTGGCGAGCTGCCTCCGCCCTCCTCTCGTAATCATCTGCCTCCTCTCTGGTGATAAAATGTCTTCCTTTTGCCTGATAATCAAAGAAGGCAGGAGCAGGAAGAGTAATACGGAAAGCATGACGTCTGTCAAAGATTAAGCGATATCGGAGAGGTGATTCATTCCTCTCGACAAACTGGTGATAGACCATAGAATTGTAGTCTAAATAAGTTGGAGGCAACTCAATGTCATCCTCACGAACATCCACACCAAGAAAATAAGCTAAGCGGGTTGCATAAATTCCACCAAAGAAATCTCCATTAAATCTATTATTATGCAACCTACGTGCAACAATGGCTCCCAAATTATAAGATTTGTCTCCTAATACAGCACTGCTAAGAATACTGAGGTCAGGCACACACATATGACATGCCTCATTTTTACCATTTATGCACCTACCTATGAAGAGAGCAAAATAATGTATAGCAGGAAAATGAATGCTCCCTATGGTAGCTTGTGCTATATATCTAGATTCCCCCACGGTTGTACCAGCAAGAAAGTTTCTAAATTCAGATTTACGGGGTTCACTAACACTACCCCATCGTGGAAGTTTGCAAGCAGAAGTAAAATCCTCTAAATCCATGGTATAAGATTTTTCATAAAGATGAAACAGGACTATTGGAGAATTACGTGAAGATGAAAATTCAAACCTCCTCACAAATGTACTAGTGAGATAGTGGTACTGGGGGCATTTGTCTGCCTCAAAGCTCACAAGATTGGCGTTACACAAATATGCGTTAAATTCTTCCTTGATTCCCGCTCGATCCATAAAATTTTATGAAGGCCATTCACAGGGCCGCACGGGAGCGTCCCTTGGTGGCTCCTCGTTAGCATCCCGCATTGCAAGCCTGGGTCCTTGCTTCCTTGAAGAACCACCTTGGAACATTTTCCTAAGCATATTTCTTCCTCTGAAAAATTTCTGAAATTTTTAGTACTTCAAACAAAAGTGAACCAACCTTAATAAAATTGATAGCAACTACTCCTACAAGTGCCTAGAGACTATATCATGCATTAGAACTACTTGGAACCATATAAATTTGACATGCAAGCTCAAGAACATGGTCACCTAGCCAGCACAAATTTGCAATGAATAAAGCACTAGAGAAAAAACTAATTGGACCAATGGAGGAGTCACATACCAAGGAAGAATCCCCTAAAGCAGTTTTGCAAGAGATGCTTTAAGCAAGGAGATCGAAAATCGCAGCAAAATGTGCTAGAACTCGTGCTTGAGCTGGATATTGGTGTTTGTGGGAGGAAGAAGGAGTGTATGGGTGCAGGAATAAGTGGAGGAGGGCCACCATGGGTCCACGAGACAGGGGGCGCGCCCTGGGGGGGGGGGGTAGGGCGCGCCCTCCACCCTCGTGGCCAGGTGCTTTCCCCTCCTGTTGTGTTCTCAGTGCCAGATATTCTCAAATATTCTAGAAAAAATCATATTCCATTTTCAGGGCATTTGGAGAACTTTTATTTTCGGGGTATTTTTATATTGCACGGATAAATCAGAAAACAGACAGGAAAAAAAATACTATTTTTACTTTATTTCAACTAAATAACAGAAAATAAAAGGAGGGTCCAGAAGGTTGTGCCTTCTAGTTTCATCCATCTCATTCTCATCAAAAGGAATCCACTAACAAGGTTGATCAGGTCTTGTTAACAAACTCATTCCGACTAACATGGAACCGGAGAAATTTCGAATAACACTATGTTACCTCAACGGGGATATGCACATCCCCTATAATAAGAATATCATATTTCTTCTTGACAGCAGGAAGAGGAAATTCAAAACCTCCAAAAATAATCGATGGAATTTTTCCAATAGAATTTATACTATGAACTTGAGGTTGTTTCCTCGGAAAGTGTACCGTATGCTCATTGCCATTAATATGAAAAGTGACATTGCCTTTGTTGCAGTCAATACCAGCCCCTGCGGTATTCAAAAAAGGTCTTCCAAGAATAATAGACATACTATCGTCCTCGGGAATATCAAGAATAACAAAGTCCGTTAAAATATTAACGTTTGCAACCACAACAGGCACATCCTCAAAAATACCGACAGGTATAGCAGTTGATTTATCACCCATTTGCAAAGATATTTCAGTAGCTGTCAACTTATTCAAATCAAGTCTACGATATAAAGAGAGAGACATAATACTAACACCGACTCCAAGATCACATAAAGCAGTTTTAACATAGTTTCTTTTAATGGAGCATGGTATAGTAGGTACTCCTGGATCTCCAAGTTTCTTTGGTATTCACTACAAAAAAAAGACACATCTGTGACATTTTGGGCCGAACGAATTTTTTTCTGTCATACATATGACACTTCTATGACGATAATTGTGACAAAACCCGGTATCATCATAGATGTGGGTGGGCTCCTACTTCTATGACAAAAAATCATGACAGAAAATTGGCTTTTCGTCCTGGGCGGGCCGGAGACGCAGCTGCATGACATTCTTTGGGCCGTCCATGACGAAAAAAACCGTGGTAGAAGCGAGGGGGAGGAAAATTTCGGGGAGTTGCCGGTTACGGTGGGAGGTCGGGGGCGGAGCGATGAGCGTTTCTCTCGTATGTACGCGCGTTTGTGCGAGGCTTTGGCTCTAACTGAACCCGAGCGATTGCACTGCAGGCTACGCGTTACTGAACCCGAGCGATCGATCGATGGCTGTTAACTGAACTCGATGGAGCGATTCCTTCGCTACTACTGCTAACTGAAGCCGATCGATGCTGCCTCTGGGATGAACAGTGAGCGGTGGCGTTGCCTCTAGATGAACAGGAACCCGTTGTGTGGAGGGCTGGATGAACAGTAGACGGTGGAGGGGTGGCCGTGGAGGGGTGGTTGAACAGGACCCCGTGTTGTGGAGGGCCGGATGAACAGTAGATGGTGGAGGGGTGCCCGTGTGGAGGGGTGGTTGAATAGTAGCCGGTGGAGTAGCGCGCGGTGGAGGCTGGATGAACAGGAGCCCGTGGAGGCTGGAGGAGGTCGATGGTAGCCCGTGGAGGCTGGAGGAGGTCAACGGTGGAGATGAACAGTATCCCGTAGAGTCCCGTTTTGCGGTATGCCACACCCCTCCCCCCCGTTTCGACCGTAGCGCTCCAACACAAGTCCGTTTCGTCCGTTTTGCGGTACGCCACACCCCTCCCGATCAACAGGACCCCCGTTTCGACCGTAGAGATCCGTTTCGTCCATTTTGCGGTACGCCACACCCCACCCGATCAACAGGACCCCTGTTTCGACCGTAGGAGGTCCATTTCCTCCGTTTTGCGGTACGCTAGGGCCCTCCCGATCAATAGGACCCCGTTTCGAACATGGTCGGTCGAACACAAGGCTGTTTCCTCCGTTGTGCGGTATGCCAGGCCTCGTTTCCATCGCCTGTTCCGTCCAAGCCCTCCCGATGAACACGACCACACATTTCGTTCCGACCCAGCCGGTTGGCTCCCCATGAACACGACGACGACGCTGTTTCTCCGTTCCGACCCAGCCATGTACGTATGCGCGAGTAGGCGTTCGAGACCCTGCCCGTATGTACGTATATGACCGTATTTTCTTTCTTGCACCCTCGCCGCTGTACGTACGTGTACATGCTACGTGCGTGCCTCTACTATGACACGTGCGCGCCTCTACATCTACGACACGTGCACGCCTCTACATCGACCAGTATGTACGTACACGTTCGCGACCAGAATGACAACGCTACGTATGCTTCGACTAGGTGGGTCCCGACTGTCAGGCACTTCCTTGCGTGCGATGATGTAGCTGGTGGGTCCCAGCAGTCAGGGGGGCGAATCATTTTTTTTCGGACGCACTTCCTTGCGTGCGAAGATGTAATTGGTGGGTCCCAGCAGACAGGGGGAAACGTTTTTTCGCTAAATACGGTGGCCCGTCCGGTGGGTCCCCGCTGTCAGGTGGAGGAATAATTATTTTGCACGTAATAAGGAGGCACTTCCTTGCTGCAGTCGTGGACCTAGCTGTCAGCCTCTCCACATACAGTCCACGTCCGATGGAAATCGTTCCTTGACCACGTTGACCACGCCGCGCCGAGAGCACCAGGGCGGTGGACGACGGCAAGGCCTAGGAAGGGGACGACGCGGAGCCGGGGAAGACGCGGCAGTGGAAGCCCGCGCCGAGAGGAGTACGAGGGTTCACTGGTTCGGCTGTGGTGTGAGGCTGCCGTCACCGCAGGGCCTGGCCAGCGGTCGGAATAGTAGGGGGCGGTGAGGCCTTCGTAGTAGCACATCCGGCCACGGGAGGTAGGAGCATGCGGCACGACCGGCGCTGCTTTGGGCGGCTGGAGCAAGAAGACCAGAGGTTGAAGAAGCACTACGGCCGTTGGATGGACATCCTACAGTCACTGGAGCTAGAATCATTTATATTGACTAAGTTGACAAAGCCCTCCGTCCCCGTCAAGTTAGTAGGCCCACAAGTCAGCCTCCCACCAAGGTGGGTCCCAGCTAGCTGGGGGGGGGGGTATTCATTTTTTGTGCGTAATAAGGAGGCACTTCTGGTGGGTCCGAGCTGACAGCAGGGGGAACGTTTTTTTCGCGAAATACGGTGGCCCGTCGGGTGGGTCCCAGCAGTCAGGGGCAAACGTTTTTTTCACGAAATACTGGTGGCCCGTCCGGTGGGTCCCTGCTGTCAGGTGGAGGAATAATTATTTTCCGCGTAATAAGGAGGCACTTCCTTGCGGCTGCCGTGGACCCAGCTGTCAGCCTCTCCACCTACAGTATTCTTCCGATGGAATTCAGTCGTTGACCACATTGACCACGCCGCGCCGAGAGCACCACGGCTGTGGACGACGGCGAGGCCTAGGAAGGGGACGACGCGGAGCCAGGGAAGACGCAGTAGTGGATGCCCACGCGGAGAGGAGTATGAGGGTTCACTGGTTCGGCTGCGCTGCCGTCGCCGCAGAATAACAGGGGGTGTGGGTGAGTGGAGTGGAGGGTTGGCCTGGCCAGCGGTGGGAGTGGTATGGGGGCGGTGAGGCCTCCGTGGCAGCACAGCCGGCCACGGGAGGCAGGAGCAGGCGGCACGACCGGCGCTGCATTGGGCGGCTGGAGCAAGAAGACCAGAGGTTGAAGAAGCACTACGGCCGTTGGATGGACATCGTACGGTAGGTCGAGCTAGAATCATGCATATTGAATAAGTTGACAAAGCCCTTCGTCCCCGTCAACTTAGTAGGCCCACTATACTGGGTCCCAGCTAGTAGGGGGGTATTCTTTTTTTTGGGCGTAATAAGGAGGCACTTCCTTGCATGCGAAGATATAGCTGGTGGGTCCGAGCTGTCAGCGGCGGTAACGTTTTTTTTTCACGAAATACAGAGGCCCTTTCGGTGGGTCCCAGATGTCAGGTGGAGGAATCATTATTTTTCGCGTAATAAGGAGGCATTTCCTTGCGGGACCCAGCTGTCAGCCTTTCCACGTACAGTCCACTTCCAATGGATGTCGTTCATTGACCACGTTGACCAGGCCACGCCGAGAGCACCAGGGCAGTGGACGACGGCGAGGCCTAGGAAGGGAACGACACGGAGCCAGGGAATACTCGGCAGTTATTTCCCACGCGGAGGAGTACGAGGGTTTATTGGTTCGTCTGCCGTCGCCGGAGAATAACAGCATGTGTGGGACTGAGGGTGAGTAGAGGGATAGCTAGGCCAGCGATGGGAGTACCGTGGAGCTGTGAGGCCTGCGCGGCAGCACAGCCGGCCGCGGGGAGGAGGGAGCAGGCAGTCCCGCCGGCGCTTGTTTGAGCGACTGGAGCAGGAAGAGAAGAGATTGAAGAAGCACGACGGCCGTTGGATGGACATCCAACAGTATACAGGCCATCTGTGAAAAGCCTCAAATCTGTGGAAAACAACATACAACCCATCTGCCATTATTTCAAATAGTTTACAACCCATTTGCTAATTCTTACGGGTTTTTTGGAGCCCATATTCTTTTTATTAGCATTACAGCCCATATTGTGGCTACAGTTAAAAAATTATACGAAATTTTGCATATGTCGGTGCGGTCTGAACTGTTTTTAATCCTGAAATTTTGAGTCACATTCAGACTAATTTTAAAAATAAATGTATATCAATATAAAATCCAATAAATTGTCCACGCATATAAATCAATGCAATTTAAAATCTCGAAATGAAAAAAAGATATTTGAAACTAATTGCCTGTTTGATGTGTTTTAAAAATGTACAACCCATTTCTCATTACTGATAGGCCATTTTCTCGGCCAGCCGAATGAAGCTCTCCTCGTCTAGTCCAACAGGCCTGATAAAGTGACTTACTTGACAAATAAAAAAAAAATGGGCTAGCCATTTTCAAAAAGAAAAAAAAAACTACTGGGCTGGTCTGTGGTAAACATAAAAGAAAAGGCTGTCTAGACAGGCCAGAGTGTCCCGCACAGCCCAGTTGACACCCTGCTTCCGTCTCAAAAACATATTAGATAAATGCAACTCCAAATATGGCGATTCATAAAAATGCCACTGCAATTTCCAAACTTTGAAAAATGCCACTGCAATTTTTGCAAACTTTGAAAAACCCCACAGCAGTTTGCAAACTTTGAAAAACGCCACTCCAGACTTCAAAAAATGCCACTAGAAATGGGATGAAATGGCATTGTTCAAAGTTTGGAAATTGCAGTGGCATTTCTCGGAGGCATTTATAAAATTAACCCAAAAGAAAAATAACTGGGCGAGCTGCTGGGTCTCTGGTGGCAGCCGCTCGTTGTGCAATTCTTTCGTTTATTGACTACGTTGACAATGGCATGGGACCCAGATGTCAGAAATCCACTAGGAGGAGCCATTTTTTATTGGCTTGAAATAAGGAGGCACTTGCTTGCGTACTGCCATGACCTTGGCGGGTCCCTGCTGTCATCCTCTCCACGTACAATCATCTCCTGGTTGTGTACGCGTCAACTTGCGAGGCCCACAAGTCAGCCTCTAAACCCGTGGAGGACAAATACAACCCATTTAAAAAAATAACAGCCCATTCCATACGTTCAAACGGGAAGTTCAACATTCAGAGCAAAGTAATAGGTCTGATCCACATATAGAGTACTAAACTTCCATGTTGACAACCATCATAGCCAAGTTAACTATCTACTCCCACTAGACAAGTACTAACTTACTCTTAGCTAACTAGACGATGCTGGCAGTACACGCTAAACACTGGCACCGGCATCTTGCGCCTCGCCTCGGACTTGCCAGAGGTGCGATAGGCCACGTTGCTCGCGCACGTTGGCTCTTTCCATGCCGGCGTGGTCCACCGAAGCTTCGGCTTCCAAGCGGGAAACCCACTTGACGAGCTGCTAGTAAAAATTGGCGTCGCGAACGCGTGCGTGCCCGACAGTCTCCAGGGCTATTTGCCAGGCGCCGGTCTCCATGTAGTCGGCCCAGTTGCGGGCTCTCTCCTCGCGACTCAGAGCGTCGGTGCGCTGCTGCTTCATGTCCCGCTGGCGGCGCAAATCGGCATTACGCTGCTCCTCCGCCAGGCGGTCGCGCTCGAACAACTCCTACTCCTCCGCCATGCGGTCACGCTCCAACAACTCCTCGATCTGCGCATTGCCATCTAAAGGCAGATAGAATGCCTCCTCCCTCCGTCTGCCTTCCGGTGAAAAACCGAACACTAGTTCCGGCGGTGACCGCCTCCAGTGTCGCCTACCGCGGACGGGCGGGGGCATGGCGGACGTGGCAAGCTACGTCGGGCTAGTGGGGTCTTATGAGGATACGACGAGTTGGGTCACGGTGGCACTGGAGAATTCCGGGAAACAATACTTATAGGGGGAAGCTAGCGCGACGGTCATTGGAATTCAATGCATAATGGCTTAGCGCGCTAGCTTGCAGTGGAAAACTAGGGAAACTGAAATTATGACTGTGCCATCCCGTCCCGTCTGGGTCGCACGCCGGCATGGCAGTTAAACGGGTGCACTCGAATCATCTCCCTCCTTGTCAATAATGATTTCACGGATTTAAAAAGCCCGCAACAATTAAAGCGTATCTTTTTTCGCATCAGTTAGCTGCCTTAATTACGGCCGGCTGCATGCAGGCACTCAGAATCGCTCGCAGGCAGTACGCGAAGAAGCATGCAACGAGTCGCAACCGAGGGCACGCATGCAGCCACTTAAATCGCTGGAATTAATTAGGCTCAAACTTCTGCATGCCGTTAATTATTGCCATGCCTTGGTCTTGCTGCTTTGCTCACGGGACTAATAAACCCGGACGGAGGGAGTACCTTGGTTGGTGAGAGGTTTGAATTAAGCCCTGCAAACCGGAAAGAAGGTACTAGTACGTGCGTGATCCGCTATTTATTCGTGTAGGATCGAGTAGGTCGTTTCTTGAATTGAGCCCTGCAAACCAGAAAGGAGGTAGTACGTGCGTGATACGCTATTTATCCGTGTAGGATCGATAGTGTAGCTTGTCAGTTTCTTCAGAGGTAGGCATTTTTATCCGAATAGGATCGATAGTGTAGCTTGTCAGTTTCTTCAGAGGTAGGCATTTTTATTCAAAAAACTGCCACTTCGCATCTTGCGTCGCAAATAAAACTGCCAGGTGCGCATTTGTAGGCTAGCTAGTGATCGATCAGTAACTTGTAAACACTGAGCGAACAGAAATAAGTAACTGTTAATGCATCTCAATGATTCACAGATCATATACAAATATGTAGCTCCAAAAGCAAAGATCAGCCACTTTGGATCTTGCGTCGCAACTAAAACTAACTAGTACGATTCCCATACATAAGATCAACATGTTAATGCATCTCAATGATTCACAGATCATATACAAATATGTAGCTCCAAAAGCAAAGATCTAGAAAAAATATCTGTTCTTCCTACTAACATGGATGCTTCTCTTGGCCAACATTCAGTACAGACAGAAAGACAAATTTGTTTGTGAAATCTACAATTCCTCTTGCAAACGTAAGTGGTTTCACCAACAGCTGGAACCATGAGAATGAACCACACATGATGGAGGAACATCCACTGCAATATGATTTGGTCTTCTCTCGATCACACCGCGAGACTATTTTCGGAATACAAACTATAACTTAGGGAAAATGATGCCCATTGTATAATCAGACCAGAGCAATGAAGCACCAAGTGTTGGCCAGTAAATAGTATAGTACTACTTTTCTGCAGTCCATGAAGTGACTATCCAATCTTTGTGTCTATTTTCAAATGGCACTGCATGCAGTGACTATACTATTCTCTTGTGCAGTTCAACCAAAATTGCGGACAATTTGTTTGTTTGCCAAATAGCAATGGGCAGACATCTCTGTCTGCACAAATATCAAGCAGCTAGTAAACATATACCACACCATGTTCATAGTGATGGAAGAGGTGAAATCGATACAAACGAAATTGAGCATCCAATCATTGAATCCTGTCCTGCACCTCCAATGTAGGTCCACCCTGCCAATGAATTCACATGCAAACCACTAGTATTACTATCTAATGACAGTACAAAAAGAGTAGCAAGATAGTAGCAAACCATGTACCTTCGTAATGAACAGCTCATAGTGCCACCAATTGGATATAAAGGTTTGGAAAAAAACATGCTCCTAATGTTGAACCAGTTAGACTTTTTGTGCAGCTCCACTAAAATCAAGCATCCCTGTTTGCATAGATATTGAAAGTGTGATTACTATAAAAGTGGCACTAGTTGAAGCATAGACTCACAAATATAAGCATTGCAATTTCATAATGGGAAAAGGTTGCAAGACTGTTTCTAACCACCTGTTTGAAGGAATAAATAAAGCAACAACGGCTGATGTCAGGAAGGCATACATAGTTTTTTTCTGAAAAACTGAGCCATTCCTGACCTTTCCTCTTCTTTTAAGCAAATTCTGTGCAGTTCTACTAAAATAAAATTCCATCACCGCCTTGACAATTTAGTTACATTGTACAAAAGGAAATGACTTAACATTACATCATGATGTCGGGTATGTAGTAGACAGGCATTAGAGACAAACATACATACCTCCTCCGATAACATAATGAACATTAATTTTAACAAAGGTGTGACTAGCTTTACCAGGATAATTTGAGTGAACTCTACACCCTCTCTTCCTTAATATAAGACGTTTCACGGTTCAATTTAAAGTACCCAAACGTCTAGCATTTAGAAAAATAGGTAGTAGTTTTCTTGAGCACATATCTGGAAAAGCTTGCCACACTTTATTTATGTCCATACGCTAATGCAACACCATTCAAATACTACAAATATACACTAATCCAGTGGCTAGTGCAACAGTAGAGTAGTTAGTTTATTACAGGGTACAATACAATGGTTTTACTGAACAGATTTTAATAAACTCTAGCACTAGAAGGTTTCTATAAGAATTAACAATAAAAAATGAAAAGGTAACAAGTTTCTGCATTGGTATACTAGCTGTGCATGAGCATTAAACCAAATACAAAAGTCTGAAGGTAACTAGCATTATTAACTAATGACAGTATAAAAAAATTTGCAAACCATGTACCTCCAAGGTAAATATCATTTCGAACTCGGGGGGATCTTAAAAATTGCTATCCCAATCTTGATAATCGATCAAACATAAGAACTTGATCTTTCCTCTTGATAATCAAGAGAACAACCGGAGGAGGAGGTGCCCACTCTTGACCTTTCCTCTTGTCTTCATAATTGTCTGTGCAGTTTAACCAAAATAAAATGACATCAGCGCCTTGGCATTTTGGTGACACTATACAAAAAAAATTAACTTATCTCATTGAAAGTAAGGTATGTAATCTATAAGCATTAACAGTGCAAAAATCTGAAGGTAGTAACAAGTTTCATCGTTGGTATACTGGCTGTGCAACAACATTAGAATGCCTTAGCTGAAAAATCTTTAATACATCCACAATCAACAGCTAACCCTGAAATGATCCAGTGAGATTAAATGGCAGTGCTTAAATTTATCTGTGGCATTAGACTAAGAGCGGCATTAGTTAAATGTGGCATCACTTTAGCAGTAGCATTGCTTGACTTGACTACTGATGTTATACTAACAGTAAAAAAAAGTGGCAATAAGAGCATGGGAGGCCCATTCGGACAGTGGGCGCACCAGTACAATGTACCTCCACGGACGCAGAGTGGTGAGGGAGGTATAGTTGCACAGAGCAACAAATATCCAGGCAGCATATGTGGATTACGTCCCATTTTTGTTCTCTTTAGCCACCTTTTTCCTATGTGACGACAACAAACCGATCGACCTAGTCATTCTCTATTGCGTTGTCATGCCTTTCTACCCTTCTTCAACCAAGAGACACGAGACTCGTTCCTTAGCTACTGATTTTCCCCTTTTCAACCTAGATGCGGGTTCGATGCCTACTCTCTTGGACAATACAGTCTCCCTTCCTTTCCTTATTCAACCCAGACATGCATTAGTCTGCATGAAGTAGGGTTTCCTTTAATAGTGCAAATTATGGTTTTCGTCTGCGTGGCCAGCAGAGCAGAGGATAGCAAATTGGGAAGATGGTGGAGTGGAAAAAGATCCACATGCAACGACGTGCCAGATGGGGCAATAGAACAAGGGTATGGTTCGAAAAGAGGTAGCATACCTGCGGGTCGGCGAGAAGTGGCTTCGCTTGTGGTCGTCGTCCTCCGCACACACTACGGCAGTGATCCAGTGTGGGCGCTAGGTCTGAGAGGATGGCCTTATCGTCAGTGCGTGACCTCGCTCGCCGACGACGAGAGAGGGTGGTAGTGTGAGAAGTAAGTGGGCAGCCCTTGGCAAGAAAGCGCTGAAGCTCCAGCCTATATATCTTCTTTATACTACTAGTACTGGAGGTGGAGTAGTGGTAGAGTAGTTTATATTTTCTCTGCGTACAGTACCAGTTAGTCGTGCTTCAAAACTGAACGGCACGCCATTAAAAAAATAAAGGCCGATAACTAGTGCGGCACCTTGGGCCAACGTGGCCAGATCGCATTTTGCACGAGAAATTACACACCATGTCTCGTTGACATGTGGTCCAGATCCACATATCAGTGAAATGATGGCGAGTTGTAGGAGTATTTCCGAACCGACGTGTAGGCCGGGGCGCCCCTTCGTGAACCGTGGCAAACTGGCAACCGTCCACCAACTCTTCGCCTTTCCCTCTCGATTTGGAACTGTTGTCGCACGCTCTTCCTCTCCCTCCTCCATTTTCCTTCAGCCCTTCACCCTTTCTTCTGCCATTGTTCGATCGTCTTCTCCATGGAGGGAACTAGACAGAAACGACCCCGTTATTCTTGCCCCGATCTGAAAGATGACGTGGTGGAGGAACTCATTGATCAGTGCGACGTCATCACCTCGGCTAGCATGGCAGGTTCGTTCAAGCCCATTCTTGACTCAACTAATAACATCATTACAAGGAACCCAAGAGTCAAGGAGTGGTTTGATATCCCCTATCTTCTTTGCCGTGACCCTGATGACTGGCGCCGTCATGACGGAGGCCTCGCCCTGTGCAAGTTGATGCCGCTTGATAATGATACGTATGATGTTAAGATGCCATCGCTTGAGGGCAAGGCTTGGGCAGGCGCAAATGGAGATTGGGTTGCTTAAATTGGGTCCAACTGCGAGTGGGAACTTGTGAATGTGTACACTCGTGACCGGGTTCCACTTCCAAAAATCTCAGCAGACTTCCCAGAGGTTGAGCACACCGGTATTGTACGCACGTTCAAATACAATCATGGTGACTGTCTTCTATGGAAGATAGCAATTTCTCGAGTCCCCAACCGCTCTTGGAATTACAACAGCTATGAAGTTGTTGCTATCTTCGACAAGCTTGTTGCCGTTGTCAGTGGTTTGACTGGATGGATATTGCTCAAAAATCAGTTTCTGTACACAGATGAGTAGTGTGATGCAATTCAATACGAGGGCCTTGTGTTTGCTGCCACCACTCGTGGCACTATTTTTGCATGGCATCCTCGTTGTTTCGGTACGTTTGTCTTCCACTGTAATTATAATTGTTTCATCCACATGCATCCAACCTTCTTCTTGTGTTTCCAAGGTCCTGTGAACATTCCACCACCTATACTTGAAGATTGTTATAACCAAGGGGGAGATGATGATGGTGATGATCACGAGCATGAGGACAAGCAGCGCCCATATAGTATTTGGCGCCTGGCAACTAATTCCGATGGATCAGCTCTTCTCGTGTGTATACAGCCCACTGATGATGTTACTGCTAAGGAAGTAGGTGTAGTCTCCCATGGTCGCACTCTCCGGACCTATTCCAACACCCGTTGCATGGTATTCGGGATGGATACTAGTGTGCTAGCGCCAACTCCTTCTCGCTGGTACAGAATTGATAGTCTTGGAGAAAACTCGCTCTTCCTTGGACAAAACTATCCAATGATGGTGAAAGGCGATCCAACTGCTGTTGACACAACGTTACTACCATTTATGAGAAGCAACTGTGTCTATACCTCGGACATTTGGGTGGTTCCCTACCCTGGTACTGATATAGTAGGCCGCTTCAGCCTGGATGATCAGTCCTGCGTTGGTCTCTAGATCGACAATGGATGGCCCGTCCCAGAGAATCACTTGTGGTTCAAAGAAAGCATTTCCAACACCGAGGAATGGTTGAGTTGAAGTTCATTTCATTGCTTGTTATTTGTTGTGTGGTGAAAACTTTAGTATTTATACTGTATCCTCGTTGTCGATGTGGGTTGATGACCTGTTGTATGTAATAAAATGATACGCCTGTGATAAACTTACTAAATTTATGAATGGCTTTCGAGTTGCTTCTGTGAGTGAGTGGTGCGACGAGGCAAAAAAATATTTTCTGAATACATAATTGTACGTGCATTGCAACAGGTTATCGGATGGGGCCAATCAACAATAGTAGTACACTATTTGTACTAGCTTCACATGCTTTGCGCGTCGTGCGGGTGTTTTTACTGTAGCCATACTGTACTACGTAACCAGCACCTCAAATCCTCGATACTACTAGTAGTACTATATAGTACTCCCTCCTTTCCGGTTTATAGGGCTCAATTCAAAAATCTCACCAACTAAGATAGATGGTGAGTGGTGGAATACTTTTTGTAATTTGCAAAAGCACCCAATTAATGCCTTTGTTTTCCTCAAAATTTATGTTTACCAATGTATTAGTTGCAATGCATGCATGCATAAAGTACATGCATTGGTCAATTTTCTCTTAATACTTGCATGCAATTATTTAATGCACTTTGAAATCTGAACTCGTGATGGGGAACAACCAAATTGATCCTTATAAAATGGAAAAACTAAGATTTTGAGATGAGCCCTATAAACCAGAAAGGAGGGAGTAGTACTAACTAGTAGGAGTAGTAGGGTGGCATGGGCCAGAACAAGCATTCATGTCCAGGAGTACGGCACACGCCACCAGCACGACTTCCATCTAACATCATATTTCTTGGAGTCCATGATAGAGCAATCTCTTCAACCTCATCGTTTCTCTAACTCAGCCATCACACGACGAGCGAGGTGGGGGCTTGCCGATAGTCGGTTTCCTTAACTGCGGTCCCACTTGTAAGGCCAACTGCAATGCACGACCCCAAACGGACCTCCATTTTGCACGAACTCCAACGATAATTTTGACTAGAAAAGAAAGACCAAAGAAAACAAGAACCACAAGAATACATTTTACTACTCCTGTAAGTTGGATTAGTGCCTTCTCGATGCATTCATTGTTGATCTGCGGAGGCTCGATCTTGTGTGCTTCTTTCTTCTTCGAGTGTAAAGAAGTAGACGTTGCTTCCTCGCATCTAGTCTCATGTCTAGCCTCTATTCTAGTACTCCCTCCGGTCCGTTTTTCTCTGCGTCTAAGCAGCAACACACATACCAAGTAGGAGTATCAACAAGTGCACTAATCTCATCTACAGCCTCTGTGCTAGCTAAAAGTGATAGAACATCTACTAAATTGCGCTCTATCAGTATATGGATGTACTCTTCTTCCCAATACAAAAACTTGCATCCATTCTACTCCCTCCGTTGCACAATACATGCCTTCTATTTGTCAAAATATATATGTATCTAGACATGTTTTAGTATATAGGCACATCCATTTTTGGACAAATGGAAGTCAAGTATTTTGGAACGGAGGGAGTACACAATAAAATTTTTAAGTTAGCACAACTAGTCTAATCCGAGAGCACAACCGAAGATTTGGTCGGGTTCTTCCTCCTTTTGCCGACACCTGGGACATCCAGCATCCAGGTCGTGTCATGAAAGAAAATAGAGTGGTATTTTTGATAAGTTGAAGCCACGAGATGTGCATCTTGGGTTAAACTGTAAATAGAATCTTACTACTCTTTAGTAACTCCAAAAGCGGCCACCGAAGATCTTTCTTGGATTTGTTTTTCATCACCAGCAAGTCGAGGTGAAAGATGTGCAGGTTCAGCGGGTCCGCTTGCGTTTTCACTGACATGTGGGACCGCATGTGAGCAAACAGACGATGGGCTCCACGCGTCCGCTGGCTGGCTGAGAAGAGAGATAGAGGAGTGCTGAGCACGGACTGCGGGAAATTTGTTCTACGTACTGTACCTCGATATAGGCTCGATATAGTGGGGTGGCATGGGCCATAACTAGCATTCACGTCTAGCACTACGGCACACGCCACCCACACGAGTCCCATCCGACACCAATTTTCTTGGAGTCCGTGCTATAGCCATCTCTTCTCCCTCCTGTTTTCTCAGCCATCGCGCGGTGGGCGGGGTGGGGGTTTGCCGATAGTCGGTTTGCTCAACTACGGTCCCACTTATAAGTGAAAATGCAACACCGCACGCATTCCCGCTTGAGCGGCGTGCCGGACCAACTGCGTGGGGGTGCGACGCGAACACGGCAGGCTTTTCCTTTTGAACTCGTAACTTGTAAAATGTGGTTCTGCTCCATGGCGCGATCGATAGATTGACAATAACGATTTTGCCTAGAGTAATGAGAAGTTTGGTTCTGGCGCCGTTCATGCATGGAGTACGTACGGAAGTTATGAAGTTGATGCGAAGGGTAAGATAATTACTGTGGTATCATATACTACTACATGGATTTGACGGAAAGATAAAAATACATACGGATCCATCAACGACATCCTCACGCCCTAGTGCGCCGGGTCACTAACCGACGTGTGAGGAGCAACGGCGTTGGCGGCGAGCTCAACGTGCTTCTGAATAGTGCGTCCAAGGTTGCCCTGCGGTCCAAGAAGGCCAGCATCCTATTGTCCTCCTCTTGCATGCGCGTAGACGTGGGTGATTATGTCCATGGTGTCTTGCTGCGCCAGGCGCTGCGTGGTGAGCGCGACCTCAAGGTGGACATTCTCCGGCGCGACGGCGGGCAGTCATAGGGCCACCAGTGCGTCGAAGAGGTTGTCACCATAGTGGCCGTTGAGGGTGGCGGGCATCGCAGAGCCTGGGCGCGTCGGCTGAAGGCTTACGTCAAAGTCGTCCGCGAGCTTCTTGACGACGGTGAACTTGTCGAGGAAACCGACGAGGACCTCGTCGAACAAGGAGACAAGCTGTCGTCCAAGCGGCCCCTCGCACTGCCAGCCTCAAGCAATACTACCTGGAGATGTTCCTCGTTGCCGGGCCGCAGGCCGGCGTCGTGGACCATCTGGCACAGCCGGCTGATGCTCGCGCTCATCGCCTCCATGGGTCTAGCTTAGCTTCTACTAGTCAACTGATCTTGTGATTCGAGTGATCACTCTTGCCCTTGGTTAGCGTGCGTAGGCGCTACGGATTTCGTACTACTCCTCGGCCCTCTACTGCACCTGCCTTTGGCTGTATGATAGGTGGGCCAGCCACCCCCTGGGCCCACGTGTCATTCACCCAAAGGCAGTTGCCGTAAGTCAATGAAGCTGCGCCCCCCTCCATGCCGGTGCAGTATAGTCATCTCACCGGACCTCTAGTTGGGGCCAAACAAGAGAAGTTTGATGTTTATTGGTTTATTGGTCCCCTTTGCATTTTGCGCCAAGTTTTGACCTTTGATTTAACTAATAAAATGTTAATGCATGTAAACAAAAATGTTGTGTAAGTCACATTATGAAAATCAAATAATCCCAAAACACTTAGGCACGGTGCATTAACTCCCTCCTTGTTTCTTATTTCGTGACATATCAACCAATGAGATATGTGGGCCGTGCATGCTTTCAATGACTTGAGACTACCAAACATGACATGCAGTGTTTAGTTCATTGCATGTAATCCTTTTAAGACTCTAGTTAGCAAGAAAACATTAAGTTCTCTCGCCGATAGGAATAAAACACCATTACTAGATATTGCTAGTCAAATACTAAAATCCAGATGGACGTGGTAGTACTCCTAAATCCAGACGGTGGTGCTACTAGTACTAGTAGTAGTACTACCAATGTAGTACTCCTAGGAGTACTAGCACTGTACAACCCGTTGGTCAAATTATTACGTGCTGCTCCTCACAGTGAAGTGACAAGACCCTGCGCCGGAGATGACACCTGAGTATAGGCGCCGTGTTCGGCATACCATAGTCATCCTCACCATCTGCAGTCACTATCATCATGGCTGTAGAGCTAGCCTGCTTACAACTAGCCCTGTTCGACATAATTTCCTGTGCGTTGATGCCCGTGTATTGCACGGAACACCAAGATTGGGGGTGGACTGCTCCGGCAGCGGCCATCGCGCCAGATTTTTCCACGGCCTTCTAGATGTGGTGGGGAGGAGATAAGGCTTATTGTGAGAGACAAGGAGTTGTTTGTAAATAGGGAACAAGTGCGGGCATCTTTTTGCAAAAATGGAGAAGCTTGGTTTGTATGCGTTAGATCTAGATCCGACGGCTACTGGTGAAAGATGGGAGGCGCAATATCATCACCAACTCAGGACCTGTTTGATTCGCAGGATTTTGAAAACGCAGGAATAGGACACGGCAATATTACAAGTTTCAAACTGATATTACCTAGGAAGAGGGAATTACTAGGAAGTTCACGTAAGAACTTTCGTTACTTTAGGTGGATGCAGCGTTATCGTACAAACTAAAATCCACCGCCCTAGCAAGTCACTAATGGGCAAATAAGTTTTCGAGTCTCTGGCCACTTGATGTTTCAAAAACAAATTCAGCTTCTGCGGAGAATTTGTCATTTAGGCTTAGACGCTTGCGGTGATCAGCACGCCATTCATTGTTGCGCCAGAGAACGCTAAACCTCATTACCTTGAGCACACTTGCCTCCAGAACAAAGAACCTGGCCAATTTAATCTCAGATGTGCTGCCTCGATAGTCGATCAAATCAATTTCTGTAAGATGGAGATCAAGGCATTCGATGAGATTGTTATAGTGCAGCAAATTTTTCACTTTCGGGTCTTTTTTTATCTGCAAAAGAAGAGAACATATTAGAGCAGCTGGCTGCATAAGATTTCCGTGTCATCAAGAGGTACCAATATCATTCGCTCATACGATAGGGTTGGCTGGCTAGTGATATTTTTTCACTCTCTCTCTCTCCCTCTCTCTCTCTCTGTTTCTGTTTCCTCTCATTTAACTAGGAGCATGTGAAGAGCTTGGGCATTTGTTGCCTTGCACTATGTGGTCGATGCCATATTTCGCAAAAGTATGCGACATAATACGCATCGGTGTCAAATCAAAAGATTTTGGCACCGCTCTCGCGATGTGAGAGAGTTGGCACCACTGTGCACACAGACCCACATGTATAAACAAATCAATCAAACCAACTACACTAGCCTCTCACTCTCCCAAACAAGTGTTTTTTTATTGCCTCAGTCCTCTCTCTCTCCCACGCAGTGTTTTTTCATTGCGTGAGTTAATTTGGCACCAGAGCAAAGTAGGTGCTCCAGATTGGGGCACCAGGTGAGAAATGGAGGGGCATCGATGCCAAATGCATCACAAGTGAATTTGGCACATGTTTTGGCCTACATAGCCCACTTTTGTACTCCCTCCGTCCCAAAATTTTTGTCTTAAATTTGTCCAAATACGGATGTATCTAGTTACATTTTAGTGTTAGATACATCCATATCTCAACAAATGTAATACAAGAATTTTGGGACGGAGGGAGTACTACCTCGTATTTACTATAAAATTTTGACCATAGATTTACCTAAGAAAATGCCAATGCATGTCACTAAAAATTACACCATTTGAAATTATGTTCAAATACGAATCCAACGATATAGATCTTAGTGACATGCATTAACATTTTGTCAGTTAAATCTATGGTCAAATTTTGATACTACAAAATTGGAAGAGTAAACCAGGACGGAGGTAGTACTTTCCCTAGGGTAACCATAGAGTTACTGGAGTAGTCTAAGTTACTTTCCACTATGACTAGCCTAGGCTACTATAGTAGTACAGCATAAAAATGATGCAGGTGATCACGTGAGAAAAAAATACTAAAAACATTTCTTTCGGTGCCGTGCGTAGATGTAGTTTTGAACACTACACTTCGCATCGTAATTTGGGAAAATTACAAAAAAATTGAGCTACGTTGTGATTACCGTTTACTAATAGGAAAGAAGTTTCACATTGATGAGTAGCTTCTCCGTGCATGGAAAGCATGTAAGGAATCCAACAACTTCATCCAGATTGGGGCCGATAGATTTTAGTGCTAAGATCTTCGCTGTGCGCATGGACTGGGTCAAGCTTGTGGGAATCATTTTCTGGAAGACGGTCGTAAATCCATCAAGAAGAAATTTAAAAATGTGAATTTCAAGAAGATGGAGAAGAAGATGAGTGATGTACCTGAACGATTACAGATCCAATAAAGAGTTCGGAGAATTTGGCAGACGAGTACACCAACGCTGTCAATTTTGGCACGTTAATGACCCTGATTTTTGTTGGACCTTCTAGATCCGATACAAGCAATCTCTCAAGGAAAGGCGCATTCTCAATGACCATAACGTGGAACAGCTGGAGTTATCTCTTCCCAATTGAAGTCTTGTTGTGGGGCCAGCAAGACACATAAATCCAGTGGAGATTCGTCGAGGCGATGTGGAGGCTAATGAACCCGTGGATCTGCTCAAGACGAAGGTACTCGAGCGCAGTATAGCTGTGGACCAGGTGCTCCATATCCTTCTTCGAGATGACAACGTCGAAGAGGTCGAGCTGCTTGAGTTGAGGGAGAAGAAGGGCGGCGCGACATTAATCTGGGGAAGACAGCAGGAGCTAAAGCTGGCGCGGCGCAGCGTTGGCGTGAGGCAGAGCACGGACGGCGGCAGAGAGCGACATCGTCCAGCTTTAAAGCTGAGCTCCTCGAGCTGATCTAGGGTGGGGGATAAGAACCACTCGTCGAACTTGGGTTGGACCTTGCAGTTGGTACTGAACATGCGGATGTCAAGGCGTCTGGCTGGCCCAAGGTGCGATGAAAGGATCTTGGAGACTGCGGCCATGCGTTTGCAATCCCTGTCACAGAGGCAGCTGTCGACGGTGAGGTTGAGGGGGACGCAGCGCCAGAGGGGGCGCCACCACCGGGAGAGCAGGGCGGTCTGCACAGCAGATTTGGTGGGGAGGAGGCCGATGATGACGAGCAGCATGTCATCGGGGAGGCTGCTGATTAAGTCCAGGCTCGCCTGATGCGGTTTTGGCTCGAGCGGCCTCCGCTTGTTGGCTGCCTCGCCGTCCATCTCAACCGGCGGCGACGCCGGTGTACACGTGTGCTGTTGTGTGTTGTGTGCTGGGTGTGCGCGAGTGCGTCCTTCTGTGCATGCCACCGCGCAGTGGTGAATTGTGCGCGAGTGCGTCCTTCGCGTGCAAGAAGTTTGTCATCAATGCACCCTCAATTTACTAGCGTGCGAGGTGCTACCCCGAGTGGTTTCAACGTTGTTTCCTTCACCGCGTGTCAGATGGGCCTCTAGTTTACTTATTTACACCCACTGCCACATGGGCCAGCACACCAGGATACAGAACACGAGCTGACAACGCAGCATGTGGATTGGTTGACCGGTCAACTAAACAATATACAGAGCTATATGCTGACACAGTGAGCGTATAATCAGTCGGTATAGATAGTTCGAGTGAGAAGGGAGGCCCATGAGAGATAGCAGAGAGAGAGAGAAAGAGCTACTCCCTCCATTCGATAATGTAGTTACAACATTTTTTTAAAGTCAAACTTTTGAAACTTTGACCAAGTTTATAAAGAAATTACTTATATCGGCAATACCAAAGATAAATGATAGTATGAAGTAAGTACATGTTGTGATCAATCTAATGATCGTTCCAGATGTAAATGTTTTTCTCCACATATACCTAGTCAAACTTTTCTGAGGTTTGACTTTTCAAAACATCCATATGCTTATGGACGTGACAGAGTCCCTGACAAGAGAGAGAGAGAGAGAGCGAGCAAGAGAGAGAGAGAGAGAGAGGGAGGGAGAGAGAGAGAGAGGGAGGGAGGGAGAGAGAGAGAGAGAGAGAGAGTGAAAAAAGTGTGTGTGCGTGTGTGAAAGAGACATGGACAACACACGATAAAAGTGGAGAAAAAGCGTGCGTGTCTTATGCAAACATATCACACATGCATCTTCGACAACGGAGGCAAGGTGAGGAGATAGTGTGTGGTTGTTTGGAACATAGAGAGGAAGACCCCTAGCACGTGGCCAAGAGGGGTCTGACAAACAAGGGAGAGAGGTCGAGAGAGACGTACGGAGAAAATGCAGACATGGGGAGGAGAGAGTGTATGTTTGTCATAGAGAGATCCCCTGGAGATCATGATGGGACTACATGGGTGGGAGATCGAGTGACAAGGTGTGTGCGCGATAGAAGATGCCCCGGGAGATATCGAGATAGACGTATGGATGGAAGGAGACAATACGTGTGTTCCTGATGGCTAGTAAGAGATAATCATACTTAGGAGGGGGGGGGGAGTGCTTGCGCCTATGGCCCTGTTTGGATACTCTAACTCAGTTAGAGGTTAGAGTTAGATTCTAACCCTAAAATAACTCTAAGTAAAGAGGTGTTTGGATGGAAGGGTTAGATGGAGCGCGGATACGGCGAGACACCTTCACGGGCGGTGGGAGAGGGATGGAGGGAGAGGACGAGAAGCTTCGAGGAAGTGGGGAGGGATCTGCTGCGGGGAGAGCGAGAGAAAAAAGTGTTTATTAGTGGTCCCGAGAAGAACTAACCCAAATAAGCACCTCTTGGATGGGTTAGTTTTTTTGGATGGGTTAGATGCATCTAACCTAAACTAACCCTCTTGTTTGGATCTTTTTGGGTTAGTTGACTCCAAACTAACCCAAACTAACTCTAACCCATGGATCCAAACAGAGCCTATGATGGAGTGAGGGATTATGGTACTTAGGGGGGTGCGTGTCAATGGAGAGAGAACAAGGGCGGAGAGTGTTGGATGGGTCTATATGTATAGCGTGAGCGAGACATGTGTGAACCAGGGAGATATAAGGCCCGTTTGGCTTGCGTCGTGAGCATCTTTTGCGTGGCCTGGGATTGTGGCTGGCTTTCATGCACGCTTGTTTGGTTGCTACCCTGTATAAAATAAAGCCCGTCTGGGATGGGTTCCCTTGCACTTTAATTAGCTTGGCTGAACTCCAGACACTGCTAGTAGCCTGGCCCAAGCGACCAATTTCGAACGCCTGGCCATGCCTGGTCATGCGGCCACGAGGCTAACAGCAACATGGATGGATATTAGCATTAAATAATTGATGCATGGATTGATTGATGGGACGTTGATGCTTTGCCTGGCCCAGGCATGAACCAAACGCTTCAGCACCACACAAGCCTGGCCAGGCAGAAATATTTTACATCTCACGTCCACACCAGGTAGTACCGACCATCAAGGCATGAGGGTCAGGTCATGAACCAAACTGACCAATAAAGTTTGAGAGAGATTGAGGAGCCCCGATAAGGCTGAGTGGTGCGTCAGATAGCTGAGAGGGGGAAAGAGATATTCCATCCGCTCGATAATGCAGTGCATGTAAATTTTTTAGAAGTCAAACTTTGGAAACTTTGATCAGGTTTACGCAAATGTTATTTATATCTACAATACCAAAGATACATCATACAAAACTACATCTCATGGTGAATCTAATGGTATATGTTTGCCGTACTAGATGTAATTCTTTTTCTCCACGTACATGGTCAAGCTTTGTGATGTTTGACTTTTCAATAAATCTACGTTCTATGGACGGAGGTGAGTGCCTCAGCCGAGATAGATCAAGTGCGTGTGAAGGAGAATGAGTAAGTGTGCAAAAAGAGTATGTGTGTGAAAGAGAAAGTGACAACAAACGATAAATTAGAGAGAGTGTGTGTTTTTCCATTTCTTATGCGAACATATCACGCATGCATCTCCGAGATGGAAAAGCGAGGCGAGGAGGTACACGAAGATAGCTAGTGTGTGATTGTTTGCAACGGAGAGAGACACCCCTGTAGCAAATGTCCAATAGAGGTCTGGCCAACAAGGAAAAAAGGTCGAGAGGGACACATGGATGGCATGGACGCATGGGGAGGGAGAGAGGGTGTGTTTGTGATAGAGAGATCCCCTCGAGATCGTGAGGGGACTATATGGGTGGGAGATCGAGGGAGTGCGTGCGCGATAGAAAGATGCCCTGAGAGAAATCGATATAGACCATGCACATGCTTGTGATGGAGACTAAGATTAGCTAGTCATATACATATAGGGGGGGACTGTGTGTGCCTACAATTGAGTGAGAGACCATCATACTTGGCTAGCTGGGCATGAGATTGTGTGTGTGTGTGTGCGTGTGAGATGGAGAGAGAACGATGGAGCATATAGAGTTTTAGATGGGCCTATCAAGTGCGAGTGAGATATGCATGTGTATGTGTGACCCAGGTGGATGGAGAGTTTGAGAGAGGGGGGGAAGAGCTCCGAGACGACATAGTGGTGCGTGAGAGAGTTACGGGCAAAGAGCCAAGGAATTTGTGTGCATACGATGAGTGCACCCAAGATATCTAGCTTGGACTAGCTAGAGTAACATACATAGTGTGCGAGAGAGACCTATAGATGGTGTATATATGAATGCGGACTAGAAAGACCACCCCCACACACAGAGAGAGAGAGAAAGGGAGAGGGACCAACAAGGTTTTTGTGTCGGATGCGTGCGACAGAATTGAAGATTGTCGGTGAGAGAGTGAGAGAGAGAGAACAGGAGTCCGGGAGAGGAGGAGGTCGCGTTTTATGCATCAAAGACTGATATAAACTTGCATTCAAATATTTAAATTGGAGACCATGTTGTCTGCAATCCATACATGAACGGATATATGCATATATCAAACAAGTTCATTAATTTGACTTTCAACATGTTCATGGAGTACTATAATACTGTACAACAGGCTACTCGATTGAGGTGTTCAATTTTGGATTTAGTTCACTATTTTGACCTACTGAACGAGCTAGTTCATTGAATCGAGATATTTCATTTTGGGTTTGATTCGCGTTTTTTAGTGGGTCAACTATTTGTCATATAGTAAATCGCTAGCAACGAGCAAGTAAAAACACATTACTCCCGAGCATCATCTCTCCATCTAAAAAAGAAGTGGCAAGCTAATATTTCAAAATTTGATTCGAATCGGCTTGGTAAGGTAGACATGGATACTCGTTCTCCCAAAATTTGAACGAACCGTTAAACATCCTCTCTGCTCGGTGGAATTCGCCCGAGCAAATAAATGGGAGACGCGAAATTACCGTCCTATGTGGGACACGCATCAATTGGCCCGTTGTACATCGAGGGTAGGTTCGTAACTTCATCCAAGCATGCCTTCTCCTCGGCCGAAATGACATGTGCCGAATAATTCATAAACCATGGTTGGCAAAACACGCTCTCCTTGCCTGAAATAGCTTGCGCCCACTATTTCAAAACACGCTCTCCTCGCCCGAATTCGCTCACGCCCACTATAGTTCAAAACACGCCCTCCTCGCCCGAAATCGCTCCCGCCCACTATTTGGAGAGAAGCAAAGTTACTCTACTATCCCCGACCCTCAGTACACAGACCCAAGCCGAGAAGCCTATAGGCAAGGGTAGAACTGTAATTCCCCCTCACATTTCAGACAAATGCGTATGTAAGACATGGTTCCACTCCCCTCCCAATTCCCCCCCCCCCCCCCCCGCCCGCCCCCATTCATACCTCGTGGGCGCCAAATCACCTTCTCCCCGGGAAGCTCCCTTCTCCCGAGCCGCAAAACTTCAGCCCCACCTCCATGGCGCCCCACCGCACCAATTTCACAGCCGCCCTCCTCCCTAATGCCGGAGAAACTGTCCGATTGCCGTCGTGCACTGGGTCATGTGCCTCTTACTCCGTGCTGCTGGTGCTGCCTCGACGAGGGACTCGTGAACCATAGCGGAGCCGATTCACCCCCGCCGTTGTTCACGGCGCCGGAGCGGCTCCAACTTCGGATCCGTCTAGAGTCCTGGCGCTGCTTCCGCGTAGCCGTCGACCGTCGCGACATCGCTCTTTCCCTGCCGCCGGTCACCACCGCAACCGCGCCGGCCTCACCGACTCGGCAGCTGGACCTGCCTACTTCACCATGCCGCCAGATAGGTCCCACCCTCATCTGAAATCACTTTATTTAGGCGTCAATTGTCTAAATTTTTATTCTGGGCCAATCGATTCCCAATGGTAAGCAGCACCCCTCGAGGCGGCGGAGCTCCTAGGCTGCTGGTTGGCTGGTGTCTAACGTAAGGGTGCGGGGCTGCAAGTTCGCCGTGGAAGCAGCACTTAGATGGCTATCTTGTAGTGTTGCATGGGTTGAAGGTACTTCCGCCGCCGGATCTGGATGACAAGGAGTCTTTGTGGATTGGCCCGGGGGCGACGCAACCACCGAAGTGTGGTGGGGCGGGGAGCGGGGTTTTGGACAGGGCCACGGACAGTGGAGGCAGGCTGCTCTGCCATTGGTCGCTTGCTCTTCGGGGAAGATTCCGAACAGTGTCAGCCGGGAGGCACAAGACGGCCATCAAGACATCCGGCGTAGATCGGACAGTACCAAAATAAAATAAAATTGTGTGACCCCAATTTAGTCTTCAGTCAACAGACGTGTGACCACTCTCGTACCTTGCTGTTGATCTCTTAGTGTATTTCTTCGGATCAAAGAGATATGTCATTCTTAACTTTATGCGTTATCTGCATCTTCAGACACACCGTCTTCCGACTCACCGCAGCTGCTCCAACAAGGGAAGCATACACTAGAAGGGAGCTACAGTCCCCACTCAACAGTTCCCTGCATCGAATGCGTGTGCCTGACATGGACAGCCACAACAACTGCAGGGCCATCGACAAGTCAGCACATGATGCTCACTCCTATGGATGGCAGCTAGATAGGTTGTACCCTCATCTTACTTGTGTGCAACATTTATGGCTTTGTTATTCATCTAAGCACGGAAAATAGATCATCACATTTCACTGTATATTCATTCTGATCTCTTACGGGTCTTGTTTAGGAGTTCACGTTGTTCCATAGTTCAACTAAGATACTTGTTCTTCAGGTAACGTTGTTCCATAGTTATCATCCATGAGCCAATGCTATCCCACAGGCTGGTGATTATAGTATTATACCACTTCTAGTATTACCTATTTTGTTCTTTAATACTTTTCTGTGCCAGCTAGTTAATCTCGAGTACAAACGATACATATTCTGTAGCTTTCATCTGTGTTCTCCCTTTAGTTTATGAGACCTGTTACTGCTAGTTAACACCAGTCCTACTATTTATGTTGTCTCCTACAGGCATTCATTTACATAAATCTAACTACTAGTTGTCTTCCATGCATGTCAGATATAATTGCACACACTGATATATCCACAAGAACCTCACGGAGCAATGAAAAGGCCAATAAACTTGATGTCAATGATACCCAATATGATGGAACATGTAAAGGCAGTTCTTCAGAAGACTTGCAGAAAGATGATGAATCCTCTTCAACCCACAAGGTCCTTGCTCTAACTTGGCCTGTGATATCGGTACAACATGCATGGAGTGTATCTACTCTGTTGCAATGCCATGTGCTTAGCATGCTGATCATGCATGTAAATATGTCATGCCTTCCTGTTTTTCAATACCTATTCCATTCATGATAACATGTTTTCAAATTCAAGTATTGTCATTCTACTGTATCACAATGTCATCTGCTTAATTTGGACATCATGCTTCTGAATATCTTATGCATTGTTATTCATCAGTATGTACTTCATCTGTCTTCCATACCATGTTTTTTTACTTTGAAGTGCTATTCTAGTGCTCTGTTGCAATGCCATCTTATTTTCCCAGTCATACATGTGTATGTTGCCTTGGTTATTTCTGTACGTATTCCGCTAGCATATAGTTTTACATTCAACTATTTTTTTTGTGTTGTCCTGTTGTATCCCTAGCTCTTACACCATACTCCCTCCATCCGGATTACATGTTGCCGAAATGGATAAAAACGGATGTATCTAGAACTGAAATATGCCTAGACCCATCCATTTTTTTCCGGATGGAGGGAATACAGTTCAATATGTCATGCCTTTCTATTCTTTAGTACCTATTCCATCTCTCTGCTGTCGCATGTTTCATAATTAAAGCACCATTCTTCTATACAAGGCATGCAAGGGGAAGACGACTATGTTAGAATCTGAAGGGTTACAAACAAGGCCTTTGCAAAAGATCCAAACGCCAGGAGATAATAAACCAACTCCAGTTTTTATAGATGCTGCTCCACAACAGAGAAACACAACTCCTACTGATAATAAGTAGATTCCGGTGGCCAAAGAACTAGTCCGCTCCAGTCGAGCAAAAATATGTCAACTCAATTCTAAGAAGCGTGTGCGTATCCTTGCATCATGAAATTTTATAGCATGCTGATCATATTTTCTACATGTTTCTTACCCATCTCTCTTTTAGAAAATAAGCTTAACAGATAGAAGAATTTCTGCAATGGTATCGCTTATGAGGAAAGATTCTTGCAGGAATTCTCTGTGCTCCAATGTAGATGTAAGTACCTGTTGTATATCACTATATTTTTACATCAACATGTATTTTGTTAATTGGCGTGAATCCAACCTTTATCTGATCTAAATTTAGTTGTAGCAAAATGTATGATTAAAGGCCACAATATTGATTTTTGTAAGGAAAACTGCCTGGTAGTTTTGCATCCTGAGCTGCATGAGTGTACTATCTCATATCAGTGGGTTTGAATACTTTGGTTCTGCAGTGGGTTTTTCAGTGTTTTTTTACTGTGTTGTCCTGTCGTATCCCTTGCTCTTACATCATACTCCCTCCGTCCAGATTAAATGTCGCAGAAATGGATAAAACTGGATGTATCTAGAACTGAAATACGCCTAGACCCGTCCATTTATTTCCGGATGGAGGGAATACATGTCAATATGTCATTCCTTTCTATTCTTCACTACCTATTCCATCTCTGTTGTAGCATGATTTATAACTGAATCACCATTCATCTATATAAGGCATGCAAGGGGAAGACGGCTCTGAAGGGTTACAAACCAGGTCTTTGCAAAAGATCCAAATGCCAGGAGATAATAAACCAACTCCATTTTTCATAGATACTGCTCCAGCACAGAGAAACCCAACTCCCACTGATAATAAGCAGATTCTAGTGGCCAAAGAACTAGTCCGCTCTAGTCCAGCAAAAGAATGTCAACTCCATTCTAAGAAGCGTGTGCGTATCCTCGCATCATGAAATTTTATAGCATTCTGATCATATTTTCTACATGTTTCTTACCCATCTCTCTTTTAGAAAATAAGGTTCAACGATAGAAGACTTCCTCCATTGGGACCATATTCGAGGAAAATATCTTGCTGGAATTCTCTGTGCTCCAATGCTGATGTAAGTACCTGTTGTATATCACTATATTTTTACATCAACATGTATTTTGTTAATCGGCGTGAATCTAACCTTTATCTGATCTAAAATTAGTTGTAGCAAAATGTTAAAGGCGCCTATGTTTATTTTTGTAAGGAAAACTGCCTGGTAGTTTTGTATACTGAGCTGCATGAATGTACTATCTCATATCACGCACATTACTGAATTGTAGTGCTTCTCTGGTTGCCCATTCATTCATTGTGTCAATGTTGCTTTCATACTACCTTACCTGGCTGATGATAGCTGTGCCATATTGTGTTAATTTGGTGTAGGCTACTTGCCCAAACGTTCGTTGTGTCAATGTTGCTTTCCTATTATCTGACTTGGCCAATGATAGCAATGCTAGTGTGTTAATTTTGTGCAGGCTGCTGAAGATAAGAAGACAAAATCTGAAAACTGCAAGGAAACTCCATTGTTTCTTTCCAGTAAATCTAGGCCAGGTAATATGGCAATAACTCATGATCAATCTGTTTGGTTCCCGTCCTAATTTATGTTATGATGCAGTGGTCGAGACACTCTCCACTATCAATAATACAAGCCTGCCAAACTCGCCATCTGAATCTATACAGTATCCTCTGTCTCGAATGCAACGGAATAAATGTATGTTTGTGAACCAATTAATGGCTGAAGCAATGATGAAAATGGTGGATGAATCAGAGGTGTAGAGCCGTGCGACACAACAACTGATCAATGTTTTTAGAGAAAGTGTAGCAAAGCAGAAAGAACTTGCCAACATGCTTATGGGCATCATCTGTGCTGAGGTTGCACATTGTGACGTTGTAGATGGTTAGGTTCTGCTCATTTATTTGCACTGGCATCAATCTTTGATTGCCCAGTGGATGTAATTTCCTGTAGTATATGTTGGATGTGCAACGTTATTCCCTGTATGCCGTACCTTTGCGTGATCGGTTTTGGTCCTGTGCATAATTGCTCGTCGTAATGGGCTCAAATTATCTAATTTGGCCTAAAGACATGTTCGAACTTTAGTGGGCCCATTAAGTTAATGGGCCGTTACTAGGCCCAAAGTTAATTGTCGGCCCTCTTACCTCCAGGTCGTTAACAGGCCGACTTCGAAGCGGGCAACAGGTGGCCCCAGTTTATTTCACGGGCCGTTAACAGGCCGTTACTAAGTTTGGGCTACATATGGCCCAACTATACTGTAGGCCTTTAGCAGGCCGAAAGAGACAGCGGGCTTGTACTGGACCATGAAGACCATGGGCCGCTAAGAGGCCGAAAGTCAGGTCGTATTGTAAATGGCCCAACTGTGTTGTGGGCCTTTAGCAGGCCGAAAGAGAAACCGGGCTGGTATTGGACCATGAAGGGCATGGGCCGTTAAAGGGCCAAAACTAAGGTCCGACTACAAATGGCCCAACTCATTTATGGTCTGTTAACAGGCCAAAAGTCACACATGGCCGGGAATTGGCCCAACACTTAAATGGGTCGCTAAAAGGCCAAAACTCAGGTCTGACTAAAAATGGCCCAACTGATTTATGGGCTGTCAACAGGCTGAAAGTGACACCAGGCTAGAAAATTGGCCCAACACTTAAATGGGCTGCTAAAAGGATGAAACTCAAGTCCGACAACAAATGGCCCATTAGATTTATGGGCTGTCAACTTGCTGAAAGACACACCGGGCCGGAAACTAGCCCAACATTTAAATGGTTCGCTAAAAGGCCGAAAGATGTACATCCTGAAAATTGGCCCATCCATTAAACGGGCCGTTAACAGGACGAAATCTCATCGGGCCGATATTGAGCCCAGATATATAGCGGGCTGTTAACGGGCTCGAACTGACGATGGGCTGCAATGGTGTGAAATCTTTAACGGGCCGTTGACGGGGCGAATTGGCTCATCTCGTATGGGTCGTGGGCTTAAATGGACCTGACACAAGTAGGCCTTATATGGGCTGGCCTTCTAATTTTTACTGGGCTGGCCTTTTCACAGGAATGGGCCTCTGTTGGGTCGTGCCACGTGTCAACGTACCATAGGCGGCTTTTGTCCAATGAGTGGATGACATCTGTCCCAACGGTGAGCCGACACGTGTTTCCTCCAGCCAATGATGATTTTACACGTGGAAAATCCCCATTGGTCGGGGCTGTTAACGGGTTATCGGATCCAAAACCCGACCCGATAGCTTAACGGCGTTCCGTTACGGTGGATGCCACGTGTCGGTCACCCTTGACGAAAGCACTTATGTGACGCGTGATTTTTCGTCATGGAAGTGGACACTTCCATGATGATAATTTTGGTAATGTCATGGAACACTTCCATGACAGCACATGTATGCCTATCTTGATTCTGTCATAAATTTTTCATGGATGTACATGCATGACAAAAAACGCGACCTACTGTGACAAACACGTATCATCACGGAAGTGTATTTTTTTTGTAGTGATTCCACCCTTAAAAGTATAATTAGCAAGCATGGTGGAAATCTCATCTTCCGATATCTTTCTTTTATTAGTAACAATATCTTTCATATACTTAGCATAAGGATTCATTTTGAGCATACCAGTTAGTTGCATACGCAAAAAGATAGGTCTAATCATTTCAGCAAAGCACTCAAAATCCTCATCATCCTTTTTCTTGGATGGCTTGGGAGGAAAAGGCATGGGTTTCTGAACCCAAGGTTCCCTTTCCTTACCATGTTTCCTAGCAACAAAGTCTCTCTTATCATAATGTTGATTCTTTGATTGTGGATTATCAAGATCAACAGCAGGTTTAATTTCCACATCACTATCATTACTAGGTTGAGCATCATCATGAACATCATCATTAACATTTTCACTAGATTCATGTTCATTACCAGATTGTGTTTCAGCATCAGAAATAGATATATCATTTGGATTCTCAGGTGTTTCATCAATAGGTTCACTAGAAGCATGCAAAGTCCTATCATTTTTCTTTTTCTTCTTTTTAGAAGGACTAGGTGCATCAATATTATTTCTCCGAGAATCTTGCTCAATTCTCTTAGGGTGGCCTTCAGGATACAAAGGTTCCTGAGTCATTCTACCAGTTCTAGTAGCCACTCTGACAGCATAATCATTTTTCTTACTATTCATTTCATTGAATAAATCATTTTGAGCTTTAAGTACTTGTTCTACTTGAGTGGTAACCATATAAGCATGTTTAGTAATGAGTTTAAGTTCACCTTTAACTCTAGACATGTAATTACCCAAGTGTTCAAGCGTATCGGAATTGTATTTCAATTGTCTACCAAAATAAGCATTGAAGTTTTCTTGTTTGAAAATAAAATTATCAAACTCTTCTAAGCATTGTCTAGCAGACTTATAGTGAGGAATATCACCTTCATCAAATCTATAGAGAGAATTTACCTTTACTACCTGTGTCGGGTTATCAAGACCATGAGTTTCTTCAATAGGTGGAGGATTAAGATCATAGGTTTCTTCAACAGGCGGTAAATTAAGACCATGTATTTCTTCAATAGGAGGTAAATTCTTAACATCTTCAGCTTTAATACCTTTTTTTTCATAGATTTCTTTGCCTCTTGCATATCTTAAGGACTGAGAAATAGAACACCTCTTTTCTTCGGAGTTGGTTTAGGAATAGGCTCAGGAATTGGTTCAGGGGCTGGCTCAGGAAGTGTCCAATTAATTTCATTTGTCAACATATTATTCAATAGAATTTCAGCTTCATCCGGTGTTCTTTCCCTGAAAACAGAACCAGCACAACTATCCAGGTAATCTCTAGAAGCATCGGTTAGTCCATTATAAAAGATATCAAGTATTCCATTTTTCTTGAGAGGATGATCAGGCAAAGCATTAAGTAACTTGAGAAGCCTCCCCCAAGCTTGTGGGAGACTCTTCTTCAATTTGCACAAAATTGTATATATCCCTTAAAGCAGCTTGTTTCTTATGAGCAGGGAAATATTTAGCAGAGAAGTAATAAATCATGTCCTGGGGACTACGCACACAACCAGGATCAAGAGAATTAAACCATATCTTAGCATCACCCTTTAATGAGAATAGAAATATTTTAAGGATATAAAAGTAGCGAGATCTCTCATCATTAGTGAACAGGGTAGCTATATCATTTAATTTAGTAAGATGTGCCACAACAGTTTCAGATTCATAGCCATGAAAAGGATCAGATTCAACCAAAGTAATTATATCAGGATCAACAGAGAATTCATAATCCTTATCGGTAACACAGATAGGTGAAGTTGCAAAAGCAGGGCCAGGTCTCATTCTATCATTAAGAGATTGCTGATTCCATTTAGCTAATAACTTCTTGAGTTCATATATATCTTTGCAAGCTAAAATAGCTGAAGAAGCTTCTTTATCAAAAACATAACCCTCAGGAATAACAGGCAAGTTTTGATCATCAATTTCATCAATATAATCAGTTTCAATAATTTCTTTCTCTCTAGCCCTAGCAATTTGTTCATCAAGAAATTCACCAAGGGGTACAGTAGTATCAAGCATAGAAGTAGTTTGATCATAAGTATCATGCATAGCAGAAATGGCATCATCAATAACATGCGACATATCAGAACGAATAGCAGAAGCAGGTTTAGGTGTCGCAAGCTTACTCAAAACAGAAGGTGAATCAAGCGCAGAGCTAGATGGCAGTCCCTTACCTCCCCTCGTAGTTGGGGGATAAATTGTTGTCTTAGCATCTTTCAAGTTCTTCATAGTGACCAGCAGATATAAATCCCAAGTGACTCAAAGAATAGAGCTATGCTCCCCGGCAACGGCGCCAGAAAATTGTCTTGATAACCCACAAGTATAGGGGATCGCAACAGTTTTCGAGGGTAGAGTATTCAACCAAAATTTATTGATTTGACAGAAGGGGAGCCAAAGAATATTCTCAAGTATTAGCAATTGAGCCAAAGAACCCCGTTAAACATTTTCAAAATCCCCAGAAACCTAACAGAAAAAAGTTACGGGGCTTTCAAGATCTAGAGGCAAAAAAATTCAAAAAATTTCAAAAAAAATTGGTTTTGAATATTTTTTTGAATTGTTTTTCAATAAATGATACGTAATATGACCGGGAAGTTTGAAGTATTTTTCAAAATTTCATCAGAGTCATGAACATGAACAAAGTCCTAGACATCAAGAAGGTATAATAGGATTGATATGCTAGATATATCAACAAGTGCCTGTGAAGTGAGCTGTTCTTGGGGTTGGATAGAACTCTGAAGTTAAGCGTGCTTGGGCTGGAGTAGTGTGAGGATGGGTGACCTTTTGGGAAGTTTGACCACGGAGTGCGATTTGACCCGAGATTAAGTCATATTGACCTGAGATTAAGAAAAAAACGAAAAAAAATGATTTTCTTTTTTTTAAAAAAATTTGAAAATATTTTTTAAAAAAATACTGAAAAAAATTTGAAAAAAAATGTTACTAATGGCGCACTTCTATGTGGTGCGCCATTAGTATACCAGATACTAATGGCGCACCGTGTGCTATACTAATGGCGCACCACGTGGTGCGCCATTAGTATACCAGATACTAATGGCGCACCAGTGGTGCGCCATTAGTAAAAAATACTAGTGGCGTGCTACTAATGGCGCACCGGTAGTGCGCCATTAGTAGGAAAAACCGATGCGCCATTAGTAGGCCTTTTTCTAGTAGTGCGATGGCGATGAATCCCCCTCTCCGGAGCCCCGAACGGACTCCAGATCAGCCCTCCCGAGAGGTTTTAGGGCTTGGCGGCGGCTCCGTATCGTAAAACGTGATGATTTCTTCTCTCTGGTTTTTTTCTCCCCGAAAGCAAATATATAGAGCTGGAGATGAGGTCGGAGGAGCTCCAGGGGGCCCACGAGGTAGGGGGCGCCCTAGGGGGAGGGCGCGCCCTCCATCCTCGTGGACAGGGTGTGGGCCCCCTGGTCTTCATCTTTTGCAAGGAGTTTTTATTATTTCCAAATAGACGTTCCGTGGAGTTTCAGGTCATTCCGAGCACTTTTGTTTCTGCACATAGATAACACCATGGAAAGTCTGCTGAAAATAGCGACAGTCCGGGTTAGTTCCATTCAAATAATGCAAGTTAGAGTCCAAAACAAGGGCAAAAGTGTTTGGAAAAGTAGATGCGACGGAGACGTATCACCATACGCATAGACGCACTATTCAAATACAACATGTGGATTTATATGATGTTTACCTGCTATTATTCCTTATTGAAATCATTTTTTCAAGTGGCATCCATACACAGCGATATGCCTTAAAATATGCCAGGGGCTTCGTTTTACCCATAACATGGCAATAAAGTCCGAACACCTTCATGGAAGCTCGGCACCCCGAACCTATAGCATTATATGCATCAGCTCCGAATCATGTCTTGGGTCAATAGTTGGGTTTGCCCGGCTCCCATGTTTTGGTACCTTACGTTCCGCTATATCGGCTAAGGTAGCACTGGGAGAACTACTGCAATTGTGTCCCGGTTCTTCCGGATGAGCACCTCAGTAGAGAAAGCCAAAAACTGACTGTCATGATACGGCGAGAGCTGGTCAGCTGTTTGAGAGGTCACAAATTTTTTAAGGATTTCTCCCGCATAATGCCATAACCAATGTAGCGTGTGATGGATTGGTTCATTCTCCGATCAGGTGCTTATAGAGCCCCTAGTACGGTCTTCTGAACACTACGGGCTGCGCCTACCATACTAAAGCTCCTATGGCTAAGTGAGAGTGATAAAGCCCTATAGTCTGATTGCCTGGTTCGTTCTGCTGAGCACCTCCTTCGAAGGACCCAAAACTGGGATAAAGACTGCTCAGGTTTATCCCAAACACCCCCGTACTTCTTACGTGGGGGCAGAAGCCGACGACTAGCCAACTCTCAGGTTTAACATACAAAATGGCCGCACAGGAGGGTAAACTTTTATATAACAGGCGACAAATAAACGACCTTGTTCAAACATTACAAAGGACAACATGATTGGCATTCATGGAAATATAATGTCCTTGTTGCACAGGTCCGCTGCAAGGTAGGATCCTTTCAGGACACTCGCATAATATAATTCGGGCTTGCAGTGCTCCTTCCCCTCTGGCGGTCCTTCGGTCATCAGCTTTTCGACATCCATCTTCCCCGAGTGCACCTTTGCGTAGGCGAAGGGCCATTCACGCACCTTCTATGCAGACCGACCGCTCGATGACGTCAAGTCGAGGGCAAGCCCTTACGAGGCGCTTCAGGAGCCCGAAGTAGCTGCTTGGAATAGGCTCGGCAGGCCATAGCTGGATAACCAAATCTTTCATGGCTAGTTCGATCAGCTGTTTAAGCTGATCGGTAAAAGGCACCGGATAATTTGGTGCCAAATACTGCGACTAGAAGAGCTTATCTGCAGTTTTCCTTTCTTCGGCTCGATAGAATTTGGCGGCATCTGATATGCTGCAAGGTAGCTCGGCAAATACACCTGAGAAATCCGGATTCAAAATTAGAAACATAAGTCCTCTCCCCAAATACTTACTCTATAGGGAACAAGCCTTAACAACCGCGATCTTTCTCGCATCTTGGATCTCCTGCAGGGTGCTTTGGGTTTCCCCCTGGGCATCGCTCGCGGCCTGATGCGCCTTGGTGAGTTCAGATTCCTTCTCCATTAAACTCTGCTCCAAGGTCTCGCATTTCCTCATGGCCTCTTGCAGCCCCTGCTCAGCTTTAATAACCATGGCCTCAAGTTTCTCACGAAGAGCCTGCTCAGTGGCTGCCTTTTTCTCGGCCTCGGCCACAGCCTTCTTAAGGGCTTCGTCTTTGGTCACAATCCCTACCACAAGTCATAAAGCTCAGTTCATACTGAAAATTCATCCGCAATAAACGCGAACAAGACTTGTGCATACCTTGTTTATCCCCTCAACTGCATTTTCAATTGGCCAAGTTCTTCTATGGCCCGCTCCAGACTTTGATTCATCCCAGAGATCTCTGCAGTATGAGAAGTAGCAGCCGCTACAGACACCTGCTTATAACAGAAGAGAAATAGATGCCATTCAATGAGTCGTCCTGCGAACATAAAATTCGAACCTTTGTCCGGTTCTTTCTTTCACTGAATAGAGTATCAGGGGCTACTATCTATACTATGACACTCTTCGACAACCCATAAAACATACCTCAAAGCCTCTTATAAGGCTGATATAGGCTTCGTTCAGTACACTCTCAGTTGACTGAATCTTCTCAATCACCGCACCCATAAGGGAACGGTGTTCATCAACGATAGAGGCGTCTTTCAACGCCACCAAGAAAGCATCCGACACTTCTGGATAGACAGAGGTCGCCGATGGAACAGGCACGCCCCCCTCCAGCCAAAGGAGGCTGCCTGCTTGATTCTAGAGCCGTATAGGTCTCTGGAATCACATCCGGCTGGGAGACGAACTCAGGATCGCCCCCGCCGTCAGCCCCCATGTGAATCTTTTCCCCCACATGTCCGGCCCCTGAGGTTTGACCTCCAGGCGCCGCCTTCACGGTTTTTTCCTTTCCTCCTTGGCCTCCCTCATCCTTCTAGGACGAAGCCTCAGTGTTATGCACCTTTTTGGAGGAAGGGGCCTTTGGGGGCGTCCCTCTCTCCATAGCATTTGAGCTCAGCAAGTCCTCTGATGAGGATTGTTTGGTACGGGACCTCGCCAGACTACAAAAAATGTGGCTTAGGTTAAAATACTAAGCCACGATGAGTCCGGACGCCTAAAACGTACTCAGATCTATATACTTACGAGTTCACCAGGGGCTGGGCCCTGGGATCCCATGCCGAGCCGCTGTCGGCGGCGGCAGTGGACTCCTCCGGAAGAGGAGCCTTTTCCCCTTTTTGGCAGCTCGGCCTCCAAGTGTGCGGAGGCCGTCCTCTTCTTTCTTCCCCGCAGGGGATTCATCTTCCTCCTCCTCCTCGTCCTCTTCAGAGGCGGAATGGGCATTGGAGCCTTCAGATATTGTGTCCGAAGTGCCGCGGCGACGAAGGCCGCCCCGGGTCTTTTTGGCCTCCTTCTCGGCCTTCTTCTTTGGCACCTTGTAAGGCGCCGGGACCAGCATCTTCGTCAGAAGTGGGATGGGCCGGACAATGGATCCGCTCCGCCTTCTTCGTCCAGCCCTGGGAGAGTTGTATAAAATGCGTTAAGCGCTTCCCTTGGGTTACGCGGATAAAAAGTTTTGATGACTTACTGAACTTGCACGGCGGGACAGTTGGTACCCGCGGTCCTCGGTGGAGTCCGGCCATGATTTGCTGGACTTAAAAAGCACCTTCCAAATGTCCTTGTGCGAGGAGCCGAAAAGCTCTCGCAAGGTCTGGTGCCTGGCCGGATCAAATTCCCATAAATTGCAGGTTCAGTGCTGACAAGGCAAGATCCGACGAACTAACATCACCTGGACCACATTGACAAGTTCAATGTTATTGTCTCCCATATCCTCAACGCGCGACTGGAGCACCAATAGTTCGTCGGACGAGGACCAGTCCAGGCCTTTCTTAACCCAACATGTAAGCCGCAGGGGGGCGCCGGATTGAAACTCAGGCGAGGTGGCCCATTCCTTGCCACGCGGCTCAGTGATATAAAACCACTGCTGTTGCCACTCCTTGACAGAATCGTTAAATGTTCCCGTTGGCCATATGACGTTGGGCATCTTGCTCACCATAGCGCCCCGCACTTGGTGTGCTCGCCGCCCACCACCTTGGGCTTCACATTAAAAATCTTCATCCATAAACCGAAGTGCGGCGAAATGCGGAGAAAAGCCTCGCACACAACAATGAATGTCGAGATGTTGAGGAAGGAATTAGGGGACAGATCGTGAAGATCGATACCATAATAATACATGATGCCACGAATGAACGGGTGGAGGGGAAACCCTAGCCCGCGGACGAAGTGAGGGAGGAACACAACCCTCTCGTGGGGTTCCGGAGTAGGGACGATCTGTCCCGCCGTCGGGAGACGGTGGCTGATTTTCTTGGCCAGGTACCCGGCCTCCCGAAGCTTTTTGATATCCTTCTCTCGGATGGTAGAGGCCATCCATTTGCCTCCTGCTCTGGATCTGGACATCTTCGGAAGACCTTTTGTGGGCAGAGAAGATGAACGCTTGGACGCTGGAGCTTGAGCAGAAGGGAATGAATCGGGAAGAGGGCGTGGGTGAAAAGAGTGAATCCTTGTCCCTTTATAAGGGCGGAAGAGGCGATGCGCCTCCCCACTCACCCGGTAAAACCTCTGATTCCCCAAGCGCCGTAATTGATGGCGCGGTTGGGTTACCCACACCCGTATTGAGGAGAATCCCGTGATAAGGGGACATGATCTCTGCTTCGACAAGACGTGACAAGGAAACCGCCTCGCAATATGTGCGGTGGATGGTTGTGAAAAACGGTTCGAATAATGACCGGGCCATGGTGTGATGTCATACTGCAAAATGCGTCAGCAGATTAGATTTGTGGAAATATTATTCTCTCCATGGTGGTATGTGGAATTTGTTGCAGAGCCGGACATTATCCTTGTGTTTGAAATCTTCTATGGAGTATTCGGAGGAAGAACCCGCCTTGCAATGCCGAAGACAATCTGCGCGCTGGACTCATCATCATTGAAGCCTGGTTCAGTGGCTACTAAGGGAGTCCTGGATTAGGGGGCAATCGGACGATCATACTATATCCTTTGGCCGGACTGTTGGACTATGAAGATACAAGACTGAAGACTTTGTCCCGTGTCCGGATGGGACTCTCCTTGGCGTGGAAGGCAAGCTTGGCAATACGGATATGTAGATCTCCTCCCTTGTAACCGACTCTGTGTAACCCTAGCCCCCTCCGGTGTCTATATAAACCGGAGGGTTTAGTCCATAGGACAACAACAATCATACCATAGGCTAGCCTCTAGGGTTTAGCCTCTACGATCTCGTGGTAGATCAACTCTTTGTAATACTCATATCATCAAGATCAATCAAGCAGGAAGTAGGGTATTACCTCCATCGAGAGGGCCCGAACCTGGGTAAACATCGTGTCCCCCGCATCCTGTTACCATCCGCCTTAGACGCACAGTTCAGGACCCCCTACCCGAGATCCGCCGGTTTTGACACCGACAGCCGTCCCCGAGCTCGAGCTCACCAGCCATCCCCTCAAGTCGTCGCAGTAGCTCCAGCCCCTCCCAGGCCTGGGCAACCCTTCCAGGGCCTCCGCTAGTCTGCGGTGGTGCTGTCCCGCCCGGTTGGAGCCTCTGGAGTCGCCTCAGCTCGCCGTCGTCTTCGTCTCTGGCGAGCTCGGCTTCCTGTCTCCGCTAGAGAGGACGATTCCGAAGCTGTCCGACCACCCCTAGCTACTCTACGGGTACGGGCAGGTGCGCCTCCATCTCCTCTCTCGATCCCTCCCTCTCGTTTTGGCCAAGGAGCCCTCGCCGCCGGCATGAGCTCCGGTGAAGCCGCGCCTCTCTCTGTTCCATTCTCCCTCTCCCCCTCGCCTGACTAGCGGGGCCCGCTAGTCAGCCACTTCGTATGCGCGCGAAGCGGTACGAGTGGTGGCGCCCTGAGGCTTTACGCCTTTGACGTCACCCCCGGTCTGTTTTATTTAAATTCAAATTCATATATTTTCTAGAGAGCTTCAAACAGCCATAACTCTTCAACCATAAGTCCAAATGAATTGATTCTTTTTGCATTGTGTTCTTTGCAAAGAAATCTAGCACCTCACAAAAAATGAGATTTTTCTATGCTGTCTAGATTTTCTGGTGATTTTCCGAAGGGTTCTTCATATTTTCTTCTTGTGTTTAAAATTATTTTCAGAGGGTGAGGCTTGTGTTGAGGATCACCAGGGGGCTTGTGAACCTCATCTGCACTAAGGGAAGCCACATCAACATTTTCATGGTGTCATTTCAATATTTGTGATTTTCCTACTTGAATGAATGATTTAATCCATGCATTTAACTAACTATTATGTTATTTATATTCTGTTAAGTGCTTGTTTAAATTAATATGCTTGATTTACAGAAAGTTTGTAGCTAACTTAGTTGGTAAAGAAACTAGAATAAAAGTTTGCTATAATAGAAATAATATGGATATGGATATAAGTAATTAATTGGAGTTATTTTCTTGCATGAGAAAAATGATAAAATTTGTTAGAAAAGATTTTGTTTAATGTGAGGTTTAATCCTAACCAGAGACGTATAAGGAGATGTTGATGCTTATGCTTAGTGTGGATTTAGTTGACTCAGTCATCATCGTTGATATGTGATGCATACTTTAGTGTTGCATTTTCATGGCATGTTATGACACCAGTTATTTGCATTTTAAGTTGAACCTGATGATAACTCAACTTGAACAAATCGTTGACCGGGTCATGGTGCCACTAAATCGAGTTTTCTCAGTGCAACCACATTTGCCTTTATGGGAAGGCCTTTATTCGGTCCGTTGTCATGCCTCTGGTCGGTGCCTCCAATGAGGGAAGGTTATGGGCATGCAGTACCCTGGCCCGGTAAGCAGACATAACCTTGTGTGCCCATTGTTGAGATTATGGCACCGGGTCCCCGTGTGGGATCGTTTATGTTTTGGCCACGACGGTGGTCGTTGTGTCTTTGGTAGACACGGGGCCACCCAGGACTAGCCTGATGGGGAGTGAGTCGGAGTGGCCAAGAGAGTGTCATGGCAATGGAGGGGTTTCGTCGGAATGCCGTTGGTCCACCCGAATGGGAGTACGAGGCCATGGGTTCCGTGGTGTGGGTACAGTGTGCTACCTCTGTAGAGTGTATTAATCTATCGATAGCCGAGTCCGCGGTTATAGACACCTCAAATGTAGGTCACACCATGGGTCACCATCTAATTAATCTTGCACACTAAGTCACAAACTTTGCACTGTTGATGATGGCGGGAAGGCCGTCTTGTTGTTTGAGACCACGTGTTGGTCGTGGTTGTGATCGCCGGAAGGATCACCGTTTGAGACCAAATACTGGTCGTGGTTGAGATCGCCGGAAAGATCACGAGATATCACAAGTTAAGACCGTAAGATTGGATCCAAGACTGATCACCGTTGGTAAGTCAGTCCGAGGGACTGTCCTCATAAGAGCATGATCACGGCATGTTGGCTATATTGTTGCATTATTAATAATTGGTTAATTATCATGATATTGTTTGTCATTATCTTTATGCTTGTTGTGAGCTTGCAAGTACATTCAATGTACTGACCTGGTGTGTCATGCCATATTTCGGGAAAGTCTCATTGGAAAGGAGTGCTGTCCGAGTCTAGATCGTGTCCACATCGGTGTCCCTGTGCTATGGAGTTTCCACTACGACGTTGTTCCGTTGCCGCGTAGTTGTTGTGATCAAGGCCCCTTTATGTTCACTAAATAATGTACATATTGTCAGCCACACCGTGTGTGCCGCTCGGCCTCGACACCTGTTGTAATATAAACTTTGATCCGCTAGCTTCAATAAAGCGGTTGTTTTCTGTACCAAGATGTTGTATGTTCCCAGAAGACATGATCTCTAGGCTAGAATGCATGGTAAACCGGTCTCCCTGAGCCGGGGTGCCATAATGCTTGGTATCAGAGCCGCGCTGACTATAGGCCACGCTAGAGTTCGATGTGTTAACTGGACGTTAGATACGAGTTTAAGTTGAGTGCCGGTAGCATTTGTAGCTGGTTGTTGCATTGGATGTACTTGTTTTATTTTTATGCTAACCTACTAATGGTTGTGAGTGTAGATGGCTCCGGTGCCGTATTCGTGCCAGTTGCAGCTGATGCCGTTCATGTCGCCGCATCTCCTTCGTAGTGTGTGGCGTCGGTTGTACCCCTCGGAGACGATCCAATCTATTGTGTGTACCGGGAGCGTCTAGCTGACTTAGTGTATGAGTATCATCCAGTGGTTACTCTGGGCACCAGTTCCGATTCCAGCACTTACACTCGTACCTCTCAGAGCGGTTACGCTTCTACTGCTTCTCAGGCTGTCCAGTTTGCTGCATTCGAGGTCCTTGTCGAGCTTGTTACAATGAGGTCCGGATGCAGAACCACCCAGGTTTCTATTACTATCCTTCTCTACACGACAATGGTCGTGTTCGTTTCCCTATCATTGATCCGGAGTCTGATAGTGTCGCTAGCCACCTTGCTCGTTATGTCACCACTAGCTATCTTATGATCCACGAGTTGGCTCAAGAGCTGACTCGTGCCCGTACTGCTTTAGCCTCTGCTTTAGTCTCTACTAGATCTGCCACTACTCCATCCTCCCTGGGATTTACTCGTTATATTCCAGTCAGTTCTAGCTCCCCTATTTCACCGGTTACTCCTCCGAGTAGCTCAGGCGCCTCGACCGTGAATCCTCTCAGTGCTCCCGCTGAGTGGGTTTCATTTCTCACTACTCCTGTAGCCCCGATGCTTCAACCTACACCTGCCCCTATGGGAGAGCCCTCTAGGCAGCTTCGTTGTGTTACCTTTAACCCGGAGGTCTCAGTTAACCTCATCAGTTCAGGATCCGAGTCCGCTTCAGGAGAGGACCCCGCAGCACCAGCAGAGCAGTAGAGCTTCGGAGTATTCGAAGTCGTCAAGATGGTGTACGAGTGTAGTCGTACGAGTCATGAGGTTTCACTTCATGTATGAGAGTAGTGAACCTGGCATGTTGATTATCTTTCATGTATGAGTCTATGTATAATTATGTTGGAACTCTCTTTTATTCGCCGTATTTCCTTCGTCATTTCAGTTTTTCTCGGGCTTTTGTTTGTGGCTTTTTTCCAATTTATTTTGAATGTTTCTCATCTCGGTTGCGTTGCCTTGGGAAAAATCATAATAGGATGCCGCGGGGAGGCAGCACTAGCAACGTTCGTGAGGGTACCCTTGTTCGTCGTTCCAGACGACAGGCAGGACACTCCCCCGAGCCATACGTTCCACCACCGCCTCCACCACCAAATCCACTCTCCACCGAGCAAATTCTGCGTATGTTTGAGGAAAGGAGGAATAATGATCTGATTGAAATATTAAGAAGTGTGCAAGCTGTGGTTGGACAAAATGGAAATCAGAATGGTCACCACTCCAAGCTGACAGACTTTCAGAGGACCAAGCGTCCCAGTTTCAGTCAGGTTCTTGATCCCTTGGATGCAGACGATTGGTTACGAGCCTTTGAGAGAAATCTTGAGATTGCTCGTACTGACGAAGATGATAAAGTTCCATTTGAAACTCATTATCTTGAAGGCGCCGCTTCCATATGGTGGGAAAATGCAAGAACCATGTGGCCTGCTGATGAAGAAATTACCTGGACAAAATTCAAGGATCAGTTCCAGAAATATCATCTCCCTACTGGAATTATGAAGACCAAGTAGCGTGAATTTCTCGTGCTCCTTCAAGGAAATCAGTCAGTGGGTGAATATTTGCAAAAATTCAATCATCTATCACGTTACTCCCTATATGACGTGGCCACTGAAGAAAGAAAGATTGACAGATTTCTTGGTGGATTAAACCCGCAACTCCGGTGTACTCTCAGCATGTTTGATCTCCCAGATTTCCAAATTCTGGTACGCAAAGCTTTCATTGCTGAAAGGGAGCACAAGCTCGTACCAGACAATAGGCCTGTCAATAATGATCACAGGCGCAAGTTTGAGCCAAAGGAGGATGGACAACTCATGCAAAAGGCTCGTACCTGGCAGCAGACTCAGGTGGAATACAAGCCCAATTGGCAAGAGAATGTTAACAAGACCACCACCCAAGTAAAGAATGTCGTGCCCAACCCAGTGCATGAGGAGCGTCAGCGCATCAATGCTTGCTTTAGTTGTGGGCAAACCGTACATTATGTCAGGCAGTGTCCCAAGAACAGCATGGCGAATGCTCTATTTAGGCCACAAGTCAACTTTATGGAATCATGCCCGACCCAACAAAACATAACTGGGCACATTCATCACCTATCCACTGGTGAAGCCTAAGAGAACCCCGAAGTCGTCATTGGTATGTTTTCTGTTAATAACATACCTGCAGTAATTTTATTTGACTCTGGGGCTTCCCACTCTTTTATTTCTTGGAGTTTTGTTGCCCAAAACAAATTTCCTTGTTCACTTTTGGGCAAGAATATGCTGGTACAAACCCCGGGATCATTAATCAGGATCAATCTGGTTTGTCGTAATCTGCAAATCAATATAAACAGAGTCTGTTTTCCAACTTCTTTGATAATCATTGAGTCTGCTAACTTGGATGTTATCTTGGGTATGAATTGGCTGACTTAATATCAAGTATGCATAAGTTGCGCGACCCGAGAAGTTACTTTGACCAGTCCGAAGGGGGCAGACTACCAAATTCTATGCTTGCAGAAGCATACCCAAGAAAGAAATGGCCTTCACTGCTGTGGCTGAATTGGAATTAATTCCTATGGTCAGTGAGTTTCCTGATGTATTTCCAGAAGAGCTGCCAAGCATGCCACCAGATCGAGAGCTTAAATTTGCAATAGATCTTGTGCCCGGAACCGCACCGTTATACAAGAAGTATTACTAGATGCCCTCATCAGAATTAGTGGAGCTAAAGGAACAGCTTGATGAAATGCTCCAGAAAGGATATATTCGTCCCAGCTCTTCACCATGGGGATCACCTGCTATCTTCGTGGACAAAAAGGATGGCAGCCTCCACATGTGTGTGGATTACCGTCAGCTGAACGAGGTCACCATCAAAAATAAATATCCGCTGCCAAGGATTGATGACTTGTTGGATCAGCTCAGTGGGGCCAAGGTATTCTCCAAGATTGATTTACTGACAGGATATCATCAGCTCAAGATTAAAAAGGAAGATATTCCTAAGACCGCATTCACCACTTGATACGGTCTTTATGAATATACAGTTATGTCCTTTGGTCTCACCAACGCACCTGCCTTCTTCATGCATATGATGAACAAAGTATTCATGGACTTCCTCGATAAGTTCGTGGTAGTGTCCATCGATGACATGCTTATTTACTCAAGAAGTGAAGAAGATCACAAAGAACACCTCCAAGCAGTGCTACAACGACTCCGCGACCATCAGCTATACGCCAAATTCAGTAAGTGTGAGTTTTGGCTCAAGCAAGTTGGATTTCTTTGACACGTACTATCCTCCGAAGGTATCACCGTGGACCCGAGCAAATTAAAGTATGTGCTCGATTGGTTGCCACCCACAACCCGGAGTTTTCTTGGATTAGCCGGATATTACTGTTGTTTCATTGAAGGGTTTTCCAAGATTGCTAAGTCCATGACGGAGCAGCTCAAAAAGGATAAGAAGTTTGAATGGAATGAGGACTATGAGAAAAGTTTTAATGAGCTAAAGAAAAGGCTGACGACGCCACCTATGTTAACTCTTCCAGATATCTACCGCAGTTTTGATGTGTACTGTGACGCCTCCAGAAAAGGTCTAGGATGCGTACTTATGCAAGACGGCAAGGTAGTAGCCTATGCATCGCGACAACTACGACCCCACAAGGGAAATTATCCCACTCATGATCTGGAATTGGCCGCGGTGGTTCATGCTCTAAAAATTTGGAGGCACTATCTTATCGGGAAGAGGTGCCAAATTTTTACCGATCATAAAAGTCTCAAGTATATATTTACTCAGACAGATTTAAACCTCCGTCAATGAAGATGGCTTGAGTTGGTCAAGGATTATGATCTTGGAATAAATTACCACCCGAGTAAGGCGAACGTGGTCGCCGACGCACTCAGTCGAAAGCCTGTCAGCCTGACTATCATAGTGGAATCCTTGCCTCCTGAACTTCAAGAGGAGATTGCTCAGCTCAACCTAGTCATAGTTGATGCTGTCCTTGCTAATATTTTGAAAGTTTCCCCCACACTTGAGGAAGAGATCCACAAGGCCCAGCCAGCTGAAACCGTCCTGCAGAAACGTGCCAAGAATGTGGTGATAGGACCAACCTCAGATTTCTCAAAGGATCAAGTTGGTACCCTCGGATTCCGTGGAAGAATTTGTGTACCAAATCATGCGGATTTAAAGTAGAAAATCCTGTCAGAAGCACATGAATCTTCATATTCCATTCACCCTAGAGGTATGAAAATGTATGAAGACCTTTGACAAATATTCTTGTGGGATGGAATGAAGAAAGACATTGCCTATTTTGTGGCCTGTTGCGACATATGCAACAAGGTGAAGGCCGAGCATCAGAAGCCAGCCGGACTTCTCCAACCATTGCTAGTTTCACAATGGAAATGGGATGATGTCTGCATGGATTTCATCACAGGACTGCCCAAGACTCAGCGAGGCAATGATTCAATCTGGGTCATAGTGGACACCTTAACTAAGGTTTCTCACTTTATCCGGATCAGAACCACATATCAAGCGGATCAACTTGCACAACTGTATGTATCCAGGATAGTCAGTCTGCATGGAGTACCCCGAACCATCATTTCCGACTGAGGTTCACTTTTTACCTCAGTTTTTTGCTCACGTCTCCATCAAGCCTTGGGGACAGCACTGAAATACAGTACCACTTATCATCCTCAGACTGATGGACAGACAGAGCAGGTAAACCAAATACTCAAAGATATGTTGCGAGCCTGTGCTTTGGCCCAAGGATCTAAATGGGAAGACTGTCTGCCGTATGCCGAGTTCTCTTATAACAACAGCTTCTAGACCAGTCTAAAGATCTCACTGTATGAGGCTTTGTATGGCCGTAAGTGTCGCACTCCTTTAAATTGGTCTCAAACTGGAGATAGCCATATTTTCGGAACCGATCTCATGATGGAAGCTGAGAAACAAGTTAGGGAAATCCGAGATAGATTGCAAGTGGCCAAATCTCGACAGAAGAGTTATTATGCTGCAAAGCACCGACATATTAGTTTTGAACCCGGAGAACATGTATACCTCCGAGTCACTCCTATGAAAAGGGTCAATCGGTTCCAGACTCGTGGAAAGTTCACACCCAGATTTATTGGTCCATTTCCAGTTATGTCCCGAGTGGGTACTGTTGCATATCAGTTGGAACTACCCCCATTATTGTCGGACGTGCACAACGTGTTTCATGTTTCACAGTTGAGGCGATGCATATCGCCGCCTGACAAAAAGACTGCTATGACTGAGATAGAGTTGGCAAGGGATTTAACATATGAAGAGAGACCGGTTAGAATTTTGGATCAGATGGAAGAGTCACTCACAGTAAAGTAAGGAAGTTTTACAAAGATCAGTGGAGCATGACATAGAGTCAGAATCAACGTGGGAACGGGAAGAATTTCTAAGGTCACATTATCCGGAATGGTTTTCCCAAGCAACCGAATCTCAAGGACGAGATTCATTCTAAGTGCGGGAGGTTTGTGACAGCCTGGTTTTTGCCCTCCTTTATTTGCCTGATTTTCATTTGGATTGATTTTGAAATTTGGAGTTTTTGAATCTTTTCATATGGACTTAAACACTTGGGCACCCTTGGCTTTCACCCAAGTGCCTCATTTCCCTCTCTAGCTATCATTCCCTCTCTGGTTCTACCCAAAATAATATTTGGCATATTTTTCTTAAATGAAAAATATTCATTTCTCTCTCTTAAACCCTAACTAGCTCAATGTGCTCCATAGCAACCCCAATTTTTCTAGCCCACAAAAATCTGACAAAATTCACAAATATCCTTTGAACCCTAGGGCACCTTCCTGAGCAAAAATATTGCACAACTTTTTGGAATACTTTTGCTACAGAAAATATTTTCTGTTCTGGACAGAAATGGTGGTATCTACAACAACTACCATTTTACTTGCTCCAATGTGGCTGATTTTTCTTGTGCATCATCACCTTAGTAGATGATTGCTAGCCTCCAAAGCCTAGCTCCCAACTCCCAGCCGTTTGACCTCAGTAACCTCTCCAAGTTACTGGTCAGAAACTTACTTGGCTTGTGAAATCTTTTCTACTGCGTCTGGGTCCAAACCAAAGCGTGGTAATCTTCAAAACAACCATGAACAACAAGCCATACATGAACTTTGAACGTAGGTCAGCCTGAGGGAAAATTTCACGCGGTGACCACACGTGTACATGATGCCAGCCTGCGTGTCGACGCGCTCTGAGTGCCGCCGAGCGCTCTGTTTCAAGCATGCTCGCTTCCCCCGACTGCAAAAGTGTGCCAAACCTTGCCACCATCCTCGTTCTGACCCCCTTAACTCTCCCCTGGCACTCGCCGACGTCGGAGCTCGCCGCAACGAGCATGGGTGCGGTCCAGCCAACGCAACAGTGCGCTCTGCACTATGCTCGTCGCCTTCCTCACGATCATGTGCTCGTCCCCGTTCGCCCACAGTCCCCGCGTGAGTTGCGTCGCCTTCTCCCCCTGTCACTGATGCCGCTCGTCACCGGGCGCCATGACCAGGTGTCATCGGTGGAGCCTGAACCCCCCCCCCCTCGATGCTCGCCTATAAAAGGAGCCATCCCCAGCCTCCTCGAGCACCATCCTCCACTCCCACACACTCCACAACCTCGTAGATAGCTGTAGCCCGGCCGGTCAGGCCGCGGGCCGCCGTCCCCGAGCTTGAGCTCACCGGCGATCCCCTCGGGTCGTCGCGGTAGCTCCAGCCCCTCCCAGGCCTGGGCAACCCTTCCAGGGCCTCCGCCACTCTGCGGTGGTGCTGTCCCGCCCGGTTGGAGCCTCTGGAGTGGCCTCATCTTGCCGTTGTCTTTGTCTCCGGTGAGCTCCGCTTTCTATCTTCGCTAGAGAGGACGATTCCAATGCCGTCCGACCACCCCTAGCTACTCTACGGGTATGGGCAAGTGCGCCTCCGTCTCCTCTCTCGATCCCTCCCTCTCGTTTTGGCCAAGGAGCCCTCGCCGCCGGCGTGAGCTCCAGCGAAGCCGAGCCTCTCTCTGTTCCGTTCTCCCTCTCCCCCTCGCCTGACTAGCAGGGCCCGCTAGTCAGCCACTCAGTACGCATGGAGCCGTACGAGTGGTGGCGCCCTGAGGCTTTACGCCTTCGACGTCACCCCCCAGTCTGTTTTATTTAAATTCAAATTCATATATTTTCCAGAAAGCTTCAAACAGCTATAACTCTTCAACCATAAGTCCAAATGAATTTATTCTTTTTGCATTGTGTTCTTTGCAAAGAAATCTAGAAGCTCACCAAAAATGAGATTTTTCTATGCTGTCTAGATTTTCTGGTGATTTTCAGAAGGGTTCTTGTTATTTTATTCTTGTGTTTAAAATTATTTTTAGAGGGTGAGGCTTGTCTTTGAGGATCACCAGGGGGCTTGTGAACCTCATCTGCACTAAGGCAAGCCACAACAACATTTTCATGGTGTCATTTCAATATTTGTGATTTTCCTACTTGAATGAATGATTTAATCCATGCATTTAATTAACTATTGTATTATTTATATTCTGTTAAGTGCTTGTTTAAGTTAATATGCTTGATTTACAGAAAGTTTGTAGCTAACTTAGTTGGTAAAGAAACTAGAATAAAATTTTGCTATAATAGAAATAATATGGTTATGGATATAAGTAATTACTGGAGTTATTTTCTTGCATGAGAAAAATGATAAAAATTGTTAGAAAAGATTCTATTTAATGTGAGGTTTAATCCTAAACAGAGAAGTATAAGGAGATGTTGATGCTTATGCTTAGTGTGGATTTAGTTGACTCAGTCATTATCGTTGATATGTGATGCATAATTTAGTGTTGCATTTTCATGGCATGTTATGACACCGGTTATTTGCATTTTAAGTTGAACCTGATGATAACTCAACTTGAATAAATCATTGACCGGGTCATGGTGCCACCGAATCGAGTTTTCCCAGTGCAACCACATTTGCCTTTATGGGAAGGCCTTTATTCGGTCCGTTGTCATGCCTCTGGTCGGTGCCTCCAACGAGGGAAGGTTATGGGCGTGCGGTACCCTGGCCCGGTAAGTAGACATAACCTTGTGTGCCCGTTGTTGAGGTTATGGTACCGGGTCCCCGTGTGGGATCGTTTGTGTTTTCGCCACGACGGTGGTCGTTGTGTCTTTGGTAGACACGGGGCCACCCAGGACTAGCCCGATGGGGAGTGAGTCGGAGTGGCCGAGAGAGTGTCATGGCAATGAAGGGGTTTCGTCAGAATGCCGTTGGTCCACCCAAATGGGATTACGAGGCCATGGGTTGCGTGGTGTGGGTACAGTGCGCTACCTCTGCAGAGTGTATTAATCTATCGATAGCCGAGTCCACGGTTACAGACACCTCAAAAGTAGGTCACAACATGGGTCAACATCTAATTAATCTTGCACACTAAGTCATGAACTTTGCACTGTTGATGAGCCGTCTTGTTGTTTGAGACCACGTGTTGGTTGTGCTTGTGATCGCCGGAAGGATCACCGTTTGAGACCAAATATTGGTCGTGGTTGTGATCGCCGGAAAGATCACGAGATATCACTAGTTAAGACCGTAAGATTGGATCCAAGACTGATCACCGTTGGTAAGTCAGTCCGAGGGACTGTCCTCATAAGAGCATGATCACAGCATGTTGGCTATATTGTTGCATTATTAATAATTGGTTAATTATCATGATATTGTTACTCATTATGTTTATGCTTGTTGTGAGCTTGCAAGTACATTCAATATACTGACCTGGCGTGTCATGCAAGTACATTCAATGTACCGAGTCTAGATCGTGTCCACATCGGTGTCCCTGTGCTATGGAGTTTCCGCTACGACGTTGTTCCGCTGCCGCGTAGTTGTTGTGATCGAGGCCCCTTTATGTTCACTAAATAATGTACATATTGTTCAGCCGCACCGTGTGTGCCACTCGGCCTCGACACCTGTTGTAATATAAACTTTGTTCCGCTAGCTTTAATAAAGCGGTTGTTTTCTGTACCAAGATGTTGTGTGTTGCCAGAAGCCATGGTCTCTGGGCTGGCAATGCATGGTAAACCGGTCGCTCTGAGCCGGGGTGCCACATCTTCCCCAATATTCTGTCAGCATTCTAAAAGAAGAAACAAGCAGACACATAACAGTTTAGCATGTACTAGTATGTGAAACTCATTTTGGTGAACCAGTTCATTAGTAAGGTGGACAGGATTAAACTACCAAGTCTTCTATTGCCAAGTACTAGTACATAATAAAAGCATCAAACAAACATATATCTATGTCCTATGGTCACTGCATTGTATTGCCAAATCAAAATAGAGACACGGTTCAAATCATATCAGTTCAAGACAAAGCAGCAGTGAAAGAATACAAAGCGTGGGAAACTACCACTACTAGAAAAAGGGCTATAGATGGGATTGACACTAATGGTGCACCAGACAAGCGGTGCGCCATTAGTATATACTAATGGCGCACCACCTTCTGATACGCCATTAGTGTGGAAACTACTAATGGCGCACCTGGCCCAAGGTGCGCCATTAGTATCAAAAAAAAATTTGAACTAGTGCGCCTGTCCAAACATACTAATGGCGCATCCAGATGAAGTGCGCCATTACTAGTTGTAACTAGTAATGGCGCACCTGTGGGGAAGTGCGCCACTAATGTTGTTTTTTTATTATATTTTTTATTCCTTTTTTGCAAAACTACTAATGGCGCACTTTTCCACCGTGCGCCATTACTAGTTTAAACTAGTAATGGCGCACTTTGGAGCAGTGCGCCATTAGTATGTTTTTTTTTGCAAAACTACTAATGGCGCACCACCAGAAGGTGCGCCATTAGTAACCTGGATTACTAATGGCGCATTTATGGTTGGTGCGCCATTAGTAAGTGGGCAGCAACAAGATATTTTGGACAGCCTCTCCTACCCACACCCACTTTCTCCCCACTTCATTCTCTCCACCGCCTCCTCCTTGTATCGGGTGCCTCCTCTTTTTCACCTCATTTCCACCATAGATTCATTCAAATTAAGTGGTTAAATTACCTTGTTTTGATAGGTAAGTAAGGGGGGAAGCTATATTTATGTTGTTCTCCCTACAACAATGTGCACATGCACTTTTTATGGCCTAGCTAGATCTATGTATGTTCGTGGTGTTGCATATGTTTGTGGTGTTGCATATGTGTTTGTGTTTGGAGGTGTACTGGTATTTGAAATGCGATAGTTGCCAATATTTTGCCGGAATGTTGATTCATTTCCGTTTCGGCGAGAATTTTGGCATTAAGCATTCTTTTTGGTCCTATTTTTAGGGAAAGTCATGCCAAATTTTTTCTTGGTTCTAAAATATTGTTTTGCTCTACCCCGCAGGCGACCATGGTCCGCACGATGACCTAAGGCATCGTGAATAGGTTTTTGAGGTCCGCGAAGGCCAAGATGCTTCAAAAGAACGAGACGGAGATAAGATTTCCGTGTCGAAGATGCAAGCTGAAGAGCCTTATTGCGGACCCGGATTCCGGGCAGGTGCGGGACCACCTGCTCTTGCGTGGTTTCATGGATGGCTATCGGTGGAAAGGTGATGAAGATGACTATGAAGTCGTCCATGGGGGCCGGGCAAGAAATGAGGAAGGGCAGCAAGACAACCACCGCGGCTCGGGCGGGCGAGAAGACGAAGAATCCCCAGGAGATGATCACGACGGTGATGCTGTACACAGTCATCATGTAGAAGATGCAGGACATGATGATGAGGAAGATGCCAGAGCAAACGATGGGCATGATCATGAAGATGATGATGCCGGCGGAGCAGACGACGTTGGACCATCGATGGGATGGGTGCAGGACCCTCATATTCAGGAGCTGCTTCTCAAGCAGACGGATAACGCAAGAGCTGCCGCCCGAGAGAAAGCCAAGATGGATCAACTTGAGTTAGACGTGGTTACTCCATTGTATGAAGAATGCAGGCCCGAGGATACCCGCCTGAAAGTAACGCTCATGGCTCTGGAGATGAAGGTAAAACACAAAATGACCGACGCATGCTTTGACGAGAACATGTCATTCTGGCACAAACGTCTTCCCAAGGGGAACAAGTGCCCGACCAGTTTGGAGGAGGCGAAGAAAATCGTGTGTCCTCTGGATTTACCGCACGTGAAATACCATGTGTGCATGAACAATTGCATCATTTATCGGGACGAGCATGCGGAGTCTACCATATGTCCGGTGTGCGGCGTCACTCGATACAAGAAGGGGAAGAAAGCTCCTCGAAAAGTGGTGTGGTACTTTCCGATCACTCCTCGTCTGCAGCGGTATTTAGCGGACCCTAAGGTAGCAAAGCTCCTGCGTTGCCATGCGGATAGGGAGGAGAAGAAGCGAGAAGATGATGCAAATGATTCGGAGATAGATAAAAAAGACAAGATGTTGAGTCACCCTAAGGATGCGAGCCAGTGGCAAGCGTTGAACTTGGAAGACCCAGAATTTGGGAACGATCCAAGGAACATCGTGCTGGGCGCGAGCACCGATGGAGTCAATCCGTTTGGCAGCCAGAGAAGCACACATAGCACCTGGCCTGTGTTTGTTTGGATGTACAACCTTCCCCCCTAGTTGTGCATGAAGAGGAAGTACATTCACATGAGTATGCTAATTGAAGGGCCGAAACAACCAGGGAACGACATCAATCTATATCTGGGGCTTCTGAAAGAGGAGCTTGACACGCTGTGGAAAATGCCAGCCAATACGTGGGACGCCGCAGAGAAAGAATATTTCCCTATGAGAGCCGCACTGCTCACGACGGTGCACGACTATCTCGGTTACAGATATCTCGCGGGGCAGGTAGTCCACGGATTTTCTGGATGCGTAAGGTGCATGGATGACACAACGTATCGCCAGCTAGATAGAGATCCCGGGTCTTCGAAAACCGTGTTCATGGGACATAGAAGGTGGCTTCGCGACGATGACCCGTGGAGGAAATGCAAGAATCTGTTCGATGGTGAAACCGAACCCCGAAAACGCCCGTGTACGAGGAGCGGCGAGGAAATAGACAAGTTGTTGAAAAATTGGAAAGACTGCCCACTGCCGGGAAAGAAGCAAAAGGTGCCAGAGCCAGGAAAGAAGCGAAAGGCGCCAGAGCCGCTGCTGAAGGTATGGAAAACCAGGTCTGTTTTCTGGGACTTGCCGTACTGGAAGATCCACCGTGTGCCTCACAGCCTTGATGTCATGCATATCACGAAGAACGTGTGTGAGAGTCTGCTTGGTACCCTGCTCAACATGCCAGAGAGGACCAAAGATGGGCCGAAAGCAAGGGCAGACTTGAAATCAATGGGCATCAGGAAGGAGCTTCACGCTAATGATGATGATGATGAGGCGAAGCAGGACACAGAAAGTCGTCGCAAAGGCAAAAAGGCCAAGAAGACCGGAAATGACTACCCTCCCGCGTGCTTCACTCTAAGTCAGGAGGAGATCGAGCAGTTTTTCACCTGCCTCCTAGGAGTAAAACTTCCTTACGGTTACGCGGGGAAGATAAGCAGATACCTAGACCCAGCAAAGTAGAAGTTCAGTGGGATGAAGTCTCATGACTGTCACGTGCTGATGACGCAGATACTTCCAGTTGCAATCCGTGGGATCATGGACGCGCATGTCCGTTAAACGCTATTTGGCCTATGCAACTTTTTCGACGTCATCTCTCGGAAGTCGATTGGCGTGAGGCAACTAAGAAGGCTACAGGAAGAGATAGTGGTGATACTATGCGAGCTTGAGATGTACTTCCCGCCCGCATTCTTTGACGTTATGGTGCATCTGCTGGTCCATATAGTGGAGGATATCATCCAACTCGAGCCGACGTTCCTGCACAGCATGATGTCGTTCGAAAGGATGAATGGTGTCATCAAAGGATACGTTCGCAACATGTCATGTCCAGAGGAAAGTATAGCCAGGGGCTTTCTGACCGAAGAGTGCATCTCCTACTGCACGAATTATCTAGGCATCGAGAATCCCGTTGGTCTGCCCGTCAACAGGCACCTCGGCGGGCTCGCTGGATGGGGTCACCGTGAGGGTCGCCGCGAAATGCATGTCGACTTAGAGGGTCGACTCGCCGACTTTGAAAGAGCAAACCTAGTCGCGCTACAACACATAGACGTGGTCGATCGTTGGGTGGTAGAGCACAAAACCTTTATTAAGAAGACGTACAATGACCGAGGCCAATAGAGGACGGACGGAGATATAATCAAAGAGCACAACTCATGTTTCACGCGTTGGTTCAAGCAGAAGCTTCTGTCGTACCCTTTACATGAGGATTCTTCCGTGGAAGAAAAACTCATATTCTCCTTGTCACAGGGCGCCGAGCACAACCTGATGACCTATGAGGCGTACGATATCAACGACTACACATTCTACACCGAGGCCAAGGACATGAAGAGCGATGGTTATCAGAACTCCGGGGTAACGATGGAATCCTACACCGGTAACGATAAGGACAGATACTACGGAAGGATCGAGGAGATCTGGGAGCTGAGCTACGCTGGAGAGAAGGTCCCGATGTTCCATGTCAGATGGGCGAAGAGCGTCCTAAAAGAAGACAGGTATTTCACCACCATGGTTATACCCAAAGCCAAATCCAAGACCGCGGGCACAAACGTCACCGTGAAAAATGAGCCATGGGTACTGGCTTCCCAAGTGGACCAATGCTTCTTCATTACCTACCCGTCAAAGCCCAGTCGTGTTGTCGTGAGGAGAGGCAAAAGGAAGAATTCGACAAGTACGGCGACCCAAGGATCGAACATGACAACGATGATGAAGTAGCAGCATACACCACAAGAAGAAGCAGGACCACCCTACCTAAAGGACGTCCGTTTCACAGAAGAACTCCATTTGCGAAAAAGAAGGGCAAGAAGAATGTCAACATATAGCTAGCTAAGATCGATTGTATTTAAATCGTAGCCTTCATTTCTCGATTGTATTTCATGGGCACTTTTTGAACTATCATGAATATTTTTAGATTTCATGGACATTCGATCTCGATCCCCCTCCATCTCGATCGCTATCCCACCTCGCTAGATCCGGTCCCCCTCGCCGCCGAGCACCCCTCGGTCCATCGGCCGCCGCCGCCGACCGCCCGCACCCTCGATTCCCCTACTTAACCGCCGCCGCCGACCCCCCGCACCCTCCCCCGCTCCACCGGCATTACTGCTTGATGATATTTTTAATAAAATTATTACTGTCTTATAAAAAAATATTACTGTTATGATTTAAACAAGTTTGAACATATTTAAACACAAATAAGTATCAAACAACATTTTAAATGCATAAAAAAAATTGTGGAGGCTGGGAATCGAACCCAGGACCTCCTGGTGTGAGAACTGGCTGCTGACCAGTCGAGCTAGTAGAGGGAACTTGGTGTGGATCAGGTCAGGTGGAAGATAACCTGTTGGCTCGAGCAGAAATAAAAAAAATTACTAATAGCGCACCAGGGTGAGGTGCGCCATTAGTATGGATGTACTTATGGCGCACCGAGGGGTGGTGCACCATTAGTATTGTGCCGCCCCCATTGATATTTCCTCCCCGGCGGCCCAAACCTATCTCTCTCCCTCGGCCTCGCCCTCGATCCCCTTCCCCTCTCCTCTCCCGACGCCGCTGCCCCGCCGCCTCGACGACACCGCGATGCCGCTGCCCCGACGCCCCGACGCCGCGACGCCGCCCTATCCTCTCCCGACGCTGCCGCCCCGCCGCCTCGTCATCCTCGTCTCCGCCCCGACGCCCCGACACCGCGACACCGCCCTCTCCTCTCCCGACGCCGCCGCCCTGCCGCCTCGTCGTCCTCGTCTCCGCCTCGACGCCCCGACGCCGCGACGCCACGACGCCGCCCTCTCCTCTCCCGACGGCCGCCGCCCCGCCTCCCCTCCGATCTTATTTTGTTTTTAAGCCAGGGTGCGACACAAACACCATTCTTGAAACTCCATGATTCTGGTCCTGACGTTGTGTGAGTGCGTGTGTGTATGGTGGTCAACTTTTTTACAATACATGGAGGGAAAATTGCTCTGTTTAGTATTACCTTCATTTGGAATTAACTCTCGTGGCTCATTTCAGTGACAGTTAATTCCGAACGGAGGGAGTAGGATGTAGTAGCAACTAGCAACATACCATAGTTTAGACTGAAATGCTACTATTTGTTTCCGGAACGCTACTCTTGTCACTAGCTTCCATCTTTGTTTAGGCATGGATAGGCATAGCACCGGAGATGCGGAGTTATGACAGGAATTGCAAAGCTAACCTAACATGATTGGTCGGCTTGAATTATGGAGCTGTCCGGCCCCATTATGCAACAGTTCGTCAGAGCTGGACAAACAAGTGAATGCAAACAGCGACCACAGGGACCAGGTCGCCTCCTAACAATAATAGATTAAGCTAACAGCATCCAGATTCCAGAGTACTTAAACACTAAAGCTTGTAACCGGCAATCTTTTAGTTGTGATGATGCTGTGGTGGTTACTGGTAGTAGCAGTGGGCACCAGCTGATACATCAAGTTTAGGGTAATATCGTGAGGCAAGGTTAGATGAATGTCACCTGTGCGATTGCTCTGTTTATTTTGTTGTCAGTTTGTACTTAAGCTGTGTCTGCATGCAATAGTAGAGATTGTCCCTAGCCCCAGTTACTTATTTTGTTGGTGAGCACTTAAAAGGAGTAGATATTGTTATCTTTGTTTCTCTGTTCTGGACAGTTGATTTGTCAGCATGCTATCTTCATTGTAAGTTTTCCTATCAGCTTGCGTATACTAATGTTGTATGCACAATATTTCTGATCCATCTCCTTGAGATGTGATATTCACTGTCGGTAGTTGTAATAATCAAATATGAGTTTGTCATTATGCCTTGACTTAGCACCTGATCAAGAGTAAATGGCTGTGTTTGGTCAACTATCTTACCCTCTTTGGACAACTTGACTTCGTTGGTGTTTGGTCATGTTGTGCTGTCTAGACTGTTGGCAACATGCTGGTTATTTTTGTTTTTGATGTACTAATTCTGTAATTTGCATGGAGCTATGCCAGTTGATACAAATATCTTAGCCTCTTAGGACAACCTGACTTTGTTGATGTTGGCCACACATGTGCTGTTTAGACTGTTTATATGGGGCTCCTGATTTTATCATGAAGAAATAATAGATAGTGTGGGTCTGACCTTGTTTAATTTCTGCAATTCTTGTATATGATATTCTTTGGTGTGTATTGCATTCTCATCGTGGTTTTGATCACAGAACAAGAAGGGAAAGGGCAACTGAAGTACCTACTGCAGCAGACAGAAGTATTTTCCCACTTTGCAGAAGGAAGCCAGGCTAAAGAGAAGAATCCACGTGGAAGGTGATTCTTGGTTATGTTTTTTTAAAAGCAATCCTTGGTTATGTTAGTGCCACTATATAGTACTTTACTATGAATACCCATCTTGGATGACCAATAGAAATTGCAGCCACATGTGCACCGATCTAATTTGAAACATCAATGAAAATTGAAAAAAATTTACTCTTAATTTGCTCTTAATTTTGTGGTTTGCAAGCTAGACTTTGCTCTTAATTTTGTGAATGCCTAATTAGGGTGCATTTCTGATAAACAAGAAAAGATAGCTTTGCGTTGACTTGCTTCCACATTTGTGTTCTTGCTAGGGACTGTTTAAAATGCTGGGATCAATTTTGGAGACTGGCCGACAATTTAGTACTGCTGGTGCATTTCCTTTTAGTCTTAGATCATAAACTACTCTTTGTGAACATAAATAGATGATCTCAAATCACCATAGTACTGTGGAAATGGTTTAATGCTACTTCTGGCGTTCTTACTTCAGCATCTGTATGCCCATGCAATGATTTGCTTTGTTGTGATGGAGGCCTTTTTTGCTTTGTCCACCCGAGAGGCCCTTGAGTTTGCTGGAATGTCGATTAACTTCCGTTCCAGCAAATTCGGGTACTCCATATGTCCTATTTTCAGCAAAGGTCATGCTGAAATTTTCCGTGAATTTTAGCATGACTTTGCTAAAAATAGGACATATGGGGTACTTGTGACTAATGATGAAAGCTTAGGCTTTTAGGGTGCCTCGGCGTCGAAAAACCCTCGATGATAAAAGCTTAGCTTTTAGGATGCCTCGGTGTCGACAAACCCTAAACAATAACCAACTTTTTGACCAAACTTTGTTCCTATTTAGAGAGAAACATGGCCAACAACGATGAGGCCGGGGGTTCGGGCGGCAAGGCATTCTGGGAGCTGTCCCAGGAGATGGAGGACCAACCTCAGTTGTATGAGGACGCCGCCTTCCCCATCGATCCTGAGACCACTGATGGTACCGTCGAGGATGACCCCACTGATGCCACCACTGATGGTGCCGCCGAGGATGCCACCACTGATGATGGCGGCGCACGCACAGATGGCAGCCAACCGAAGAGGCAACGGAAGGACCGGCGCCCGATCGTGCTCCTCACCCTCAAGGAGGAAGTTACTAAAGTGGACTCCAATGGGAATCCAACGGCGCCCGAATGATCAACACCGTCTCCAACGGGAATCCAACGTCAAGGGGTACTCGCTTCAGCTCGGGTGCATTCTCCGGAGCACCGTCTCGATAAACACCGAGAACCTGAGGCATCCTGACCGAGGGAATTTGCACAACCTCCTCTTCACGAAGCTACACGAACGATACAAGTTCCCCGCTGAATTTGCAAACACAAGCCTCAAAGGGAATAAAGTGAACAATGTTGCCCTCACGAAGATGAGCAAGGCCCTGTCTACTTGGAAAAGCAATGTGAAGAGAATGATCGAGAAAGATGAGAGTTATCAGAAGATCAAGGAGAAAAATCCTTCGATCACCGAAGATGACTACAACGACTTCAAGATCAATTGCTCGAGCACCGCAAACTCCCAGTCAAGTCAGTGGGGGAAAGAAATGCGGGAGCAGAACATAGGGGAACACACACTCGGTCCCGGCGGTTACAGAGTGGCGGAGCCTATATGGGACAAGGAGGAGGCGGACCGTGCCGATCAAGGCCTACCACCCCTCTTCGATAAATACGGTGACAAGCAGACCAGGAACTTTGTCAGGGACCAGTACAAGAAGGACCTGAAAACAAAGGAGCTTACCACGGATCCGAAGACCAGGAAGCTTGAGCTTGTTCTGGTAAGGAATACACCCCCGCGTAATTAGCTCCATATGGTTGCATTCTAATTAATGAAGCCAAATTTCTAAATGGTTCACATTCCTTCCGCAGGCGACTGAAAGCAGTAGCGCGGGGTCAACTAAGAGCAACCCTTGGGACACCACTCTAAATAGGGCGTTGAATGTAATGAAGAACAAGGATAAGCTCAGTAAGCCGACGTCAGCTAGTCGTGTGGCCAGCAAAGGCTTGTTGACAAGATGGGGGTCATACTATACCGCTGGTGTGCGGAAGGAGAAAAAGACCAGCTCGGAAAGCCAGGCGCGCGAGGTACAAGAACTCAAGGCACAGGTGGTGTTGATTCCGGAGATTGTCCAAGAGCAAGTGGAACAACGACTCGGAGCGACGATCACCGCCATTGTGCCTACCTTGATCTCGGGGTTGAGTGCGTGGATTGCGGGCGGCCACAGGGGCCGCCCCCGATTCCTAGCTTCACGGCCAGCAACTCGCATAATGCTATGGCGGGGCCATTGGTGCCTCCGGCGGAGGCGGCATTGGTGTCTCTGATGCTGGCACGGGAGCTTAATGCACCCGGGTGTACGGCGGCCGGCACCTCTGCAGCAAGCGGCCCCTCTGTCAACTGCATGCCCGCCGTTGGCGGTGCCTCGACATTAGCCGAGCTCGACGCCATCATCACGGTAACTAATTAAGCCTCTCTCGGCCGAGGACTTCATCTCCTTGCCTTTGACTGGGCATCCCTGACGCCCTACATGTTTTCGCAGGGCGCCGCCGACGTTCCGTGCACTCTCCTGCACTTCGTGAACAACGAGTTGGTCGATGTCGCCAAGGGCAAAATCGTTCAACCGGGCAACCCCTTGTTCCACGGTACCCAGATGCCACCCAACTTGTTTAGGGTTCAACTAGTTCGGGTGCTGCCAGGCTGCGACGAGTTGTTACCTCCGATTCGACCCATCGGGGCCGACGATGATGACGTGATGACCCTTAGCGCCTGCCTGAGCTGGCCCCTGCTTTGGCCGAAGAGCGAGATTCGTTTGGGGGCGGGGGACACCACCCCAAAGACAACACCGCCAGTCGTGCCGGCGCCAAGTCGGCCCTATGGCAAGACCGCCGCAACGGTGCCGGACATCCCTATGCCACTGGATCCAAACATGCATATGGCACAGGATCAGAACGACGACGACGATGATACATTTGGCTACGTCGATCAGTACTTTGCCGATCATGGGTACGATGGCGACTTCATGGGGCCTCTTTCTCAAGAACCCAACCCAACAAAAGACGTGTGCGATCTAGCTGGTACCGCGGAGAAGCCAAGTTGCAACAGGCGTCGTCTGGCATTCAGCTCTCAGGAGACGCCTCCAGCTGCCGACTTCACCGAGCCTCAGATAGGCGAGGTGCGAAATATTATCAGCCCCAACACACTCAAGAAGGCGGTCTGTGAGCAGAACTCGGTCCCATTACAGGAGAAGAAGAAGGCACGCAAAAGAAAGACTAAGAAGGGTGCGAGCCAGCCGGCACCGAGTACGATCCGTGCTCAGGACAGGCCACCTTCACCTAAGGATATCTCGAGGAGGGTGCATGTGGCGGGTAGGGTGATGCTACCGACAAATATGCTCAATGCTGCAACCGGTGCTATGCGGAGTCTGCATGACAGTGTTCTTTCTTTGGAGAAGCGGCGTCTCAGAGAGAAGGATGTGGCATACCCGGTTTTCGCGGCCAAGGTGCCAGAGGGCAAGGGCTTTGTGGATAACTCCATCGGGCGTACGATCGTCCTGCGGTTGGATGACATCCACGCTATGTTGAACCTTCATCCGCTGCACTACACCTTCGTTCGGCTATTTTCGCTGAGTATGGAGATGCGGATCATTCGCGACAAGACCCCGGACATCGTGATAGTCGACCCCTTCTACATGCGTGCCAAGATCTTGGGCAGCGCTGGGGACCGGCAAGTCGCGAGTTCTTACCTCGAAGGCGTCATTCTGGCAAACCAAGATATGGATAACTTCCTCGTGCCTTACTTTCCCGAGTAAGTCCTCCCCTCAACCGGCCCGTAACATATGAATTCTTAGATTTCGATCGTTTTTCTTTTAACATTCCGTGTTTTCTCCAGTGACACACATTGCACGCTCATCCTCCTAAGCCCCAAATATTCCATGGCCACGTATTTCGACCCGGACCGTCAGTCGAACGTAGACTACACAAATGTCAAGAAGGTTCTTGATGATGTTCTCCCCGGCTACGCCAAATCTGGAGGCACCTTCACATAGCCTATTCGTAAGTACGGCAAGCATGTGTTCTCCCACAATACGACGTTCTGCTGCGTCAAGCAGCCGCCTGGCGGTCAGAAGGGTGCCTACTACGCCATCCATCACATGCGGGCGATCGTACGGGACCATCATCAACTTCTGCTACCGAGTAAACTCAAAGATTGGGCAAAGAGCGTGTCGGCAATCCAGGATGCGGACCTCCGACAAGAATTCTTTCGCATCCAGTCGGAGTTTGCGGAAATCATCCATCAAGATGTCCTTCGTACCTCGGGGCAGTTCTACCTCAACCATCAACCGTCCAACAGTGACATCGACGCAATGCTACAAATGCAGGCTGACAACGACCGTTATTTCATGACTCCCACGATAGACGGCGGCTTCATCCATGCTCCGGTCCCTTGAGTCGAGTCGAAAGGAGTGATGCTGTGTCTAGTTCTGAAACATCGATTGGCTCATGTTGTAATTAAACTTTAATGAACTTGTAGTATGTCTCTTTGGTTTCGAGAGTCGTTCAACTTAGATGTAATCGATGCTATTAATGTCTTGCTTTTCTCTTCCGATCGTTCTGTTGCATACTTATATATTTCTTATGTATTGTCTGTGAATTGGTACTAACGTTTCGTTTGGCTAGTGCATAGCGATGTCGTCGTATGTCGTGTACAAGGGTAAGGTTCCCGGAGTCTACGACGACTGGGAGGAGTGTCGGAGACAGGTTCACCGATTCAGCGGTATCAGTTACAAAGGGTACACCACTAGGGCCGAGGCCGAATCTAGATACGCCCGCTATCTAGCGAGAGAGGGGAGGGAGCGTTGGAGGAACCGGATGAAGACGAGTTTCATCGTGATGATGCTCATCGTGATGACCGCAGCTCAATTCTATGTGATGGTAGTTTAGATGATCGATATCGACTTGTAATGTGAAGACAAACTCGCTACTCGCGGTCTCGAGACTTGTAATATAATGTTCTATCTTTGTTCGGTCTTTTCAATTCAGAGACTAATATGATGAATTGTATTCCGAGACTAATATGATGAATTGTATTCAAAGACTAATCTTCTATTGTATTCGATGAATCTGTTGTTGATGTGTGCTGTCTATATTTTGTCTAATTATACATTTTGTAACCTGTGCAAAACAGAAAATAAAAAATAAAAAAACCTAATATTCATACTAATGGCGCATCACATCACAGTGTGCCATTAGTATGACAAAGTATACTAATGGCGCATCATTAAACAGTGCGCCATTAGTATGCCGAAGTTACTAATGGCGCATCTTGTTGCTGTGCGCCATTATTATGCCAGAGCACCTGGGTATACATGGCCCCCTGGGAGGCATACTAATGGCGCACTTCTGTATACACTAATGGCGCATCAGAGGTGCACCTATAGTATACCAGATACTAATGGCGCACCAGTGGTGCGCCATTAGTAAAATATACTAATGGTGTGGCACTAATGGCGCACCACTAATGTGCCATTAATGGCCAAATTAGGTGCGCCATTAGTAGGCCTTTTCCTAGTAGTGTACACGGCACAACAGGATTTCAGATGGGTACCACGGGTCTACATGTACAACAACACTATTTTCTTTGTTGTGATGCTAGTAATGTGCATGATATGAGAAGTCAACTGTATACACAATTGAAATTCAAATCAACAGAGCTATTGATAAGAGCAAGCCTATTAAAGAAACATGCGTGAACATACCTGCTATGCCATTGGAATTTCGATTGGATCCTTCAATTTAAAAATAAGTTTGTATGAGTAAATACAGTGATACAAGAGCAAAGCAGTATGCACGATTGCAACCATAGTTAAAAAAGGTGCGCCTAAGCGAGCGCTTAAGCGTGCCTAGGCTCTATGTGTTTGCGAAACGCATTGTGCATAACTATGCTTAATCTGTGCATAACTGCGTATAAGCATGTGCTTTGGTCAATAAAGCGCAAGGCGGTGGCAAAATGCACAATTAACGCCTAGCGCTTTTTGGAACTATGATAGCAATGGAATCTTAAATTAGAACAGTTGTTCTTCAGGTTTAGGCACTTGTTCTACATGAACAGAGTACAGTAAGACGCAAGAATATATTACTTAAAAATAGAAAATGAGCTCATAGAGCTTACCACATTCTTGGTTCGGGACCAGTACAGAACAAGGCGTTCCCAGTCATCGTCCAGTAAATGTGTCTCAGGAGAACGTAAGGGAATTTGATGAGTTTCTTTGCCGGTGAAGTATGTTTTCTTCAGGTAATTCCGATACTGCCACCAAGCATTCTTGAAGATAGCAGAGGTATTAGTTCAGGTTACCTCATCCTAAGTTTCCAAATCGGTCCTTCTCTATAGAGAAAAATGGGAAAATTTGTTGTATTATAACCATCATGGAGGTAGGATGTATGGGACAAAGCAAAGTAATTGCCATGAATAACATTACTTACACATAACTCCTGGACAAACACCTGCAACTGGCATTTTCCTTCATCTTCAGTATAATATTTCCAAGTTGGGAAGATACGCACATACGATTTAACAACATCAAATGCGATAGATGCTAAAGTACGACTAGCTAGTTGTGCTTCCTCCACAGGAATAGGCGTACTAACTGGCTGAGTTGGGGTTCGCTGTGGTAGTACTGGCCCTTTGGGCACTAGAGCTGCCTTACTAACTGCTCTTGTTTGGGAGCTCTGTGGTGGAGATGGTGTTGTGTCAACAGGAACTGGGTTACTATCTGCTGGGGTTGGGGTAAGATTGGGTGAAGCTGGTTCTCTGTCCATCGTAGTAGGGGTACAATCTGCGAGAGTTTGGGTTATGTGTGGTAGGGCTGGTTCTCGTGCATGTACAACGGGGGTGCTATCTTCGCCAAGAGGTAGCACTATTTTATTTGAAGACCGTGCTTTAGTCCGCTAGATGCTGGCATCACCCGCTCCAATTCAGAAGGCTGATAAACAGGAAACATAGTTGAATGTATAGACATTGTATGAGAGACAGATGCAATAGATAGTGTGGAAAAAAGAGGACATCTAATAGTTGACATGTATATTGTTTAACTAAAACGGATAGCATGACATAATTTCACATATATGATGTCTATCTAAACTGGATAGCATAGCATAACATAATTCAAAGGTATGATGAATAACTAAAACGCCGTGCCAAGTTAGAGCATACACCTCGGTGGGGGAATATGACTGGTCATCTGTCTCTGAATCCATCTCTGAGGAGCTATCGGGACCCAACAAGAGATCTGCTTCGACAGGTAGCACTGTCTGCTCTGAAGGCCTTGTTTTCACTCCAGATTTTTCAATCTCCCACCCAAATGGCTGATTCACAGGAAGAGTAGTTTAATGTACAAACATTGTCAACAAATGGAAATGTAATGAAGAAAAGGATGGGCAAGATATCATTCAAATATATGATGCCTGGTCAAACAGGATGGCATTGCACATTTCACATATATTATGGCTGGCTAAAAGACATGAGACTGCATATTTCCCATATATGATATAGAAACTAAACAGGTGGTGACAGAACATGTCTAAACTAAGCAGGTGACATATATGATGTCAAAAGTAGGCACTGCAAGGCAACCACTACTAGGGAAAAGCCTAGCAGCAGCGCGGGTTTTGGGCCTATTAGTAGCGCGGGGACCGGCGCTACTAATAAGGCGCTATAGCTAACGTATAGCAGTAGCGCGGGTGCACCCGCGCTACTACTACATCCTTTAGCAGTAGCACCCGCGCTACTACTAATCTCTAATCTCTGGGGTTTTTTTTGAATTTTTTAGAAAAAAAATTCGATTTTTTTTCACTAATTTTCAAATTTCTGAATTATTTTAACCTCAAATCTCTAATCACCCCTCATCGCCGCTCAATTTAATCTCTAATCACCCCTCATCATTCCAAATCATCTAACTTCCTGGACGGTCACCCATCCTCTCACTACTCCAGCCTGAGCACACTTAACTTCCGGGTCCTATTCTCCCTCGTTTCCAAGTCTGCACTTGTTGTTTTCCTGACAATAGTAAGATGTCAATCCTATTGACCTCAGGAATTTAGCTTGAGCATGAAGTCACACATTTCACTGTTTGAGTTTGAAACTATTGTTCTAAAAATTTAGTAACACTAATATTTCTTGAATAATTAGTTTGACCATAGTTTGACCAGATTTGACCACAGTTTGACCATAGTTTGACCAGATTTGACCAAAATTTAAAAAAACTAAAATAATTATTTAGTAACACTAATATTCTTGAATAATTAGTTTGACCATAGTTTGACCAGATTTAACAAAAATTAGAAAAAAATGATTTTTTTTGAATTTTTTTGCCTCCAGATCTTAAAAGCCCCGTAACTTTTTTTCTGTTAGGTTTTTGAGGATTTTGAAAATGTTTAACAGGGTTCCCCCTGTATAAAAAACTTTTCGAGTAGATGATTTTTCATATTAAAAACTTTTTCATCCGAGGTAGTATGCAAAAGTTATGCCCATTTTTACAAATTCTCGAGAGATTTTGCAAATAAAGTCGAAATTCATATTTGCAAATTTTCCCAACAACTAGACCACATATCACATGGGAAACTTATTTTCTTTTAGTTTTTGACATTTTCATCATTTTATTTTTTTTTTAAACTGAAAAGGCGATCCACGGGGGGGGGGGGGGGGGTAGAGTTTGAAAATGGGACCTTTAGTAGTAGCGCGGTTTTTTACCCCCTCGCTACTACTATGGCACCACTTAGTAGTAGCGAGGGCTAAAAACCAACGCTACTGCTATCAAACTTACTAGTAGCGAGGTTTTAAAAACCCGCGCTACTACTATGGCATGTCCCGGGGGGCACGGTGGAGACCGCTTAGTAGTAGCGAGGGTTAAAACCCGCGCTACTGCTATCAACTTAGTAGTAGCGAGGTTTAAAAACTTGCGCTACTACTAAGTAGCAGTAGCGAGGGTTTTTAACCCTCGCTACTAGTAAGATTCTGTGTATAGGCTTTTCCCTAGTAGTGAACATATGCATGATATGACTAACATCATCATGCCAAGGTAGAGCAAACACCATGGGGGGTAAATAGGAGTGGTCAGCGGCGTATGAATCCGCCTCACAACAGATATCTTCCTCTGGATTACAATCTGGAGAGGGGTGGGGAGGGTTTGCCATTGAACCGACCATGGAGCAATGTCTGCATGACATTGTATTGCCGCACAAAACTCTTCTATTTTTCTCTACATGTTCAGCATGACTGTGTACAATATCTGACATGCATACGAAAAAAAATGGTGAGATTATGTAAGGAGAGCATGCAGAAATTTAGAGTGATGGTAACAACCAGTGGATGGATCCAAAAATAATGATAGCAGGCTGATGATTGCCTTAATTTAATAAAAAGACAAATGATGATTGCTTTACTATTTGTTTCCCACCCAAGATGAACAACATAGGCATACCCTAGGTGAACCAGATATTAGACAGAGATACTATTCATTGCTTCCTCGATATGTACCCCACAACTAATTTAGAACTCAAGTTTGAACATTAATTTGGACCTGACTTGGAGTCCAAGAGGTGAACAAGACGATAAAGTAGCAGGTAATTTTAAGCAATGCATAACATAAGCAGAATCAAAAGAGTGCGACCTCTCTTGTGGACCCGTGTACTCCTCAAGTTCATCTGCTGAGTCGATCATGGTGATGCCGTTGCGGTGGGTGCCCGCGGCAGGGAAGGAGATCAGAGGCGGCGAAATATGGTCAGGAGTCATGATGTCTGGTTTGGTGGATGTTTCTATTGATGGAGCACCTCAGGTGAGGTGGACGACGTCGCGGCAGGAGCAGGACAAACCACACAAAGTTCCCTTCGACACCTACCTGTAACTGAAATATTTATGTAAGGGCTCATTTGGCTTGCATGATTCTAAAAACGCAGGAATAGGAAAAGCACCGGAATAGCATAGGAATGCACATGGTAAACAGAGCATTTGTAGACACTTGATTTCTTTCAACTTGGGTGTTTGGTTTACAGGAATTGGAAGAGCAGAGGAATGCAAAGAAACATGGCCAAAATAAAGTAAAACCATATGAAAGCGTGTATAGTTAGAATGTTATTCTGCCACTAATGCACTTGGTCTTGTTTTCATGCATAGGATTTTGAAAGGCAGGTCCAGGTGGATGTTTTGCTTCATTCCTTTCAACAAAATGCATGACTAATTGAATAGTAGAGTGCCATTGGAGAATTCCGAAAATTTGAACAATTTGTACACAAGTAATGTACAAAAAGTTTCAGACCCATTTGACTTTCCAGTAAAAAATTTAAAATCACGCGCTACAGCCAAAGTTTCCGTTTTTGTTCTGCACATATTAAACAAGCAATCTAATCATCCTAAAACCAAAGCTTGGCACATTATTTTTATAATACAATGTATATACACAAGGGGATAATTATTTACAAAGAAACTTCCATGAAAAATTCAACATTTTTTCCATGAGCATGAACACAAGTGCTCAAGGTCGACCCTCACTTCTTCAATGCATAACTTTCCAATCACTTCTCTTTTTAAAAACTTTTTAGGCATGATAGGCAAGTATTTTTTTGTATTTTCATTCTTTAAAAAACTTTTTTGTATGTTTCACCCATAAATAAACAGAAACAAAAAGGAAAAACAAAATCTACTTAGTGAAGAAAGCAAACAAGCACACACGAGAATATCAACCCCACGCTATTGCTCCCCGGCAACGGCGCCAGAAAAGAGTCATAATCCCCAAGTGCAGGGAATCATCGTAGCAATTTCCAAAGGTGGAAGTGATAAGTATGGAGTGTCGAACCCACAAGGAGCTAAAGGTAAGACCAATATTCTCTCAAGTCCTATCTGCCACTGATACGACTCTACGTATACCAAACGTTTGCTTCCAAATAGAAACGAGAAATAAAACTACGTTGTGGGTATGAAGAGGATAACTTTGCATGATATCAAAGAGCTAAAATATAAAAGTAGGTGATGTTATCATAAAGTTAGAACATATTACCAAATATTATAAATAGCGAGTGTGGAATAATGATGGGTCGGTGTGCGGAATTGTCCTAGGCAATTGTTAACAAAACGGATAGTCGTCATTGCTATTTCATATGAGGGAGAGGCATAAGCTAACATACTTTCTCTTCTTGGATCATATGCACTTATGATTTGAACTCTAGCAAGCATCCGCAACTACTAAAGATCATTAAGGTAAAACCCAACCATAGCATTAAAGCATCAAGTCCCCTTTATCACATACGCAACAACCTCCTTACTCGGGTGTATGTTTTTGTCACTGAAGCCACCCACTATAAGCAAATCATAAATATATTGCAACACCGTACAGCGGGAATCCCTCACGCTTGCGTGACACGGAGGGTACGCACCATAGGACAGCACCAAAATAAAACATACAACTCGTACCAATCTATATCATCAATCAACCCAAGGACAAAGGATATCTACTCAAAACATCATAGGATGGCAACACATCATTGGATAATAATATGTAGCATAAAGCACCATGTTCACGTAGGGATTATAGCGGGGTGCGGGAGAGTGGACCGTGTAAAAGAGATGAGGACTGTGATGTTGATGAAGACGATCACCGCGGCGATGATTCCCCTCCCGATGGCACTCTGGCGCCACCGAGAGAGAGGAGGAGAGGTTCTCCCCCTTGTGCTTCCTCCTCCATGGCCTCCCCCTGGTTGGGGAGAGGTTCCCCCTCTGGTCCTTGGCCTTCATGGCGATGATGGGCCCTCCGAGATCCTTCCCCATGGCCTCCGGTGATGATGGCCCCCTCCGGCAGGGTGCCAGAGAGGGCCTAGATTGATTTCTCGTAGCTACAGAGGCTTGCGGCGGTGGAACTTCCGATCTAGGTTAATTTCCGTGGGTTTCTGTATTTATAGGAATTTTTAGCATTGGTTTCACGTCAAAGGGGTCTCCGAGTCGTCCACGAGGCAGGGGCCCAGGCCCAGGGGGGTGGGTGCGCCCCCCACCCTCGTGGACAGCTCGGGACTCTTCTGGCCCAACTCTTTTACTCCAGGGGCTTCTTTTGGTCCATAAAAAATCATCAAAAATTGGCACGTCAATTGGACTCCGTTTGGTATTCCTTTTCTGTAAAACTCAAAAACAAGGAAAAAAACAGAAACTGGCACTGGGCTGTAGGTTAGCAGGTTAGTCCCAAAAATCATATAAAATAGCATATAAATGCATATAAAACATCTAAGATGGATAATATAATAGCATGAATACTTCTTAAATTATAGATACGTTGGAGACATATCAGTGACTAACCGCTAGCCTAGAGGTCGAGTGTGCGTCTTTCTATCCTCTTTGGTTCGCAGGGCACGTGGACATATCTCCTGAGCCGCTTGGGAGAAAGAGGATGGACCGGCGCTCCGACCCCGGCAAGCCAGGATCGCCGGGGGCTAAAGACACAAGGTTCCAACCACGGCAAGCCAAGGTTGCCGGGGGCTGCGGATTCAGATAAGTCTTTTATCCCCTGTTATGCACTTCCGTATAGAACTGGGACGTATGAAACCTTGTTTATATTCTTAAAACCACTGTGCTCCCCTTTTCCCGTACCCAATAGCTATCCCCTGGGTCAGAACTTGGTCGTAGTCGCGGTGGCAAGAGAAACGAACGAGGGGCCTAACCCTGCTTCACCCCTGCCTCCGCCAAGACCGTGAGAATGGTCGACCAAAGTCGGGGGACGGCAAGGCCTGTTGCCGGGCAACAATGTTTACCTTAGAAATAACAAGGATCCATCCTTGTCATGGGCCTCGCTCACGCACAAAGAACCCGGCAAGCACCCTTTTTCATTAAAAACGTCCCATATAGGTACAGTTCATACAGAATAAAAAACATGAGCAAGGGGATTACAGGTCTAAAAATTAACAAGTGCCCGCAGGCTTACAAACTAAAAAGAGATAAGGTGCCCGTAATCCCTTTATTGTCCCTCTCCTCAGGAGGTGAAACAAGACAGCAGGAGGGCGAAAGGAGCGCCTAGGCAAGGTGCGAGAAGCAGAAGGTGCCAAGAGAGCATCATGGTGCCGGCGGAGGGGCTGGAAGATGAGGCAACGACCCGACAATACGCGACGAAGGCGTCGGTGCCCGCGTACTCCGAGTTGACGGCCGTCGCCCGCCTTCTTTGCCTTCTCCGGCCCTCATACGCCAGCCGCCCAAGGAGGCGATGGGGAACGCGCCGATGGAGAGCTTGACGAGGAAGGCCCTCGGCAGGGCGCGAGGCCGAGGGAGGAGCAACGCGATCAGTCGAAGTCGGGGTCGGCATCCTGCCGCCCGACTCCCTCGTCGTCCTATCGCTGTCCTCCTCATCACTCCCGCTCGAGGAGGAATCTTCATCGTCGGAGGAGCTCTCCACACAGCACTTCAGGCGAGTTCCAAGATCTCTGAAGACCTTGACGGAGAGTAGGCCGCCCTCCATTAACTTGAAGGAGAGGACGAGCCCCACCGTCAGGCTATGGATGCGAGCAAATGTCTTCCATCCATGACGGAGATACATAACATGCGGAGCGGGGAAGTCGACGTCGACCCACGTATCGCCGGTCCCGCAGCCCCTCATGTGCAATCTGAGGGTCTGGGGCGGATCGAGCTCCATCTCCTCAGCGAAGGGGGTGGGGAGACGGAGACGATGATGTGGTGGCCGGCGTAGTGATACTTCTCCAACGTATCTATAATTTTTTATTGTTCCATGCTATTATATTATGTGTTTTGGATGTTTATGGGCTTTATTAAACACTTTTTTTGGACTAACCTATTGACCCAGAGCCCAGCGCCAGTTCCTGTTTTTTCCCTTGTTTCAGTGTTTCGAAGAAAAGGAATATCAAACGAAGTCGAAACAGAATGAAACCAACTGGAGAAGTTCATTTTTGGAAGGAAAGCTACCGGAAAAACTTGGAGTGCACATCAGGAAAGAGACGAGGAAGCCACGAGGTAGGGGGGCGCGCCCACCCCCCTATGGCGCGCCCTCCACCCTCATGGGCCCCTCGTGGCTCCCCTGATATACTTCTTCCGCCTATATATATCCATATACCCTAAAAACTTCGAGGGCCTGAAGAGATCGAGAGTTCTGCCGTTGCAAGCCTCTGTAGCCACCAAAAACCAATCGGGACCTTGTTCCGGCACCCTACCGGAGGGGGGAACCCTCACCGGTGGCCATATTCATCATCGCGGCGCTCTCCATGACGAGGACGGAGTAGTTCACCCTCGGGGCTGAGGATATGTACCAGTAGCTATGTGTTTGATCTCTCTCTCTCGTGTTCTTGATTTGGCACGATCTTGATGTATCGCAAGCTTTGCTATTATAGTTGGATCTTATGTTGTTTCTCCCCCTCTACTCTCTTGTAATGGATTGAGTTTTCCCTTTGAAGTAATCTTATCGGATTGAGTCTTTAATGATTTGAGAACACTTGATGTATGTCTTGCCGTGCGTAATCGTGGTGACAATGGGATATCACGTGATTCACTTGATGTATGTTTTGGTGATCAACTTGCGGGTTCCGCCCATGAACCTATGCATAGGGGTTGGCACACGTTTTTGTCTTGATTCTCCGGTAGAAGCTTTGGGGCAATCTTTGAGGTTCTATGTGTTGGTTGAATAGATGAATCTGAGATTGTGTGATGCATATCGTATAATCATACCCGCGGATACTTGAGGTGACATTGGAGTATCTAGGTGACATTAGGGTTTTGGTTGATTTGTGTCTTAAGGTGTTATTCTAGTACGAACTCTAGGGCTGTTTGTGACACTTATAGGAATAGCCCAACGGACTGATCAGAAAGAATAACTTTGAGGTGGTTTCATACCCTACCATAATCTCTTCGTTTGTACACTGCTATTAGTGACTTTGGAGTGACTCTTTGTTGCATGTTGAGGGATAGCTATATGATCCAACTATGTTATTATTGATAAGAGAACTTGCACTAGTAAAAGTATGAACCCTAGGCCTTGTTTCCTAGCATTGAAATACCGTTTACGCTCACTTTTACCACTTGTTACCTTGCTGTTTTTATATTTTCATATTACAAAAACCTATATCTACCATCCATATTGCACTTGTATCACCATCTCTTCGCCGAACTACTGCACCTATACATTTACCATTGTATTGGGTGTGTTGGGGACACAAGAGACTCTTTGTTATTTGGTTGCAGGGTTGCTTGAGAGAGACCATCTTCATCCTCTGCCTCCCACGGATTGATAAACCTTAGGCCATCCACTTGAGGGAAATTTGCTACTGCCCTACAAACCTCTGCACTTGGAGGCCCAACAACGTCTACAAGAAGAAGGTTGTGTAGTAGACATCAAGCTCTTTTCTGGCGCCGTTGCCGGGGAGGCTAGGTAAGCGGCACTCACACCCCGTCAACTAAGCCCTTTTCCGGCGCCGTTGTCGGGGAGGTGAGTGCTTGAAGGTATATCTTTAGATCTTGCAATCGAATCTTTTTGTTTCTTGTTTTAGCACTAGTTTAGTTTATAACAGAAAACTAAAAAAATGGAATTGAGTTTGTCTCATACACTTCATCTTTTTATTATCTTTCGTGAGTATGATGGAAAGGAAAATTGTGCCAAAGTGTTAGAAGAAGAATGTATTAAAATTTTTGGCACTAAATCTTTGAATGATGAGCATGATCGCAATGTTGTTAGTATGAACTCCTTGAATATCCATAGTACTAATGATGATTGCACTAGTTATGATGAAAATATCTCCTATAAACATGGCAATATTTGTGGAGTGCATTGGGTTTGCAAGTATACACCTAATAGGGAAGATAGGTATTGTAAGTGGCATAAGTACTTAGAAACTAAATTGTTGCAAGAAAGTCTTGATGTTTGTGCTGAAAAATTCAATATTTTTCGCGCCCCTTGTGAACTTTGCAATGAACATGGTCATATTAAATTGTTTGACGATCTAATCGTGTCCAAATATTGTGATGACTTAATTTCCCTTGCACATTATAATGAACTTAGTTTGCTTATGGGCTATGAAGAAATGAAACGTATAACCAACTATCTTCCAGAATTTGCCCGTTACAAACTTCTTGGTTTTGATATAGAGAAGATTTATATGTATTTTGCGGTGAATTGCATTGAAAATCCTTATATTGCCAATTACATAAAGAAAAGAAAACAAATAGAGGATGAAGAGAATACTAACGAAAGGGAAGAGACTTCCCAATATTCTCCTATTATTTCTTATGATGAATCAGGTAACGAGGAGGATCCTTCTATTCAACCAATCTCATTAATAAGGAGCTCCAAAAAGAGGATTGAACCACACATGAGGTGAATAAGAAGAAAAGAAAAAGGAATAGAGGTAAAAAGGTATCCCTCCCAAATAATGTTGCTCCTATTATTGTTGTGCCTCATGAAAATGAATCAAAAATAATTGTGGAAGATGATGCACTTGATGATGATCTCGTTATGCCTATTGCTTGTTGTGATGATTATGATTGGGAAGATAATAACACTTCTTATGATCTTGAAAATCTTTTTGGCACTTGCTTGGAAGAATATGATAATTGCTATACTATTGGTGCTATCCATACTATTAATGATGAGAGTGATTATGCTTATGATATGAAAAGGCCCAAGCTTGGGGATGTTATGTTTGATGAAGATGATGTTTTTGAGAATATATTTGCTGCAATTAATGTATGTCCCAAGCTTGGGGATGCTATGTTTAATAATGATGATATTTTTAGCCTCCCAAGTTTTGATATGCAAAGTTGTTATGATGATAGCATGCCTTCTACCTATGATGATTATATTGATGAAAGTGGGTTTGGAAGAGTGTCAACTTTAGGAAGTAATGATCCCACTATTTTGGAGAATGTTGAACCTTATAATATTTATGAAAGTGGATTTGGAGAGTTCATGACTTTATTTAGTGATGTATCCACTATTTTGGAAGAGGTTTCAATCGATTATGATGAGAACAAAGTTGCTACTTATGATGATTATTGTTATGAAACTTATGCTATAAAAAGTAGTGATGATTATATTAAAACTTGTCATGATTATGATTCCCCTTTTTCTGAACCTTACTCTTTTAATGTGGAAACAATTTATAGTATTCAAGTCTCTTATGATACTCCCACTATTCCGAATGAGAAGAAATTCGCTTATGTGGAGAGTAATAAAAATTCTATGCTTGTAGATCATGAAAAGAATGCTTTAGGTGCTGGTTATATTGTTGAATTCATTCATGATGCTACTGAAAGTTATTATGATGGAAGAATATATGCTTGTAGGAATTGCAATAATATCAAGTTTCCTCTCTATGTGCTTAAAATTTTGAAGTTATGCTTGTTTTGCCTCCCTATGCTAGTTGATTATTGTTCCCATAAGTTGTTTGCTCACAAAATCCCTATGCATAGGAAGTGGGTTAGACTTAAATGTGCTAGTCATATTCTTCGTGATGCTCTCTTTATGTTTCAATTCTTATCTTTTATGTGAGCATCATTCAAATCATCATGCCTAGCTAGGGGCGTTAAACGTTAGCGCTAGTTGGGAGGCAACCCAATTTTATTTTAGTTCTTTGATTTTTGGTTCTGTTTAGGAATAAATAATCCATCTAGCTTCTGTTTGGATGTGGTTTTGTGTTTTAATTGGTGTTTGTGCCAAGTAGAATCTTTGGGAAGACTTGGGTGAAGTCTTTATGATCATGCTGTAAAAAACAGAAACTTTAGCGCTCACGAGATTTGCTTCAACTTTTTACTGGAGAGTGCTATTTAGTTGATTCTTTTTGAAGGTGATTATTAGACAAATTCCTCAGGTCCACCAATTTATTTTAGAATTTTTGGAGTTCCAGAAGTTTGCGTTAGTTACAGATTACTACAGACTGTTCTGTCTTTGACAGATTCAGTTTTTCGTGTGTTGTTTGCTTATTTTGATGACTCTATGGCTAGTAAAATAGTTTATAAACCATAGAGAAGTTGGAATACAGTAGGTTTAACACCAATATAAATAAATAATGATTTCATTACAGTACCTTGAAGTGGTGTTTTGTTTTCTTTCGCTAACGGAGCTCACGAGATTTTCTGTTAAGTTTTGTGTTGTGAAGTTTTCAAGTTTTGGGTAAAGATCCGATGGACTATGGAATAACGAGAGGCAAGAGCCTAAGCTTGGGGATTACCAAGGCACCACAAGGTAATATTCAAGTATAACCAAGATCCTAAGCTTGGGGATGCCCCAGATGGCATCCCCTCTTTCGTCTTCGTTCATCGGTAACTTTACTTGGAGCTATATTTTTATTCACCACATGATATGTGTTTTGCTTGGAGCGTCATTTTATTTTCTTTAGCTTTGATTGCTGTTTGAATAAAATACCAAGATCTGAAATTCTTAAATGTTAGAGAGTCTTCACATAGCTACATAATTATTTAACTACTCATTGATCTTCACTTATATCTTTTTGGAGTAGTTTGTCATATACTCTTTGTGCTTCACTTATATCTTTTGAGTTATATAGTTTGCTCTAGTACTTCACTTATATCTTTTAGAGCACGGTGGTGGATTTGTTTTATAGAAACTATTGATCTCTCATGCTTCACTTAGATTATTTTCAGAGTCTTAAATAGCATGGTAATTTGCTTAAATAATCAATATGCTAAGCATACAAGATTTGTAAGAATTATTATGAGTTTGTTGAATACTATGAGAAGTTTGATGCTTGATAATTGTTTTGAGATATGAGGATGGTAATATTAGAGTCATGCTACACTAGTAGAAAAAGGGTCAAACGTGCAGCACATTAGTGCCGGTTTGTATTAGAGCCGGCACTAATGTATACATTAGTGCCGGTTCCAACGGCTAGCCGGGCCGCTCTCATTAGTACCGGTTCGTGGCTAACCTTTAGCACCGGTTCGTGCCACGAACCGGTACTAATGAGGGTGGTGGCAGGATGTTGTCAGTCTGGGCCCCCTCCAGCACCTTTAGTACCGGTTCGTGCCACGAACCGGTACTATAGGTCGACGTACATAAACCCTTCGTCCACCCGAGCCACTCTGTTCTTCCCCTTTCCCCTCACTTCTCCTCTGTTCTTCCCCTTTCCCCTCGAGCTCCTCACAAATTTTGCCCAAAATTTGTCAAGATTTGAAGGCCCCCATCCATTCAAATGATCACAAAGGTTAGCAACTTTTTCCTTTCAACTCTCATTTCTAGATTAGCTCTTCCCATGCTTTGTATAGTTACTAATTTGTGAGTTTAGTAATTTGGGAGGAAATATATATATGTGCTACTATTTGATTTATATGCAATTTGAGGTCAAAAATAACACTTAGTTTGCATATGTAGGTGTGGTTTACTTAGTGCCTTCTAAATCTCCGTCGTAACCACCGTCGATCGCCCGCACCGTCTCGTCACCGGCACCACCTTGTGGTGAGCCTCTTGTTCATGTAGTTTTATATAAAAAATTGATGTTTGTGTGATTTGGATATATAGTTAATCATGTAATAATTATCTTACCCGTACGTTGTTTGTTATACATAGTGCCATGGTTTTGATATCCGTCCCCGTCGGCCCTCGTCCTTGTTATGATTCGGATGTGGTATATTCTCTTTTAAAACTATTAGTTGCATTTCGTGTTTATGACAAATTATGCCCATCAAGTTGACATAGATATTTTAATCTAGGAGGTATGTGAACCGGAAATTCCAACCGACCCTATTGTCGAGAGGTTAAATTTAGTTGAAAGAGAAAACGAGTACTTGAAAGAAAAATTGAAAAGAATTGAGGGGGAGAAGATGGAATTGGAGTTGCATGTTGCCGATGTCGTCGATGATCACAAGATCAAGATGGAGAAAATGCGCTTGAAGAATAGAAAGATTAGAAAATATGCCGTCGATAGTGAGGCTTGGTATCATTATGCTGTTGGATCAATTGTTACCTTAGTTGCGATCTTGATCGCATTTGTTGTTGCATTTAAATGCTTTAGCTAGAGAGTTATTTGTTTGTTGCATTTAAGTGTTGTATGAACTTTATGTATGAACTTGTATTAATTTGGTCTATTCGGTGTTGTGTAATGAAGATGAGCCGGCAATGGATGTACGATGACCGATGCTCTCCCCAGTTCGTTGAGGGCGTGCATACTTTTCTGCTTGCGGCTGAGGCAAACAAGCGGGCGGATGGTTTTATGCCTTGTCCATGTGTTGGGGAACGTTGCAGAAAATTAAATTTTTTCCTACGGTTTCACCAAGATCCATCTATGAGTTCATCTAAGCAACGAGTCATGGGAGAGAGTTTGCATCTACATACCACTTGTAGATCACGTGCGGAAGCTTGCAAGGTGATGATGGAGTCGTACTCGACGTGATTCAGATCACCGATGTCCAAGTGCTGAACGGACAGCACCTCCGCGTTCAACACACGTACGGGACGGGAGACGTCTCCTCCTTCTTGATCCAGCAAGGGGGAAGGAGAGGTTGAGGAAGCTCGCTCCAACGGCAGCACGACGGCGTGGTGATGTTGGTGCAGCAGTACTCCGACAGGGCTTCGCCAAGCGCTTAACGGAGGAGGAGAGGTGTTGGGGAGGGGAGGGGCTGCGCCTTGGAGATGTGTACAGCAGCCCTCCCCCACCCCTCTATTTATAGGGGAAGGGGCAAGGGGGGCCGACCCCTCTAGATGGGATACCTTGTTCAGTCTCGTTACCAGCAAGTCACTTTACTCGTACCGTAATGCATGATCCCGTGGCCAAGACCTTGGTCACCTTGAGCTCATTATGATGATGCATTACCGAGTGGGCCCAGAGATACCTCTCCGTCATACGGAGTGACAAATCCCAGTCTCGATCCGTGTCAACCCAACAGACACTTTCGGAGATACCTGTAGTGCACCTTTATAGTCACCCAGTTACGTTGTGACGTTTGATACACCCAAAGCACTCCTACGGTATCCGGGAGTTACACGATCTCATGGTCGAAGGAAGAGATACTTGACATTGGCAAAGCTCTAGCATACGAACTACACGATCTTTGTGCTATGCTTATGATTGGGTCTTGTCCATCACATCATTCTCCTAATGATGTGATGCCATTATCAACGACATCCAATGTCCATAGCTAGGAAACCATGACTATCTGTTGATCACAACGAGCTAGTCAACTAGAGGCTCACTAGGGACATATTGTGGTCTATGTATTCACACGTGTATTACGATTTCCGGATAATACAGTTATAGCATGAATAAAAGACAATTATCATGAACAATGAAATATAATAATACTTTTATTATTGCCTCTAGGGCATATTTCCAACAGTCTCCCACTTGCACTAGAGTCACCAATCTAGTTACATTGTGATGAATAGAACACCCATAGAGTTCTGGTGTTGATCATGTTTTGCTCGCGAGAGAGGTTTAGTCAACGGATCTGCGACATTCAGATCCGTATGTACTTTGCAAATTTCTATGTCTCCATCTTGAACATTTTCACGGATGGAGTTGAAACGACGCTTGATGTGCCTGGTCTTCTTGTGAAACCTAGGCTCCTTGGCAAGGGCAATAGCTCCAGTGTTGTCACAGAAGAGTTTGATTGGCCCCGACGCATTGGGTATGACTGCTAGGTCGGTGATGAACTCCTTCACCAAAATAGCTTCATGCGCTGCCTCCGAGGCTGCCATGTACTCTGCTTCACACGTAGATCCCGCCATGATGCTCTGCTTGCAGCGGCACCAGCTTACTGCTCCACAATTCAACATATACATGTATCCGGTTTGTGACTTAGAGTCATCCAGATCTGAGTCGAAGCTAGCGTCGACGTAACCCTTTACGACGAGCTCTTCGTCTCCTCCATAAACGAGAAATATGTCCTTTGTCCTTTTCAGGTACTTCAGGATATTCTTGACCGCTGTCCAGTGTTCCTTGCCGGGATTACTTTGGTATCTTGCTACCAAACTTACGGCAAGGTTTACATCGGGTCTGATACACAGCATGGCATACATAATAGATCCTATGGCTGAAGCATAGGGGATGACACTCATCTCTTCTTTATCTTTTGCCGTGGTCGGTGACTGAGCCGAGCTCAATCTCACACCTTGTAACATAGGCAAGAACCCCTTCTTGGACTGATCCATTTTGAACCTCTTCAAAATCTTATCAAGGTATGTGCTTTGTGAAAGACCTATGAGGCGTCTCGATCTATCTCTATAGATCTTGATGCCTAATATATAAGCAGCTTCTCCAAGGTCCTTCATTGAAAAACACTTATTCAAGTAGGCCTTAATGCTGTCCAGAAGTTTTATATCATTTCCCATCAAGAGTATGTCATCTACATATAATATGAGAAATGCTACAGAGCTCCCACTCACTTTCTTGTAAACGCAGGCTTCTCCATAAGTCTGCATAAACCCAAACGCTTTGATCATCTCATCAAAACGAATATTCCAACTCCGAGATGCTTGCACCAGTCCATAAATAGATCGCTGGAGCTTGCATACTTTGTTAGCGTTCTTAGGATCGACAAAACCTTCCGGCTGCATCATATACAGCTCTTCCTTAAGATGTCCGTTAAGGAATGCCGTTTTGACGTCCATCTGCCATATCTCATAATCATAGTATGCGGCAACTGCTAACATGATTCGGACGGACTTCAGCTTTGCTACGGGAGAGAATGTCTCGTCGTAGTCAATCCCTTGAACTTGTCGATAACCCTTAGCGACAAGCCGAGCTTTATAAATGGTAACATTACCATCCGCGTCCGTCTTCTTCTTGAAAATCCATTTGTTTTCTATCGCTCGCCGATCATCGGGCAAGTCTGTCAAAGTCCATACTTTGTTTTCATACATGGATTCTATCTCGGATTTCATGGCTTCAAGCCATTTGTTGGAATCTGGGCCAGCCATCGCTTCTTCATAGTTCGAAGGTTCACCGTTGTCTAACAACATGATTTCCAGGACAGGGTTGCCGTACCACTCTGGTGCAGAACGTGTCCTTGTGGACCTACGAAGTTCAGTAGCAACTTGATCCGAAGTACCTTGATCATCATCATTGGTTTCCTCTTCAGTTGGTGTGGGCATCACAGGAACATTTTCCTGAGCTGCACCACTTTCCCGTTCGAGAGGTAGTACTTCATCGAGTTCTACTTTCCTCCCACTTACTTCTTTTGAGAGAAACTCTTTTTCCAGAAAGCATCCGTTCTTGGCAACAAAGATCTTGCCCTCGGATCTTAAGTAGAAGGTATACCCTACAGTTTCCTTAGGGTATCCTATGAAGACGCATTTTTCCGACTTGGGTTCGAGCTTTTCAGGTTGAAGTTTCTTGACATAAGCATCGCATCCCCAAACTTTTAGAAACGACAGCTTAGGTTTCTTCCCAAACCATAATTCATACGGTGTCGTCTCAACGGATTTAGACGGTGCCCTATTTAAAGTGAATGTAGCTGTCTCTAGAGCGTATCCCCAAAATGATAGCGGTAAATCGGTAAGAGACATCATAGACCGCACCATATCATAGACGTTGCAGAAAATTAAAATTTTTCCTACGGTTTCACCAAGATCCATCTATGAGTTCATCTAAGCAACGAGTCATGGGAGAGAGTTTGCATCTACATACCACTTGTAGATCACGTGCGGAAGCTTGCAAGGTGATGATGGAGTCGTACTCGACGTGATTCAGATCACCGATGTCCAAGTGCTGAACGGACAGCACCTCCGCGTTCAACACACGTACGGGACGGGAGACGTCTCCTCCTTCTTGATCCAGCAAGGGGGAAGGAGAGGTTGAGGAAGCTCGCTCCAATGGCAGCACGACGGTGTGGTGATGTTGGTGCAGCAGTACTCCGACAGGGCTTCGCCAAGCGCTTAACGGAGGACGAGAGGTGTTGGGGAGGGGAGGGGCTGCGCCTTGGAGATGTGTACAGCAGCCCTCCCCCCACCCCTCTATTTATAGGGGAAGGGGCAAGGGGGGCCGACCCCTCTAGATGGGATCTAGAGGGGGGCGGCGGCCAGGGAGGGGAGGCTTGCCCCCCAAGCAGGGGGAGCGCCCCCCTTAGGGTTTCCCCCCCAACCCTAGGCGCATGGGCCCAAGGTGGGGGGCGCGCCCAGCCCTCCAGGGGCTGGCTCCCTCCCCTTTGCGGCCCATGTGGCCCTCTGGGAGGGGTGGCCCCTCCCGGTGGACCCCCGGAACCCCTCCGGTGGTCCCGGTACATTACCGATAGACCCCCGAAACTTTCTGGTGTCCGTATGACAACTTCCCATATATAAAACTTCACCTCCGGACCATTCCGTAACTCCTTGTGACGTCCAGGATCTCATCCGGGACTCTGAACAACATTCGGTAGTCACGTACTAGTCTTCCTAATAACCCTAGCGTCACCGAACCTTAAGTGTGAAGACCCTACGGGTTCGGGAGACATGCAGACATGACCTAGACCACTCTCCGGTCAATAACCAACAGCGGGATCTGGATACCCATGTTGGCTCCCACATGCTCCTCGATGATTTCATCGGTTGAACCACGATGTCGAGGATTCGATCAAACCCTGTATACAATTCCCTTTGTCAATCGGTACGTTACTTGCACGAGACTCGATCGTCGGTATCCCAATACCTTGTTCAGTATCGTTACCGGCAAGTCACTTTACTCGTACCGTAATGCATGATCTCGTGGCCAACACCTTGGTCACCTTGAGCTCATTATGATGATGCATTATCGAGTGGGCCCAGAGATACCTCTCCGTCATACGAAGTGACAAATCCCAGTCTCGATCCGTGTCAACCCAACAGACACTTCCGGAGATACCTGTAGTGCACCTTTATAGTCACCCAGTTACGTTGTGACGTTTGATACACCCAAAGCACTCCTACGGTATCCGGGAGTTACACGATCTCATGGTCGAAGGAAGAGATACTTGACATTGGCAAAGCTCTAGCATACGAACTACACGATCTTTGTGCTATGCTTATGATTGGGTCTTGTCCATCACATCATTCTCCTAATGATGTGATCCCGTTATCAACGACATCCAATGTCCATAGCCAGGAAACCATGACTATCTGTTGATCACAACGAGCTAGTCAACTAGAGGCTCACTAGGGACATATTGTGGTCTATGTATTCACACGTGTATTACGATTTCCGGATAAAACAGTTATAGCATGAATAAAAGACAATTATCATGAACAATGAAATATAATAATACTTTTATTATTGCCTCTAGGGCATATTTCCAACACCATGTGTTGTCTGTAAGAATGGTCGCAATTACTCTACGTCAAGAACCATTCACGTCCACCTGTTTGAGTCCGGTTTCATGCCCCACTATAATGTTTGGACCAAGCACGGAGAAAGAGGGGTTATGATGGAAGACAATGAAGAAGAAGAGGACGACGACAGCTATCCTGGCCATGGGTTCCCTGAATACGATGATACAACAATGGGGGAAGAAGCTGAGCCGGTAATGCGGGAAGAAGCTGAGCCGGCAATGCGGGAAGAAGCTGAAGAAGAGGCATCAGATGAGCCCGTTGATGATCTAGGTCGGGCCATTGCCGATGCAAAGAGAAACTGCGCAAGTGATTTGGAGAAGAAGAAGTTGCAGCGCATGTTAGAGGATCACAAAAAAATGTTGTACCCGAATTGCGTAGGTGACAAGAAAAAGCTGGGCACCACACTGGAATTGCTGCAATGGAAGGCAGAGAATGGTGTATCTGACAAGGGATTTGGAAAGTTGCTGGTAATGATAAAGGATATGCTTCCAAAGGACAACGAATTGCCCGAGAGTACGTACGAAGCAAAGAAGGCTGTCTGCCCTCTAGGGTTAGAGGTGCAGAAGATACATGCATGCCCTAATGATTGCATCCTCTACCACGGTGAGTATGAGGATTTGAACGCTTGCCCGGTATGTGGTGCATTGCGCTATAAGATCAGCTGCGATGAGCCTGGTGATGTCGAGGGCGAGCGCCCTAGGAAGAAGATTCCTGCCAAGGTGATGTGGTATTCTCCTATAATACCACGGTTGAAACGTTTGTTCCAAAACAAAGAGCATGCCAAGGCGATGCGATGGCACAGAGAAGACCGTAAGAAAGACGGAAAGTTGAGAGTACCCGCTGACGGGTCGCAGTGGAGAAAAATCGAAAGAAAGTATGGGAAGGAGTTTGTAGATGACGCAAGGAGCGTATGGTTTGGTCTAAGCGCAGATGGCATTAATCCTTTTGGGGAGCAGAGCAGCAACCATAGCACCTGGCCTGTGACTCTATGTTTGTATAACCTTCCTCCTTGGTTGTGCATGAAGCGGAAGTTCATTATGATACCAGTGCTCATCCAAGGCCCTAAGCAACCCGGCAACGACATTGATGTGTATCTAAGGCCATTAGTTGAAGAACTCTTACAACTGTGGAATGGAACAGGTGTACGTGCGTGGGATGAGCACATGGGGGAAGAATTTGACCTCAAGGCGTTGCTGTTCGTGACCATCAATGATTGGCCTGCTCTCAGTAACCTTTCAGGACAGACAAACAAGGGATACCGCGGATGCACGCACTGTTTGGATGATACCGACAGTATATATTTGAATAGTTGTAAGAAGAACGTGTACCTGGGACATCATCGATTTCTTCCGAGCAGGCATCCCGTAAGAAAGAAAGGCAAGCATTTCAAAGGTGAGGCGGATCACCGGACAAAGCCTCGCCACCGTACTGGTGCTGATGTACATGATATGGTCAAGGATTTGAAGGTGATATTTGGAAAGGGTCCTGGCGGACAACCTGTTCCGAAGGACGCGGATGGACGCGCACCCATGTGGAAGAAGAAATCTATATTTTGGGACCTGCCATATTGGAAAGACCTAGAGGTCCGCTCCGCAATCAACGTGATGCACGTGGCGAAGAATCTTTGCGTGACCCTGCTTGGCTTCTTGGGCATGTATGGGAAGACAAAAGATACACCTGAGGCACGGGAGGACCAGCAACGTATGCACGGAGAAGACGGCATACATCAGGGTCATGCAAGCTACGCTCTTACCAAAGAAGAGAAGGAAATCTTCTTTGAATGCCTGCTCAGTATTAAGGTACCGTCTGGCTTCTCGTCGAATATAAAGGGAATAATAAACATGGCAGAGAAAAGGTTCCAGAACCTAAAGTCTCATGACTGCCACGTGATTATGACGCAACTGCTTCCGGTTGCATTGAGGGGGCTTCTACCAGAAAACGTTTGATTAGCCATTGTGAAGCTATGTGCATTTCTCAATGCAATCTCTTAGAAGGTAATCGATCTAGAAATCATACCAAGGTTACAGAATGATTTGGTGCAATGTCTTGTCAGTTTCGAGTTGGTGTTCCCTGTTGGGGAACGTAGCAGAAATTCAAAATTTTCCTACGTGTCACCAAGATCTATCTATGGAGAAACCAGCAACGAGGGGAAGGATAGTGCATCTACATACCCTTGTAGATCGCTAAGCGGAAGCGTTCAAGTGAACGGGGTTGATGGAGTCATACTCGTCGTGATTCAAATCACCGATGATCCTAGCGCCGAACGGACGGCACCTCCGCGTTCAACACACGTACGGAACGGAGACGTCTCCCATGCCTTGATCCAGAAAGGAGGAGGGAGAGGTTGATGGAGATCCAGCAGCACGACGGCGTGGTGGAAGTAGCGGGATTCCAACAGGGCTTCGCTAAGCGCTGCGGGAGGAGGGAGATGTGTCACGGGAGGGAGAGGGAAGCGCCAGGCCTTAGGTATGATTGCTCCTCCTTTTCCCCACTATATATAGGGCCAAGGGAGAGGGGGAGGGCGCAGCCTTGCCCCTTCCTCCAAGGAAGGGTGCGGCCAAGGGTGGGGAGGAGTCCATCCTCCCCAAGGCACCTCGGAGGTGCCTTCCCCCTTTAGGACTCTCCCCTTTTTCTCTTCTCTTGGCGCATGGGCCTCTTGGGGCTGGTGCCCTTGGCCCATGTAGGCCTAGGTGCATCCCCTACAGCCCATGTGGCCCCCCGGGGCAGGTGGCCCCACCCGGTGGACCCCCGGGACCCTTCCGGTGGTCCCGGTACAATACCGATGACCCCGAAACTTGTCCCGATGGCCGAAATAGCACTTCCTATATATAATTCTTTACCTCCGGACCATTCCGGAACTCCTCGTGACGTCCGGGATCTCATCCGGGACTCCGAACAACTTTCGGGTTACCGCATACTAATATCTCTATAACCCTAGCGTCACCGAACCTTAAGTGTGTAGACCCTACGGGTTCGGGAGACATGCAGACATGACGGAGATGACTCTCCGGTCAATAACCAACAACGGGATCTGGATACCCATGTTGGCTCCCACATGTTCCACGATGATCTCATCGGATGAACCACGATGTCAAGGACTCAATCGATCCCGTATACAATTCCCTTTGTCTAGCGGTACGATACTTGCCCGAGATTCGATCGTCGGTATCCCAATACCTTGTTCAATCTCGTTACTGGCAAGTCTCTTTACTCGTTCCGTAACACATCATCCCGTGATCAACTCCTTGATCACATTGTGCACATTATGATGATGTCCTACAGAGTGGGCCCAGAGATACCTCTCTGTTTACACGGAGTGACAAATCCCAGTCTCGATTCGTGCCAACCCAACAGACACTTTCGGAGATACCTGTAATGCACCTTTATAGCCACCCAGTTACGTTGTGACGTTTGGTACACCCAAAGCATTCCTACGGTATCCGGGAGTTGCACAATCTCATGGTCTAAGGAAAAGATACTTGACATTAGAAAAGCTTTAGCACACGAACTACACAATCTTTGTGCTAGGCTTAGGATTGGGTCTTGTCCATCACATCATTCTCCTAATGATGTGATCCCGTTATCAACGACATCCAATGTCCATAGCCAGGAAACCATGACTATCTGTTCATCACAACGAGCTAGTCAACTAGAGGCTCACCAGGGACAGATTGTGGTCTATGTATTCACACGTGTATTACAATTTCCGGATAATACAGTTATAGCATGAATAAAAGACAATTATCATGAACAAGGAAATATAATAATAATACTTTTATTATTGCCTCTAGGGCATATTTCCAACAGTCTCCCACTTGCACTAGAGTCAATAATCTAGTTCACATCGATTTGTGATTAACACTCAAGGTCACATCCCCATGTGACTAACACCCAAAGAGTTTACTAGAGTCAATAATCTAGTTCACATTACCATGTGATTAACACTCGATGAGTTCTGGGTTTGATCATGTTATGCTTGTGAGAGATGTTATAGTCAACGGGTCTGAATCTTTCAGATCCGTGTGTGCTTTACAAATCTCTATGTCATCTCCTAGATGTAGCTACCACATTCTATTTGGAGCTATTCCAAATAACTGTTCTACTTGGAACTATTCTAAATTGTTGCTCCATTATACATATCCGGTATCTCTACTCAGAGTTATCCGGATAGGTGTTAAGCTTGCATCGACGTAACCCTTTACGACGAACTCTTTTACCACCTCCATAATCGAGAAAATTCCTTAGTCCACTAGTTACTAAGGATAACTTTGACCGATGTCCCGTGATCCATTCTTGGATCACTCTTGTACCCCTTGACTGACTCATGGCAAGGCACACTTTAGGTGCGGTACACAGCATAGCATACTGTAGAGCCTACGTCTTATGCATAGGGGACGACCTTAGTACTTTCTCTCTATTCTGCCATGGTCGAGCTTTAAGTCTTAACTTCATACCTTACAACTCAGGCAAGAACTCCTTCTTTGACTGATCCATCTTGAACACCGTCAAGATCATGTCAAGGAATGTGCTCATTTGAAAGTACCATTAAGCGTTTTGATCTATCCTTATAGATCTTGATGCTCAATGCTCAAGCAGCTTAATCCAGGCTTTTCCATTGAAAAATACTTTCCAAATAACCCTATATGCTTTCTAGAAATTCTACATCATTTCTGATCAACAATATGTCAACATATACTTATCAGAAATTCTATAGTGCTCCCACTCACTTCTTTGGAAATACAAGTTTCTCATAAACTTTGTATAAACCCAAATCTTTGATCATCATCAAAGCATACATTCCAACTCCGAGATGCTTACTCCAGTCCTTAGAAGGATTGCTGGAGCTTTGCATACTTATTAGCATCTTTCAGGATTGACAAAACCTTCCGGTTGTATCACATACAACCTTTCCTCAAGAAAATCATCGAGGAAACAATGTTTTGACATCCTATCTGCAAGATTTTATAAATAATGCAGTAATCGCTAATATAATTCCAACAGACTCTTAGCATCGCTACGAGTGAGGAAGTCTCACCGTAGTTAACTCCTTGAACTTGTCGGAAAACATCTTAACGACAAGTCGAGCTTTCTTAATGGTGATACTTACAATCATTGTCCGTCTTCCTTTTAAAATCCATCTGCACTCAACAGCCTTACGACCATCGAGCTGTTCTGCCAAAGTCTACACTTTCTTTTCATATATGGATCCTTTCTCGGATTATGTGGCTTTGAGCCATTCGTCGGAATCCGGGCCCACCATCGCTTCTCCATAGCTCGTAGGTCCATTGTTGTCTAGCAACATGACTTCCAAGACAGGATTACGTACCACTCTGAAGTAGTACGCATCCTTGTCATCCCACGAGGTTTGGGAGTGACTTGATCTGAAGTTTCATGATCACTATCATAAGCTTCCACTTCAATTGGTGTAGGTGCCACAGGAACAACTTCCTGTGCCCTGCTACACACTTGTTCAAATGACGGTTCAATAACCTCATCAAGTCTCCACCATCCTCCCACTCAATTCTTTCGAGAGAAACTTTTCCTCGAGAAAGGACCTGATTCTAGAAACAATCCCTTATTGCTTTCAGATCTGAGACAGGAGGTATACCCAACTGTTTTGGGTGTCCTATGAAGATGCATTTTATCCGTTTTGGGTTCGAGCTTATCAGCCTGAAACTTTTCCACATAAGCGTCGCAGCCCCGAACTTTCAAGAAACGACAACTTAGGTTTCTCCAAACCATAGTTCAAACGGTGTCGTCTCAACGGAATTACGTGATGCCCTATTAAAGTGAGTGCGGTTGTCTCTAATGCCTAACCCATGAACGATAGTGGTAATTCGATAAGAGACATCATGGTACGCACCATATCCAATAGGGTGCAACTATGATGTTCGGACACACCATCACTATGGTGTTCCAGGCGGTATTAATTGTGAAACAATTTCCACAATGTCTTAATTGCGTGCCAAAGTTCGTAACTCAGATATTCATCTCTATGATCATATCATAGACATTTTATCCTCTTGTCACAATGATCTTCTACTTCACTCTGAAATTACGTGAACCATTCAATAATTCAGACTTGTGTTTCATCAAGTAAATATTCTCAACATCTATTCGAATCATCTGTGAAGTAAGAACATAATGATATTCACTGCATGCCTCAGCACTCATTGGACTGCACACATCAAAATGTGTTACTTCCAACAAGTTGCTATCTTGTTCCATCTTACTGAAAACGAGGCTTTTCAGTCATCTTGCCCATGTGGTATGATTTGCATATCTCAAGTGATTCAAAATCAAGTGAGTCTAAACGATCCATTTGCATGGAGTTTCTTCATGCGTATACACCAATAGACATGGTTCGCATGTCTCAAACTTTTCAAAAACAAGTGAGTCCAAAGATCCATCAACATGGAGCTTCTTCATGCGTTTTACACCAATATGACTTACATGGCAGTGCCACAAGTAAGTGGTACTATCATTACTATCTTATCTCTTTTGGCATGAAAAAGTGTATCACTACGATCGAGATTCAATAAACCATTCCTTTAGGTGCAAGACCATTGAAGGTATTATTCAAACAAACAGAGTAACCATTATTCTCCTTAAATGAATAACCGTATTGCGATAGACATAATCCAATCATGTCTATGCTCAACGCAAACACCAAATCTCGATGGTAGAGGGAGCGTGCGATGCTTGATCACATCAACCTTGGAAATACTTCCAACACATATCGTCAGCTCACCTTTAGCTAGTCTCCGTTTATTCCGTAGCTCTTTTATTTCGAGTTACTAACACTTAGCAACCGAACCGGTATTTTAATACCCTGGTGCTACTAGGAGTACTAGTAAAGTACACATTAACATAATGTATATCCAATATATTTCTATCGACCTTACCAGCCTTCTCATCTACCAAGTATCTAGGGTAATTCTGCTCCAGTGGCTGTTCCCCTTATTACAGAAGCACTCAGTCTCGGGTTTGGGTTCAACCTTGGGTTTCTTCACTAGAGCAGCAGCTGAATTGCCGTTTTATGAAGTATCCCTTCTTGCCCTTGCCCTTCTTGAAACTAGTGGTTTTTCCAACCATCAACAATTGATGCTCCTTCTTGATTTCTACTTTCGCGGTGTCAAACATCGTGAATACCTCAAGGATCATCATGTCTATCCCTGATATGTTATAGTTCATCACGAAGCTCTAGCAGCTTGGTGGTAATGACTTCGGAGAAACATCATTATCTCATCTGGAAGATTAACTCCCACTCGATTCAAATGATTGTTGTACTCAAACAATCTGAGCACAAGCTCAACAATTGAGCTTTTCTCCCTTAGTTTGTAGGTTAAGAAAATCGTCGGAGGTCTTATACCTCTTGACGTGGGCACGAGCCTGAAATCCCAATTTCAGTCCTCAAAACATCTCATATGTTTCGCGACGTTTCAAAACCGTCTTTGGTGCCTCAATTCTAAACCATTTAGCATTACGCACTGAACTATCATGTAGTCATCAAAACGTGTATGTCAGATGTTCGCAACATCCATAGACAACGTTCGAGGTTCAGCACACTGAGCGGTGCGTTAAGGACATAAGCCTTCTATGAAGCAATGAGGACAATCCTCAGTTTACGGACCCAGTCCGCATAATTGCTACTATCAACTTTCAACTAATTTTTCTCTAGGAACATATCTAATCAGTAGAACTAAAGTGCGAGCTACGACATAATTTGTGAAGACCTTTTGACTATGTTCAGGATAATTAAGTTCATCTTATGAACTCCCACTCAGATAGACATCCCTCTGGTCATCTAAGTGATCACATGATCCGAGTCAAACTAGGCCGTGCCCGATCATCACGTGAGACGGACTAGTCATCATCGGTGAACATCTTCATGTTGATCGTATCTTCTATACGACTCATGCTCGACCTTTCGGTCTCCGTGTTCCGAGGCCATGTCTGTACATGCTAGGCTCGTCAAGTTAACCCTAAGTGTATTGCATGTGTAAATCTGTCTTACACCCGTTGTATGTGAACGTAAGGATCTATCACACCCGATCATCACGTGGTGCTTCGAAACGACGAACTGTAGCAACGGTGCACAGTTAGGGGAGAACACTTCTTGAAATTGTTGTAAGGGATCATCTTATTTACTACCGTCGTCCTAAGTAAACAAGATGCATAAACATAATAAACATCACATGCAATTATATAGTAGTGACATGATATGGCCAATATCATATAGCTCCATTGATCTCCATCTTCGGGGCTCCATGATCATCATCGTCACCGGCATGACACCATGATCTCCATCATCGTGTCTTCATGAAGTTGTCTCGCCAGCTATTACTTCTACTTCTATAGCTAACGGTTAGCAATAAAGTAAAGTAATTACATGACGTTTATGTTGACACGCAGGTCATAAATAAATTAAGACAACTCCTATGGCTCCTGCCGGTTGTCATACTCATCGACATGCAAGTCGTGATTCCTATTACAAGAACATGATCAATCTCATACATCACATATATCATTCATCACATCCTTTGGCCATATCACATCACATAGCATACCCTGCAAAAACAAGTTAGACGTCCTCTAATTGTTGTTTGCATGTTTTACATGGCTGCTATGGGTTTCTAGCAAGAATATTTCTTTCCTGCGCAAAACCACAACGTGATATGCCAATTGCTATTTACCCTTCATAAGGACCCTTTTCATCGAATCCGATCCGACTAAAGTGGGAGAGACAGACACCCGCCAGCCACCTTATGCAACTAGTGCATGTTTGTCGGTGGAACCGGTCTCACGTAAGAGTACGTGTAAGGTTGGTCCGGGCCGCTTCATCCCACGATGCCGCCGAATCAAGATAAGACTAGTAACGGCAAGCATATTGAACAAAATCAACGCCCACAACTACTTTGTGTTCTACTCGTGCATAAAATCTACGCAATAGACCTAGCTCATGACGCCACTGTTGGGGAACGTAGCGGAAATTCAAAATTTTCCTACGTGTCACCAAGATCTATCTATGGAGAAACCAGCAACGAGGGGAAGGAGAGTGCATCTACATACCCTTGTAGATCGCTAAGCGGAAGCGTTCAAGTGAACGGGGTTGATGGAGTCGTACTCGTCGTGATTCAAATCACCGATGATCCTAGCGCCGAACGGACGGCACCTCCGCGTTCAACACACGTACGGAACGGAGACGTCTCCCATGCCTTGATCCAGCAAGGAGGAGGGAGAGGTTGATGGAGATCCAGCAGCACGACGGCGTGGTGGAAGTAGCGGGATTCCAACAGGGCTTCGCTAAGCGCTGCGGGAGGAGGGAGATGTGTCACGGGAGGGAGAGGGAGGCGCCAGGCCTTAGGTATGATTGCTCCTCCTTTTCCCCACTATATATAGGGCCAAGGGAGAGGGGGAGGGCGCAGCCTTGCCCCTTCCTCCAAGGAAGGGTGCGGCCAAGGGTGGGGAGGAGTCCATCCTCCCCAAGGCACCTCGGAGGTGCCTTCCCCCTTTAGGACTCTCCCCTTTTTCTCTTCTCTTGGCACATGGGCCTCTTGGGGCTGGTGCCCTTGGCCCATGTAGGCCAAGGCGCATCCCCTACAGCACATGTGGCCCCCCGGGGCAGGAGGCCCCACCCGGTGGACCCCCGGGACCCTTCCGGTGGTCCCGGTACAATACCGATGACCCCGAAACTTGTCCCGATGGCCGAAATAGCACTTCCTATATATAATTATTTGCCTCCGAACCATTCCGGAACTCCTCGTGACGTCCGGGATCTCATCCGGGACTCCGAACAACTTTCGGGTTACCGCATACTAATATCTCTATAACCCTAGCGTCACCGAACCTTAAGTGTGTAGACCCTACGGGTTCGGGAGACATGCAGACATGACGGAGATGACTCTCCGGTCAATAACCAACAGCGGGATCTGGATACCCATGTTGGCTCCCACATGTTCCACGATGATCTCATCAGATGAACCACGATGTCAAGGACTCAATCGATCCCGTATACAATTCCCTTTGTCTAGCGGTACGATACTTGCCCGAGATTCGATCGTCGGTATCCCAATACCTTGTTCAATCTCGTTACCGGAAAGTCTCTTTACTCGTTCCGTAACACATCATCCTGTGATCAACTCCTTGATCACATTATGCACATTATGATGATGTCCTACAGAGTGGGCCCAGAGATACCTCTCCGTTTACACGGAGTGACAAATCCCAGTCTCGATTCGTGCCAACCCAACAGACACTTTCGGAGATACCTGTAATGCACCTTTATAGCCACCCAGTTACGTTGTGACGTTTGGTACACCCAAAGCATTCCTACGGTATCCGGGAGTTGCACAATCTCATGGTCTAAGGTAAAGATACTTGACATTAGAAAAGCTTTAGCACACGAACTACACGATCTTTATGCTAGGCTTAGGATTGGGTCTTGTCCATCACATCATTCTCCTAATGATGTGATCCCGTTATCAATGACATCCAATGTCCATAGCCAGGAAACCATGACTATCTGTTGATCACAACGAGCTAGTCAACTAGAGGCTCACCAGGGACAGATTGTGGTCTATGTATTCACACGTGTATTACGATTTCCGGATAATACAGTTATAGCATGAATAAAAGACAATTATCATGAACAAGGAAATATAATAATAATACTTTTATTATTGCCTCTAGGGCATATTTCCAACATTCCCACCATCCTTCTTCAACATCATGACACACGTCCTAGTTCACCTATGCGAAGAGATTAACGTTTTGGGTCCTGTATTTCTGCACAATATGTTCCCCTTTGAGAGGTTCATGGGAGTCTTAAAGAAATATGTTCATAACCGTGCTAGGCCAGAAGGAAGCATCTCCAAGGGCCATCAAGATGAGGAGGTCATTGAGTTTTGTATTGACTTTATTCCTGACCTTAAGCCGATTGGTGTTCCTGAATCGCGGCATAAGGGCAGACTGGATGGAAAAGGCACGCTAGGAGGGGAACAAATAATATGTATGGACGGACATTCTCTCACTGAAGCACACTACACAGTTCTACAAAATTCCACCTTGGTGGCTCTGTATATGGATGAACACAAGAATTTGCTACGCTCCAAACACCCGGAGCGGTCTGATGAGTGGATTACACGTGAACAAACCAGGAGTTTCGCCAACTGGTTGCAGACACGTACCATGCATGACACCTCTATTAAAGATGACCTGTACTTGCTGTCCCAGTTACCATCTTCGAATATAATGACTTTCAAAGGGTACGAGATAAATGGTAATACATTTTACACGATCGCCCAAGATAAGAAGAGCACCAACCAAAACAGTGGTGTCCGCTTTGATGCAGAAACCAAGACAGGAAAGGAAACATATTATGGTTATATACAGGACATATGGGAACTTGACTATCGACGTGGTTTAAAGGTCCCTTTGTTTCGGTGCAAATGGGTCAATATGACACGAGGCGGGGTAACAGAAGACCCGCAGTACGGAATGACAATAGTGGATCTCAACAATCTTGCGTATGCAGACGAACCATTCATCCTAGCCAATGATGTGGCACAGGTTTTCTATGTGAAGGACATGTCTACCAAGCCAAGAAAAAGAAAAGATAAGGAAGCGAATGCATCGTACGATGAGCCAAAGCGGCACATAGTTCTTTCTGGGAAGAGAAACATCGTGGGAGTGGATGACAAGACAGACAAGTCAGAAGATTATGAAAAGTTTGATGAAATTGCGCCATTCACAATGAATATTGACCCGAGCATCCTGTTAAATGATGAAGATTTTCCATGGTTACGGCGCAAAGGGACACACGCGAAGAAAAAGTTTCACACCCGAAGATCTGGGATGTGATCGGCTTCACTATCATCACTTTCTTCTGTGTTTCACACCCAGGAGGGAATGTCTGTAATAGTTAGGGTAGTTATGTGTTTTGGCATTTGAAACGCGAAGAAATTTTATGTGCAAACAAATTCTTTTCATGCATTTACTGATTTTTTTTCCAGCTAAATGACCCTGAAATTGAAAAGCAATTCAAATGAACTCAGAGAAGGTTGAAAGTTGGCATGGTATCATAATTTCATACAAATAGCATGTGCAAGAAAGTAGAGAGGGTTACGGCAAAAACTGGATGCACTTCGTGTACAAAATGGACAATCTCTTTCGAAGTATCAGGGTTTCCGACGAAAACTGAACTGTTACAAAGGCATTTCATTTTTTAAATAACCTAAGCATTACTAAATTGAATATAATGATAAAACACACTAATATTAAACATAAGAAAAAAGAATCACTGAAAAAACTTTTTTCAAAGTTAAGTTATTCACAAACTAGTGATTCACACAAATTTCAAATAATTCAAAATTTAAACTATTCAAATTTGAAATCTACCAGCACTAACAGAAAGTTTGTAATTTTTTGTACCTAAAGCAAAAATATTCACAAAGAAACTCAAAATACAGCAAAAAAACTCAAAAATAAATAAAACAAAAATAAATAAATCAAAAAATAAGAAAATAAAAAAGCCCGCCTACTGCGCCATAGCGGCCTGCATACGACTAGAAACCCAACCTGTAGTTGGGCCAGGATGTAGGCCCGCAAGCCCAGTAGGCCCACAGGCAGAGTAGGAGAGGTAGGCCTAGAAGGCCTGCTATTGAGAGGAGTTCAATGCAGTGCCCACGTCAGGGCTTATAAACTGGTCCTGGCGCTCCTAAACTAGCGAGGTGGGACTAAACTTCTGCGCCCCTCGCCTGGCAGCGCACACCCTTTAGTACCGGGTCGTGGCTCCAACCGGTACTAAAGGGGGGGCCTTTAGTACCGGTTTGTGCCACCACCCGGTACTAAAGGGGGTCGCTTCCCGCCGCTTGGCCTGGCCAAAATAGACCTGTAGTACCGGTTGGTGGCTCCAACTGGTACTAAAGGTGCCTTCTATATAAGAAAACACTTCAAAATTTCATCAGTTTCTCATCTCTCCTTCTGCTTCTTCTCCTCTGCACCGTCGTCCGCCGCCCCCGCTGTCTCCATATCCCTCGACGCCGCCCCGGCCCGTCGCCGCCCCAGTCGCCGCCCCGTCCCCGTCGTCCCGTCCCCGTTGTCCCCGTCGTCACCGCCGCCCCGTCCCGGCCGCGTCGTCACCGTCCCCGTCGTCGTCGCCGCCCCGGCCCGTACGTCCCCGTCCCCGTCGTCGCCGCCCCGGCCCGTACGTCCCCGTCCCCATCGTCGCCGCGCCCGTCGCCGTCCCCGTCGCCGCGCGCCCCCCGTCGCCTCTCGCCTCGCCGTCCGGTGAGCACGCACACACACACATACATTTTTAGTTATAGATTTTTCTGTTTTTAAGAAATTGTTAGACATTTTTCTGTTTTTTAGAAATAGTTAGAAATCTTAGAATTGTTAGAATTGTTAGAAATGTTAGAAATTGTTAGAAATTTTTCTGTTTATTAGTTATAGAAATAGTTATAGAAAAGTTAGAATTGTTAGAAATTTTTCTGTTTTTTAGTTATAGAAATAGTTATAAAAATGTTAGTTATATATATAGAAATGTTATAATTTTTTTCTGTTTTTTAGTTATAGAAATATTAGAAATGTTATAGAAATGTTAGTTATATATAGCATTGTTAGAAATGTTATAGAAATGTTAGTTATATAGAAATGTTAGAAATTTTAGTTATCAAAATCCAATCATTAAAAAAATGTTACTTTTGCGGGCATATAGCTAGTATTTGTTCTCGACGATGCCCGGCCCGCATCCTCGCCGTCGACCCGTCCGCGACGATGTCCACCCGGCCCATGTCTGGGACTGGGCTCCGCCGGGCTGGCACTGGGAGGTGCTGCTTGGAGGGGTGCGCCGCTTGACGAGGAACCCGGCCGCGGGTCCCGTCGTCGACCCTGATCTCGTTTGGTGGCGTTCGCGTGGGCCAGTTTCGGTGCGGAGGGACCCGGCCCCGCCGGAGGTGGTACGTCGCCGTGTCAGGGAGGAGGACGAGCACGTCCATCGCTACATGGTTGCGTTAGAGGGCGGCAGGTTCTCCAATACGTGGCAGTATCTTCGGGGATCTCACTTCAGCTATGATCCTGTGAGGGTTCCTTCTCTTTGGGTGTCCACCGCCCGCGCCGGAGGAACCGCGAGTGTCCTAGATTCTTCTGCAGTATTCGATCTTTATTAGCTAATAGCCAGTGATGTACTATTCAATATTATATATTATTTGAGACGATGTATTCGAGATTATATCTATTATTCTGGACGATGTATTCGAGATTATATCTATTATTCGAGATTTGAATACTAAATTGTTTTATATTTCTTTTGGATTAGTTAAACAAAAGCTATGGCACACAATACCGACAGAGAGGGAGAACAGACCATGTTCGATATGATACGCGGGGCAGATGATAATCAGAATGAAGAAAATTATGACGGCTCCGAATTTCTAAACAACACCGGAGAGGGTGATATGATATTCGATCGCGACGAAGTCATGAACTATGATTATGACGATGACGAAGAACATGTTGATCCTGAAACAACAAACACCGACGAGGTATATATATTTATATAAGCAGGCATCTGGTGATCACCACATGTTTTAAATGACTTGAAGATATATTAACGAATCGATCTTTGTTCTTTTAGCCATCCGGATCGAGCAAATCTTCAGCAAAAGGACGAAACGAGGCCCGAACAAAAAGTTGAAGCCGGGCGTAAAGTACAATATCGAGGCATGCGGCCCTACTGGCAAACCATTAGCGCCTAAGAAGATTGCGGACAAGTTCGTTCGTCAGTGCGGAGTTCTTGTGAAGGACCAACTCCCGATCAAACTTCAAGAATGGAGAGCGCCAGCAAAGCCACGTCCAGATGTTACTTTTGTCGACAAGAATCAAAAAGATCTGCTTTGGGATACTCTCATGGAACATTTCACCCTACCAGATCATTTCACAGAAGCAGATGTGCAGAAAGTCAAAGTGGCTGCTCTTAGGATGATGGCGACTGCATTCAAGAACTACAAGAATGGTGAATGGAACAAGTACGTCAACGGAGGAAGGTAGACTCCAGTATTCAAGGGAACACTGGAGAACCAACGTGATCATTGGGACAATTTCGTGAAATTCAAGGATTCGGAATTAGCTAAGGAAAGGTCGAGAATAAACAAGAAGAATGCCGAAAAAAAGGATAAGTTCCATAAGCTGGGGCCAGGTGGCTATGCGGTGGCAATGCCTAAGTGGGATAAGTCTGAGAAAGAGATGGAGGATGCAGGTGTCACTCCGGCTACTAAGAGCTGGCCCCCCAGGGTCAGGACTTGGTTCTATGCGCATGGGGGGGAGTTGGACCGGGAGACAGGCAATGTTTCGACGAGGGCAAGTCTGAAGGGAGCCAACGATGCGATACTTGTTGCAATAGAAGAGGCACGAACGGGGGTGTTCCAGCCCAATAGAGAGAACGACGATCTTACCCGTGCCCTGGGAAATCCTGAACACCCGGGAAGAACACGAGGCAAGGGAGCTATACCATGGTATGAGGGGTTTTCATACTGGAACAACGACTACAGAACCCGTGCGAGAAAGAAGATTGCGGAGGAGAAGAAGAGGAAGATGGAGGAGGAGCAGAGGAAGCGGGACTACGAACGCCTTCAAGGCCTAGAAGCAAGTCAAGCGGAATTGGCAGTCAAATTCCAGCGGCAGCAGGAGAAGATCGACTCACTTACCCATCAAAGAGGGTCTCAGCAGCTGCAGCAGCTAGCGGATGATCCAGCATTGGATATCACCGGCCCATCCATGCCGAGAAGCAGCATGGGTTCCGTCCAGCGTGGGTTCCGTCCCGGACGACGCAATGCTGGGTAGATACCCCGTGGATGACATCACGGAGAACACTAACTGCGAGCTACACATCAAAATGAAGAACATATCCATGAAGGTGGCGGACGGCTGTGCTTTCACAAATCCCCCCGAGGCAACCTTCCATTGCAACCCGATTCCAGCGGGCTATGCTCGTGTCTTGGTTGATGAGGTGGTGGACCCACCATATTCGGGGCTACAGCTTGACATTGCTGGAGGTGACGGCGAGCGCTTTCTTGGAGAGGCCAAACATCGTATCATCCTATGGAAAAAGGATTGCATCATCTTTCCAAGGCCACCGACACCGCGTCACCCGAGTCCTCGTTGAAGTCCACCACCGAGTCAGCAGACTCCCGCTCCTCCAAGTCCGGCAAAGTGTCAGGACAATCCTCCTCCTCCAAGTCCGGCAAAGTGTCAGGACAATCCTCCTCCTCCAAGTCCGCCACAGTGTCAGACGTCCACTCCTCCTCCAAGTCCGGCACAACCTCAGGCCACTCCTCCTCGTCCAACTCAGTCCCGTCAGCCGTCTCCGCCGCCTCAGCAATCGCAGAAGAGACACCCCGCAGCTATGGTGCGTAGCGGTACGAGTCGAGGTAGTACAGGAAGTACAGGCGGAGGCAAGCGATATAAATATGGTCCAAGCCTCAAGCCTCTTCCGCAGAGGTCTTATGACAGGTCGAGGAGGAAATCACAGCCATATCGAAGGCCGAGGTGGAAGCCCATTTTGCACCGAAACTGCCACTGCTGCCAAGGGAGAAAGTGCGTGAGGCAACGATTGACCACTTCATTCGTATGGCTCAACCACCAGCTTCCAAGCCTGTTGACACAGACTATGAGCGCCACATCAGGAAGTTAAATCGAGCACGTCTACAAAGGGAGGCGAGCACGTCTACATTGGGATCGAGCAAACAAGAAGCAGCTGCCAAAAAATGCGGGAAAATCATTCCCCAGCTGGGAGAACAGGCGGCGCAATCGATCCCCTTGCTTGTTGTGCCAACAACAGGTGACAGTACGCGCCCCCAATATTATTGTGGGCAAATAGTGCATGTTCCCGAGGTGGGCAATGTGGTAATAACGGAGGAGCATATAATGCAGGCTAAAGTTCTCAACATCACTGTTGGACAACTCCTCGAGATCGAGCCCATGCCTTTGCTTAGAGAGGATGAAGTAAAACGGAAATATGTCTGGGGCCAACCTTTGGTCGCGCCAGACAAGTTCAAGAACCTCCCAACGAGAATGTATGAATTGCATCAATGGTACATGAACATTACCAAGATTTCAGAGCGAGTGTCCCTCATGGTGAATGTCAAGCAGGACCATTACTACCATGAGAAAGCTGGGTCCGTTGAGTATTCAGAACTGTTTCAATTATACAATCAAGACGCACTCGACAAATCTATCGTCAGTTGCTATTGTCTGTAAGTGATTTCTTTCTATAATTTAAGTCTCAAGCTAGCTGTAGTGATCCTTTTGATCAATCATTACCTGTAATTATCCTCACTATATTCTTTTCTGTGGTATTATGCAGGATGAAGATATATGAAATGAGAAAAGGTGGACGCTTTGGCATTGGGTTCATTGACCCAAACACCGTTAATGAATACACATGGAAGATAAATGAACGTCATGCAAAGGAAGTAGAGGACAGCATGCTAGAGTTCTTGAAGCGCCTCAAATACAATGAAGATATACTACTTCCTTACCACTTTGGGTGAGTCACACTGTCTTGTACTACAAATTCTCTGTTTTTGCCTACTAGCTAGCTACATGTTTTTGCTTACATATGCCTGCTTAATTAAGACATGTAAACGTGTGTGCATGCAGATTTCACAGGGTCTTGTGTATCATTAAAGTTGACGCCGGAACAGTTGAAGTACTGGACTCACTAATCTCAAAAAACACTGACTTTAACATCTTGTATCAGATAGTCAACAGGTAATTTCTATCATTATTAACTATATATCTCGGCCTATTTAGTTCGTCATTTCATGATATTAACTATTTAATAACCCCTTTATTCATTTTCTTTGTCGGCGGGCAGGGCTTGGGCAAGATTCATCAGCGTCACGGAAGGTGAATGGAAACAAAAGCTTCAATGGTTTCGACCCAAGGTAAGTAATTAAGTAGTACGAGCTAGCTAGCTAGCTGCCATCTCTTTAATTATCATGCTTGATTAATTTTTATCTGATCAAATTCCATTCTCGTAAAGGCCCTGAAGCAGGCGCAGGGAGCTGATCTGTGTGCATTCTGCGTTTGCGAGAACATTCGCATGATGGCGTCCGAAAGGAGCAGATCTCAAAGACAGCAATGGGTACGCTTGTCAGAACACTATTCACAATTTTTACACCATTATCGATATCTAGCTAGTCACACAACTAATACACATGCATATTGATCTCCTTCTTAACAGTTCAAAGAGGTGCGGGAGAAGCTCATAGAAAGGGAGCGCGTAGAAGCACTTCAAGAGGAAATAGCAGGATTTTTGCTCGACCAGGTCATAAATCCGAATGGAGAATTCTATTACCCTCTACTGCCCCCATGAAAACCACTTTCAATTGTCATCGTGCTCCGAAGGCACCAATTAGGCTAATGCCACTGGCTCCGAAGGCAACATTCATATGTAGGAGAAATTGTATATAGCTATACATGTGTGTATGTGTGAATTAATTAATATGGTGGTTTAATTTGTGAGACATTGATGTGATATATATATGCATAACATGTACAATGTGTAGTATCGTAAAATACCAGCAAACGAAAAAGAATTAAAATGGAAACACAAAATTAAATGAAAAAGAAATCATAAAACTAAAAACCCCCCAAACCTTATAGTACCGGTTGGTCTTACCAACCGGTACTAAAGGGCTCCAGGTCCCCGGAGCTGGCTCGTGCCACGTGGTTGCCCTTTAGCACTGGTTCGTGCTGAACCGGTACTAAAGGGGGGGGGGGCTTTAGTGACCACAAATTAGTGCCGGTTATGTAACCGGCACTATAGAGCCTTACGAACCGGTGCTAATGCCCGGTTCTGCACTAGTGCTAGTTGACTAGCTGTGAATTTGAGAAATACTTGTGTTAAAGTTTGTGATTCCCATAGCATGCACGTATGGTGAACCGTTATGTGATGAAGTCAGAGCATGATTTATTTATTGATTGTCTTCCTTATGAGTGGCGGTCGGGGACGAGCGATGGTCTTTTCCTACCAATCTATCCCCCTAGGAGCATGCGCATAATACTTTGTTTTGATAACTTGTAGATTTTTGCAATAAGTATATGAGTTCTTTATGACTAATGTTGAGTCCATGGATTATATGCACTCTTCCTCCTTCCACCATTGCTAGCCTCTCTAATGCCGCGCACTTTTCGCCGGTATCATACACCCACCATATACCTTCCTCAAAACAGCCACCATACCTACCTATCATGGCATTTTCATAGCCATTCCGAGATATATTGCCATGCAACTTTCCACCGTTCCGTTTATTATGACACGCTCCATCATTGTCATATTGCTTTGCATGATCATGTAGGTGACATCGTATTTGTGGCAAAGCCACCATTCATAACTCTTTCATACATGTCACTCATGAGTCATTGCACATCCCGGTACACCGCCGAAGGCATTCATATAGAGTCATATCTTGTTCTAAGTATTGAGTTGTAATTCTTGAGTTGTAAGTAAATAAAAGTGTGATGATCATCATTATTAGAGCATTGTCCCAGTGAGGAAAAGATGATGGAGACTATGATTCCCCCACAAGTCGGGATGAAACTCTGGACTAAAAAAAGAGGCCATAAAAAAAGAGAAAATGCCCAAACAAAAAAATGAAATAAAAAAATGAGAGAAAAAGAGAGAAGGGGCAATGCTACTATCCTTTTACCACACTTGTGCTTCAAAGTAGCACCATGGTCTTCATGATAGTGAGTCTCCTATGTTGTCACTTTCATATACTAGTGGGAATCTTTCATTATAGAACTTGGCTTGTATATTCCAATGATGGGCTTCCTCAAAATGCCCTAGGTCCTCATGAGCAAGCGAGTTGGATGCACATCCACTTAGTTTCTTTTGTTGAGCTTTCATATACTTATAGCTCTAGTGCATCCGTTGCATGGCAATCCCTACTCACTCACATTGATATCTATTGATGGGCATCTCCATAGCCCGTTGATACGCCTAGTTGATGTGAGACTATCTTCTCCTTTTTGTCTTCTCCACAACCACCATTCTATTCCACATATAGTGTTATGTCCATGGCTCACGCTCATGTATTTCGTGAAGATTGAGAAAGTTTTAAAATGTCAAAAGTATGAAACAATTGCTTGTCTTGTCATGGGGGTTGTGCATGATTTAAATACTTTGTGTGGTGAAGATAGAGCATAGCCAGACTATATGATTTTATAGAGATAACTTTCTTTGGCCATGTTATTTTGAGAAGACATGATTGCTTTGTTAGTATGCTTGAAGTATTATTATTTTTATGTCAAAATTGAACTTTTATCTTGAATCTTTCGGATCTGAATATTCATACCACAAGTAAGAAGAATTACATTGAAATTATGCCAAGTAGCATTCCACATCAAAAATTCTGTTTCTATCATTTACCTACTCGAGGACGAGCAAGAATTAAGCTTGGGGATGCTGATACGTCTCCAATGTATCTATAATTTTTTATTGTTCCATGCTATTATATTATGTGTTTTGGATGTTTATGGGCTTTATTAAACACTTTTTTTTGGGACTAACCTACTGACCCAGAGCCTAGTGCCAGTTCCTGTTTTTTCCCTTGTTTCAGTGTTTCGAAGAAAAGGAATATCAAATGAAGTCGAAACGGAATGAAACCAACTGGAGAAGTTATTTTTGGAAGGACAGCTACCGGAAAAACTTGGAGTGCACGTCAGGAAAGAGACGAGGAAGCCACGAGGTAGGGGGGCGCGCCCACCCCCCTAGGGCGCGCCCTCCACCCTCGTGGGCCCCTCGTGGCTCCCCTGACGTACTTCTTCCTCCTATATATATCCATATGCCCTAAAAACTTTGGGGGCCAGAAGAGATCGGGAGTTCCGCCGCCGCAAGCCTCTATAGCCACCAAAACCCAATCGGGACCCTGTTCCGGCACCCTGCCGGAGGGGGGAACCCTCACTGGTGGCCATCTTCATCATCTCGACGCTCTCCATGACGAGGAGGGAGTAGTTCATCCTCGGGGTTGAGGGTATGTACCAGTAGCTATGTGTTTGATCTCTCTCTCTCTCTCTCTCGTGTTCTTGATTTGGCACAATCTTGATGTATCGCGAGCTTTGCTATTATAGTTGGATCTTATGTTGTTTCTCCCTCTCTACTCTCTTGTAATGGATTGAGTTTTCCCATTGAAGTAATCTTATCGGATTGAGTCTTTAATGATTTGAGAACACTTGATGTATGTCTTGCCGTGCATAACCGTGGTGGCAATGGGATATCACGTGATCTACTTGATGTATGTTTTGGTAATCAACTTGTGAGTTCCGTGACCTCGTGAACTTATGCATAGGAGTTGGCACACGTTTTTGTCTTGACTCTTCGGCAGAAACTTTGGGGCACTCTTTGAAGTACTTTGTGTTGGTTTGAATAGATGAATCTGAGATTGTGTGATGCATATCGTATAATCATACCCATGGATACTTGAGGTGACATTGGAGTATCTAGGTGACATTAGGGTTTTGGTTGATTTGTATCTTAAGGTGTTAATCTAGTACAAACTCTATGACAGATCGAACGAAAAGAATAGCGTCATGTTATTTTACTACAGACTCTTGAATAGATCGATCAGAAAGGATAACTTTGAGGTGGTTCCGTACCCTACCATAATCTCTTCGTTTGTTATCCGCTATTAGTTACTTTGGAGTGACTCTTTGTTGCATGTTGAGGGATAGTTATATGATCCAATTATGTTATTATTGTTGAGAGAACTTGCACTAGTTAAAGTATGAACCCTTGGCGTTGTTTCAACGCATTGCAATACCGTTTACGCTCACTTTTATCGCTTGCTACCTTGCTGTTTTTATATTTTCAGATTACAAAAACCTATATCTACCATCCATATTGCACTTGTATCACCATCTCTTCGCCGAACTAATGCACCTATACAATTTACCATTATATTGGGTGTGTTGGGGACATAAGAGACTCTTTGTTATTTGGTTGTAGGGTTGTTTGAGAGAGACCATCTTCATCCTACGCCTCCCACGGATTGATAAACCTTAGGTCATCCACTTGAGGGAAATTTGCTACTGTCCTACAAACCTCTGCACTTGGAGGCCCAACAACGTCTCCAAGAAGAAGGTTGTGTAGTAGACATCAGCAGCCGTGAGGCAGGAGGGTGCGCCCCCAACCCTCGTGGGTGTTGGGGAACGCAGTAATTTTAAAAAATTTCCTATGCACACGCAAGATCATGGTGATGAATAACAACGAGAGGGGAGAGTGTTGTCTATGTACCCCCATAGACCGTAAGCGGAAGCATTATCACAACGCAGTTGATGTAGTCGTACGTCTTCACGATCTACCAATCCTAGCACCGAAAGTATGACACCTCCGTGATCTGCACACGTTCAGCTCGGTGATGTCCCACGAACTCATGATCCAGCGGAGTGTCGAGGGAGAGCTTCGCCAGCACGACGGCGTGATGACAGTGATGATGAAGCTACCGGCGCAGGGCTTCGCCTAAGCACTACGACGATATGACCGAGGTGGATTATGGTGGAGGGGGGCACCGCACATGGCTAAGGGATCAATGATCAACTTATGTGTCTATGGGGTGCCCCCCTCCCCCGTATATAATGGAGTGGAGGAGGGGGAGGGGCAGACTTCTACTATGGCGCGCCCTGGGGAGTCCTACTCCCACCGGGAGTAGGATTCCCCCCTTCCAAGTAGTAGGAGTAGCAGAGAAGGAAGGGGAGGAGAGAGGGAAGGAAGGGGGGCGGCCCCCCACCTAATTCGGATTGGGCTAGGGGCGCACCCTTCACCTTTTCCCTTCCTCTCCTCTAATCCACTAACGCCCAATAAGGCCCATATACTCCCCGGGGGGTTCCGGTAACCTCCCGGTACTCCAGTAAACGCCTGAACTCATCCAAAACCATTCTGATGTCCAACCATAGGCTTCGAATATATCGATCTTTACGCCTCGACAATTTCGAGACTCCTCATCATGTCCGTGATCATATCCAGGACTCCAAACTACCTTCGGTACATCAAAACACATAAACTCATAATACGATCGTCACTAAATGTTAAGCGTGCGGACCCTACAGGTTCGAGAACTATGTAGACATGACCGAGACTCATCTCTAGCCAATAACCAATAGCGGAACCTGGATGCTTATATTGGTTCCTACATATTCTACGAAGATCTTTATCGGTCAAACCGCATAACAACATACGTCATTCCCTTTGTCATCGGTATGTTACTTGCCCGAGATTCGATCATCGATATCTCAATACCTAGTTCAATCTCGTTACCGGCAAGTCTCTTTACTCGTTCCGTAATGCATGATTCCACAACTAACTCATTAGTCACATTGCTTGCAAGGCTTATAGTGATGTGCATTACCGAGAGGGCCCAGAGATACCTCTCCGATACACAGATTGACAAATCCTAATCTCGATCTATGCCAACCCAACAAACACCTTCGGAGACACCTGTAGAGCATCTTTATAATCACCCAGTTACGTTGTCACGTTTTATAGCACACAAGGTGTTCCTCCGGTATTCGGGAGTTGCATAATCTCAGTCAGAGGAACATGTATAAGTCATGAAGAAAGGAATAGCAATAAAACTCAACGATCATAATGCTAAGCTAACGGATGGGTCTTGTCCATCACATCATTCTCTAATGATGTGATCCCGTTCATCAAGTGACAACACATGTCTATGGTCAGGAAACATAACCATCTTTGATTAACGAGCTAGTCAAGTAGAGGCATACTAGGGACACTCTGTTTTGTCTATGTATTCACACATGTACTAAGTTTCCGGTTAATACAATTCTAGAATGAATAATAAACATTTATCATGATATAAGGAAATATAAATAAAAACTTTATTATTGCCTCTAGGGCATATTTCCTTCAGTCTCCCACTTGCATTAGAGTCAATAATCTAGTTCACATCGCCATGTGATTTAACACCAATAGTTCACATCACCATGTGATTAGTTACATCGCCATGTGACGAATACCCAAAGGGTTTACTAGAGTGAATAATCTAGTTCACATTGCCATATGATCAAGACCCAAAGAGTACTAAGGTGTGATCATGTTTCACTTCTGAGAGAGGTTTAGTCAATGTGCCTGCCACATTCAGATCCGTATGTATATTGCAAATTTCTATGTCTACAATGCTCTGCATGGAGCTACTCTAGCTAAATGCTCCCACTTTCAATATGTATCCAGATCCAACTCAGAGTCATCCAGATCGGTGTCAAATCTTGCATCGACGTAACTCTTTATGAATAACTCTCTATCACCTCCATAACCGAGAAATGTTTCCTTGGTCTTCTAAGGATAATTTTGACCAATGTCCAGTGATCTACTCCTAGATCACTATTGTACTCCCTTGCCACCCAGGGCAGGGTATACAATAGGTCTGGTACACACCATGGCATACTTTATAGAACCTATGGCTGGGGCATAGGGAATGACTTTCATTCTCTCTCTATCTTCTGCCATGGTCGGGTTTTGAGTCTTACTCAACTTCACACCTTGCAACACAGGCAAGAACTCCTTCTTTGACTGTTCCATTTTGAACTACTTCAAAATCTTTTCAAGGTATGTACTCATTGAAAAAACTTATCAAGCATTTTGATCTATCTCTATAGATCTTGATGCTCAATATGTAAGCAGCTTTACCGAGGTCTTTCTTTGAAAAACTCCTCTCAAACACTCCTTTATGCTTTCCAGAAAAAATCTACATCTCATTTCCGATCAACTATATGTCTTTCACATATATTTATCAGAAAACTGTAGTGCTCCCACTCACTTTCTTGTAAATATATACAGGCTTCACCGCAAGTCTGTATAAATCTATATGCTTTGATCAACTCATCAGAGCGTGTATTCCAACTCCGAGATGCTTGCACCAGTCCATAGATGGATTGTTGGAGCTTGCACACTTTGTTAGCACCTTTAGGATTGACAAAACCTTCTGGTTGCATCACATACAACACTTCTTTAAGAAATCCATTAAGGAATGCAGGTTTGACATCCATTTACCAAATTTCATAAAATGCGGCACTTGCTAACATGATTCGGACAAACTTTTAAGCATCGATAAAAGTGAGAAAATCTCATCGTAGTCAACACCTTGAACTTGTCGAAAACATTTTTCAACAATTCGAGATTTGTAGATAGTAACACTACTATCAGCGTCCGCCTTCCTCTTGAAGATCCATTTATTCTCTATTGCTTGCCGATCATCGGGCAAGTCAACCAAAGTCCATACTTTGTTCTCATACATGGATCCCATATCAGATTTCATGGCCTCAAGCCATTTCGCGGAATCTAGGCTCATCATCGCTTCCTCATAATTTGTAGGTTCTTCATGGTCAAGTAACATGACTTCTTGAATAGGATTCAACAGGATTACCGTACCACTCTGGCGCGGATCGTACTTTGGTTGACCTACGAGGTTTGGTAGTAACTTGATCTGAAGTTTCATGATCATCATCATTAACATCCTCACTAATTGGTGTAGGCATCATTGGAACTAATTTCAGTGATGAGCTACTTTCCAATTTGAGAGAAGGTACAATTACCTCATCAAGTTCTACTTTCCTCCCACTCACTTCTTTCGAGAGAAACTCCTTCTCTAGAAAGTATCCATTTTAGCAACGAATATCTTGCCTTCGGATCTATCATAGAAGTTGTACCCAACAGTTACTTTTGGGTATCCTGTGAAGACGCACTTCTCCGATTTGGGTTTGAGCTTATCAGGATGAAACTTTTTCACATAAGCATCACAACCCCAAACTTTAAGAAACGAGAGCTTAGGTTTCTTGCTAAACGACAGTTCATACGGTGTCATCTCAATGGATTTAGATGGTGCCCTTTCTAAACGTGAATGCAGCTGTCTCTAATGCATAACCCCAAAACGATAGTGGTAAATCTGTAAGAGACATCATAGATTGCACCATATCTAATAAAGTAAGGTTATGACGTTCGGACACACCATTACACCGTGGTGTTCCAGGTGGCGTGAGTTGCGGAACTATTCCACATTATTTCAAATGAAGACCAAACTCGTAACTCAAATATTCGTCTCTGCGATCAGATCGTAGAAACTTTTTCTTGTTATGATGATTTTCCTCTTCACTCTGAAATTCTTTCAACTTTTCAAATGTTTCAGACTTATGTTTCATCAAGTAGATAAATCATCTGTGAAGGTCAGAAAATAACGATACCCGCCGCGAGCCTCAACACTCATCGGACCGCATACATCAGTATGTATTATTTCTAATAAGTCAGTTTCTCGCTCCATTGTTCTAGAGAACGGAGTCTTAGTCATCTTGCCCATGAGGCATGGTTCACAAGCATCAAGTGATTCATAATCAAGTGATACCAAAATCCCATCAGCATGGAGTTTCTTCATGCGCTTTACACCAATATGAGCTAAACGGCAGTGCCACAAATAAGTTGCACTATCATTATTAACTTTGAATCTTTTGGCTTCAATATTATGAATATGTGTATCACTACGAACGAGATTCAATAAACAATTTATATTGCATGTATGACCATAGAAGGTTTTATTCATTTAAATAGAACAACAATTATTCTTTGACTTAAATGAATAACCGTATTGCAATAAACATGATCCAATCATATTCATGCTCAACGCAAACACCAAATAAAATTTATTTTAGGTTCAACACTAATCCCGAAGTTAAAATGAGTGTGTGATGGTGATGTTATCAACCTTTGGATCACTTCCGGCACACATCGTCACCTCGCCCTTAACTAGTCTCTGTTTATTTTGCAAGTCCTGTTTTGAGTTACTACTCTTAGCAATTGAACCAGTATCAAATACCAAGGGGTTCCTATAAACACTAGTAAAGTACACATCAATAACATGTATATCTAATATACCTTTGTTCACTTTGCCATCCTTCTTATCCGCCAAGTATCTAGGGCAGTTCCACTTCCAGTGACCATTTCCTTTGCAGTAGAAGCACTCAGTTTAAGGCTTGGGTCTAGATTTGGGTTTCTTCACGGGGAGCAGGAACTTACTTGCTATTCTTCTTTGAATTTCCTCTTTCTTTCCCTTTGCCCTTTTCTTGAAACTAGTGGTCTTGTTAACCATCAACTCTTGATGTTATTTCCTGATTTCTACCTTCGCCGATTTCAGCATCGCGAAGAGCTTGGGAATTACTTTCGTCATCCCTTGCATATTATAGTTCATCACTAAGTTCTAGTAACTTGGTGATAGTGACTAGAGAACTTTGTCAATTACTATCTTATCTGGTAGATTAACTCCCACTTGATTCAAGCAATTGTAGTACCCAGACAATCTGAGCACAAGCTTACTGATTGAGCTATTCTCCTCCATCTTGTAGGCAAAGTACTGTCAGAGGTGTCATACCTCTCGACACGGATATGAGTATGAAATACCAATTTCAACTCTAAGAACATCTTATATGCTCCGTGGCGTTCAAAATGTTTTTGAAGTCCCGGTTCTAAGCTGTAAAGCATGGTGCACTAAACTATCAAGTAGTCATCATATCAAGCTTTGCCAAACGTTCATAATGTCTGCATCTGCTCCTGCAATAGGTCCGTCACCTAGTGGTGCATCAAGGACATAATTTTTCTGTGCAGTAATGAGGAAAATCCTCAGATCACGGACCAAGTCCGCATCATTGCTACTATCATCTTTCAACTTATATTTCTCTAGGAACATATAAAAATAAACAGGGAGCTACATCCCGAGCTATTGATCTACAGCATAGTTATGCATATACTATCAGGACTAAGTTCATGATAAATTAAAGTTCAATTAATCATATTACTTAAGAACTCCCACTTAGATAGACATCCCTCTAATCATCTAAGTGATCACATGATCCATATCAACTAAACCATGTCCGATCATCACGTGAGATGGAGTAGTTTTCAATGGTGAACATCACTATGTTGACCATATCTACTATATGATTCACGCTCGGACTTTCGGTCTCAGTGTTCCGAGGCCATATATGCATATGCTAGGTTCGTCAAGTTTAACCCGAGTATTCTGCGTGTGCAAAACTGGCTTGCACCTGTTGTATGTGAACGTAGAGCTTATCACACCTGATCATCACATGGTGTCTCAGCACGAAGAACTGTCACAACGGTGCATACTCAGGGAGAACACTTATACCTTGAAATTTTAGTAAGGGATCATCTTATAAAGCTACCGTCGTACTGGGCAAAATAAGATGCATAAAAGATAAAGATCACATGCAATACAAATATGTGACATGATATGGCCATGATCATCTTGCGCCTTTCATCTCCATCTCCAAAGTACCGTCATGATCTCTATCGTCACCGGCATGACACCATGATCTCCATCATCTTGATCTCTATCAACATGTCGTCACATGGTCGTCTCGCCAACTATTGCTATCACATAGCGATAAAGTAAAGCAATTATTTGGCGCTTGCATCTTATGCAATAAAGAGACAACCATAAGGCTTCTGCCAGTTGCTGGTAACTTCAACAAAACATGATCATCTCATACAACAACTTATATCTCATCACGTCTTGACCATATCACATAACAACAAGCCCTGCTGTCGGTGTCAAAACCGGCGGATCTCGGGTAGGGGGTCCCGAACTGTGCGTCTAGGCGGATGGTAACAGGAGACAAGGGACATGATGTTTTTACCCAGGTTCGGGCCCTCTCGGTGGAGGTAAAACCCTACTCCTGCTTGATTAATATTGATGATATGGGTAGTACAAGAGTATATCTACCACGATATCAAGGAGGCTAAACCCTAGAAGCTAGCCTATGGTATGATTGTTGTTTGTCCTACGGACTAAAACCCTCCAGTTTATATAGACACCGGAGAGGGCTAGGGTTACACAAAGTTGGTTACAATGGTAGGAGATCTACATATCCGTATCGCCAAGCTTGCCTTCCACGCCAAGGAAAGTCCCATCCGGACATGGGACGAAGTCTTCAATCTTGTATCTTCATAGTCTTGGAGTCCGGCCGACGGTGATAGTTCAGCTATCCGGACACCCCCTAGTACAGGACTCCCTCAGTAGCCCCCGAACCAGGCTTCAATGATGATAAGTCCGGCGCGCATATTGTCTTCGGCATTGCAAGGTGGGTTCTTCTCCAACTTCCATGTACTTGCCAAATGGTGTCCGGCTTCTTATAAATGCTGCGCTCCTTGGCTTCCACGTCCAATAGTGGCTATCTTCCACGTGTTGATCGAATGCGAAAAGCCAGGGCATTTTTACATTCCACCCCCTGGCCGCGCGAATGGGTTGCCTATAAAGAGAGGCGAGGATCTAGATCCGAATCACACCATCCTCCTCCCGCGAGTATTCATCGGAGTGCCTCTGACCAAAAATCCATTCCATCATGGACAGTCGACGCGGCTCCTCCTCTCGCGCTCCCAGCCCTCAGCCAGGAGATTGGGGAAGATGCTCGGTCCCGCATAGTGAGCTAGTGACGCTCCAAGCCGAGGGATTTCTTCCCCCAGCCTTTATGGTTCCGGTTCGAGCCGGACTTGCCACCTACAAGGGGGAAAGCAGGCGGAGAGCGTCCCCAATCCCTCCAAAGGAGAGCGGGTATGCTTTGTTCCTTATCTAATAAGAGGATTCGGATTTCCCATACATCCGTTTCTCTGGGGGCTCCTGGAGTTCTATGGGCTCCAGCTTCACCACCTTACGCCTACCTCGCTTTGTGGCCCTTTGCGAGCTGTTCTTGGGCGTCGAGGCCCATTTTGCACTGTGGAAGAGATTATTCTGCCTCGTACCCCGTTCTCATGAGGGGTCGATATATCAAGTGGGCGGAGCCGAACTATGGCGCATCGCCGGGACCGGATATCTATCCGGAACCCCGAAGAAGGCGTCCGAAGACTGGCCTTCGGAATGGTTTTATATGGAAGATGCCCCACTACCGGACCCAGTTCGGATCGGCCTCTTGGAGTTCAGCAACGCTCCTCTGAAGAAACGCCTGAGTTGGCGCCCGCGGAGCCCTCAACGGGAGAATGATAGGGACGTCCAGTATCTGATGGGCCGAATAAGGTTATTGGCCCATTCCGGATTGACCATGATTGGGGTCATGGCTACATGCATTATGTGAGGGGTGCAGCCGCTCCAGTATAGGGGCCAACCCATGTGGGATTTCAACGGGGAGGATGATGCCACCCGTCATGGCCGCAAGGGGCCAGGATCGGTAGCCGATCTGGTGAAGATCCTGTCTGGCCTATACAAAGGGGAGAAGGAGGACTTCCTCCGTGCTAGTCCATTGAACGGATTTTCCATGAACAACCCTCGGAGCTGGGTAAGGGACGTTTGTCTAGCCGATCCATATTCCCAAAGTTAAGTGTCTCACTTTGTGATTTTGACGCAGGAACTGCGCCGGGTCGTAGAGGATATACACAGCCTGGCTCCACAACCCGAGGATCCGGAACGATCCCTCGATCCGGCCTCCGAAGAGGATCCGTACATAAAGGTGGAGCTGATCGATGGGGTGTTCCACCAACTTAGCATCGACAATGCTTTGGTCGCCATTACGGACGACTACCCTGGAATATCTCCGGTTTCCCAGGTAACTGTGACCGGAGTCCTGATACCATTACTCATCCATGCTTATCTGACCACCGTATACCAATGGTGTTCCGCAGGAGGTTCCTTCGAGGCGGGAAGCCGAACCAGCGGCGGCTGGCCAACAAGGGGCAGCTCGGCCCAGCAGGCGGAAAAGAAGTGTGGCGCGGATCGAGACATCGCCGCAACGGTATGGCGCGCCACCACGTTTCCAGGAAAGATTCCTGGAAGGCATATTAACGTTTGTGGTTTTTTCAGGAGAAAGAGCGCTCGCTGGACTATGTCCGGAGAGATTGCCAATCAAGCCTCCGTCAGCCAGGCTCCAACGCCAGGTCCAGAGGGGGAGGCGAACGCACAAC